>OX422211.1:616731744-617331744 GCA_949130495.1 Sambucus nigra | reverse complement strand
TCCTTGCTCCCATCTTCATTAGTCTCCACCCATATTTTTAAATACGCAAACATCTGGCCGTTTATATAACAAAAAGGGAAGGGGACTATCCTCTTTCTCCTAGAACATCTGGAGGAAAAAGGAATTAGCACATATATGCTAAGCAGAACTCACCAATTTTATAATTTTTTTTTATGTAAATAGAAGCCTAGAGTGTGTATAGAATTCAATATTTGGTATAACAACATAGTATAAATTTTATAATAAGAAAGTCAAGAAATTTACGTTGATAATCCCATACTTACCAGATAATAAATGGGTATAGAAATAAGTGAAGCGTCATTAGTATAACCAAATTATAACCAACCCAAAACCTTTGGAGAAAAGTAATTGGCTAGGCAAACAATTAAAGTGGTACTCATACGTATGTAGCTAAAATCCAGGCCATCAAACATTTGAGGACTTAGTCCAAGTAGAAAAATTTTGTGGGACAACAAGACAGTGTACTCCCTAGTTAATACTGATGTTTTTTTTATAATAAATAGTATACACAAAGGTGCAGAGTGAAATGATTCAATCATTACAATGATTTTCATGATATAAATTATTACGTGAGAAGGGTTAAAATTGATCCAATTGATGATAATTTAAAAGTAACCAGAGATATAATAACAATTAGTATGGGAATTTCTACACATACTAGGAATGAAGTAGGTCTATCACATAGTGATATCAAATAGCAGTAAAACCAGTACACTAAAATTTACTATTAGAAGGGTAAAACCTACTTGTATGTAGTATTAGACGAGCTTAAGTATTATTGAAGAGGAGATCGAGAGGGGATGGTACTTGATTATCTGTACAAAAATACTTTTGTAAGTTATTGTGGTTGATAATAATGTTGGTTTGGGTAAAATAACTGTATTTGTTAATGCTTAGGGTCTAATTTGTACATATTCTTAGGGCTTTAAAATCTAAGGCTTGGGGTCAAGTTTGAAACTTGGTGTAGATACTTTTTGACTCAAAATTTAACGAGCTACATGATGAAAGAAGTTGGGTTTAAAATTCATAACTTGAAAAAGTCAGGAGGGGTTAGTTTGTAATTATAGAAAAATATTTATAATCTAAAACCATAATTTTCTATAACTTGATATTGGATTGACCAAACACTTCCTTACCCTATACCATTTTGGCAGAAAAATTGAATAAAAATATAGGGATTTTTTTATTGGGCATGCACCCTCACGCGCTTGGTCAAGGTTTCTGGTTGAAAAGTTCATCTTCAACCTCTCGACAGTTGACCTAGGGTTTGATAACACTTTGACTCTGAATAACTCCTTTTCTAAATCACGTGAGATTATTCCTGAACCAATTTAACCTAATTTTTCCCAAGAAATTCAAAAATATAGGTTTTATGGATTGAGGTTTAGTATTCATCGAGTTACAAATACAACGTGTTTTAAAAAAAATTTGATCAAACATTCAAGGATTTACTGAATGTGGCTGAGGGTTTTTATGAATATGGTTATGTTTTTTCTATCATAAAGAAGAATTTGGTTTTAGTTTGAAGGATTGAGGTGGTCTGATTAGTGAGAACTTGAAGTTTTTATTTTTTGAAATGAAAACACTTTCGAGAAATTAAGGCTTAGAACCTATGATTTTTTTTGAAAACGACCATTGCACTGGAGCTCATGAGTTTTCAATAAACCTATTATTCACTTTGAATTTGGTTCAGAGTTAAGGAATTAAATTTCATAATTAAAGATCAAGATTTAATGGAGTTTTTGTGGTTTCTTCGAATAGAGGTTGTTTTGGACGAAAACATTTGGTTATTTTAATTGATATGAGCCTACTAACAACATAAAAAACTATTGGAATTGAAAGAATTATGTTTAACACATAAAATGATAGAATACTAGATTGGGGGGAAAATTTTGAACTTTGTACAGGCTCAAGGGGTGAGGTTTGTTTCTTCTGATCATGGGACATTTATAGTATGAGGTGAGGGGAGATCATTGGAGCAGAAAAAAGGTTGACTCTGTCATTGTTTAAGAAGATAAAGTTGTGGAAACTTGAAATACATAAGGTTACATGGTGTAACCATGTGATTCTGGCACCTTCTACCCATGTGGAGGTTGATGTGGGAGGGGGTAATGTATAAATGTTGGGTATTAAGTTTTGGTCCTTAGTTTGAAGTTTTTATATTTATTTGGTATTAAATACAGGGTTTTCCAAGTTTTAAGGGCGTTGTTGTAATTTCATGAAAGTTTAGGGATTAAGATCATAATTTCTAATTAGTTGAAGTATATAAGTTTAATTTGATATAAGGATTGGGTCTAGGGGTTAAGTATGTGTGAGATTATACTTGTTTGAAAAGCTTAAGGGTTACTTTTCGTAAACTTAAAACTTCAAGTGGTACTTTGGTAATTAAATAAAATTATAGTTTCATCTTTGTTAGAAGTTTTTTAGTTTTGAATAATATATAAATAAGATGATGGGAACTTTATGTAGTTTTTGATATTATTTAGATCGGTTAAAATGTACTCGTGTCACATAACTTCTCTACCTCTGCTTTGATCTTCAAGTCCAGTTCAACTTTGTAAGTCCAAGTGGCTTGTCTCACCGACAAAGCATTTGGCAAAACGTTCAGTTTATGGGATATCTCTTTTGGATCTATCCCTGGCATCTCCGTGTATTTGCATGTGAACACATCTTTGAATTCTATGAGCAAGCTGACGATCTCTTCTCGCTGCTCGGGACTCAAGCCCTTGGAAATGAAGATGTGCCACCTTCCTAGATTTATTTCTTCTTACTCCTGGAGTGTCTCTCATGTCCTATCTTGCATACATTTTATAGATTCCTTTAGTTGCTCAACGTGCTTTACTATATGGGACTCATACGACAAAACACTCAGGGGTCGGGTCGGTGCTTTCTTCCCAAAATGCCGCCCGCGCAGGCCGTTATAAAAGATAAACTTTCCCATTGGGTAAAAAAAATTCTTGCAAGTTCGTGGTGGCCTTAACTCATATTTGAATTTCCTCTTCGCTTTATATTTTCGTTCAGAAGGGGCCACTCACTGGGCCAATCTCTTATGCACTGATTTCTTGACTTGGATAACTTCTTTAGCCACATATGGTTCCTTTAATGACCTAATCAGATTCCTTCTCTTTTTGTTTAACTAAGTATAAAATGTTGCATCCACCAGGTGGCCTCTACTACCTAGAATGGTCTTTCGGTAGTTTTGATCATAAACTCTGTCTCGCAAATATTTTCTTTTTGCGCATTGGCGGAATGTCGATGACATAATCCCATGTGTGTGCATCCACACTCGCCCTATCAAGAGTTAGTAGTTGGTGTTGGCATTGATTATATGAAATATGATTTGGGACGTGAAGTTTCCCAACTTTATCCCCACATTTACATACCCGAGCGACTGCTTCCCAGTGCTACCAAAGCCAGCGATCACAAGGGGCACTGGCACAATCTTCTTTTAGAAAATACCAGTCTCATACAAGGTGATTATGGGCATAATATTAACACATCCTCCCCATCCAAAAGTTCTCGTGGAAAGCTAACTCTATTCAATAGGGTTATAACATATAAAGGACGATAGTAGAAGTAGGGTACCTACTTGTCTGCCTCTGAGAACACTATTTTTGGACGTGTATATTTTAATCACCCCCCTATAGGTCCATGCCAATTAAGAGAGGGATCACCTCACCGATGGACTACTTTTAGGATCTTATTAGTGATTAATATTTAGGTATCATGTTTTACTCTGATCTGGTCAAAAAACCATTTAAATTTTAGGCTCCTTGCAATAACTGTGCATTCCGAATTAAGTTCGACTTCATATGTTTGTGCATTTCACACATATTCTGCTTCTGATGTTCCCCTTCATCTAGAGAAAGGACTACATCCAATCTTTCTCCTGGAGGACTTTCCCACTCACCCCACTCGTCTTCATGTTCTTTTCTAGCCAATTCATCTAATCATTCTTCACATGCCCTTTCATTACTCCACTATTCTTCATGTTCATAGGCTACTTCTTCATCAAATTCCACCACTATGTTCATTGTGCCATAGTTGTGAGATGGTAAATAATTTTCATTGACATCTATTAATGGAATTTGCAAAGTTTTATTGGCCACCTTTTCACCAATTAATTCTTCGCAAATAATAGCAGTCCTTGGTAGCATATTGGACTCTCTTGTTCAACTCGTAGAATATTGCATCCGCTTTTATAAACTTTTGTTGGTATCTAGCCATTAGAGTGGGGAGGGCATGCCACCCCCTCGCATACCAATGTGTGATAACACTCCATGACCTCCACTACGATGCAAGGCAGTGGTGGTGGGATATCATGTCCAAATTTGTTTTTGCAACACAATTATTCTTCCACCCATTTCCCCCTTTCTTATATTTGTCTCTCCTATCAACATAGTTGACAACCTGTCTTCTATAATCTTAAAACCTTCTTGCTATCAAGGGAACTTTTTCTCTCCACCCGGCCTGGGTCTGATAATCATGAAAATGTTTCTTGCCACTCGAGTAAACTCCTTAGAAGTGCCATCCCAAGTTTCATTGACCAGGTGGATCTTGTATCCCTCCAATAACTCCTCAATACAAATTTTCAGTAATCTAGCATCTTCTACATCTTCGTGAACATCCAAAGATCTTTCTCTGAAGCGTTTAATGTAGTGCATCAACTCCTCATCAGGCCTTTTTACCTCTTGTGCAAGATGTCTTAGAGTGAATTAGTCCCCTGTCAGGCTATCAAAAAGAACTTTTTGCAAAAAACTGCTTGTGCATCTCTTCCCAAGTGGGAATGCTATTTGGCAAAAAATGGGAGTACCATGTGTACGCCTTTCCATTGAGAGTTTTTGAAAACTCTCTAGCTCTAAATCTTTGTCATTTCCATGCACACCTAGGTATTGTACAAACCTTTTTACGTGCTCTCTAGGGTTTTCACCCTTCCCATTGAATTTTATGAACATAGGAGGAACATACCCTTTTGGCTATGGTTTTTCATTGATGCTCTATAAGTAAGGGTTCTATAGATCCTCCTACATGTGAAGGGATTCCCTTTGAGAGAAAAGTAATTTCTTCACCTCCTCTATAGTAATAACCTTGGAGGGTGACTCCTGCATACAAACTTTTTTCACTATTGACGTGCTTAGTAGTGTCGCCACCTCCTCCATAACAGTCTTTTTTGGTGGATCCACGTCCACCATTGATATTGCTATAATTCCTCCTACAGTCATCATCACAAGGCATGATGCAATTCTAGCAAAAACTAGACATATCCACATTATGTTGATTAACAAATTTAAAGAACATAATCATCAAATTTATCCCACTTAGTGACTTGGCCACTACTGTGATGGTTCGTCCCCCTTGAGGAGTTAGTGCCCTTGATCTGATCACTATGACATCCTCGTTGACTGTTTAATTGCTCAGAACTCCACTACTGGTTGGAGTATCTTCAAACACTTGCTGCTTTGAAATGTTGTATCATTCTTTATCCATGACAATGAGAATACCCCCCAATGGATTAGCCAAATATAAGAGGATAGTTGTACTAGGGTCCATGATTAACTAGATCTGGTGAGGCATGACCCACTCCAATAGAAGTTGTCTTCAATATTTCCAAGGTCCCAAGAGCTGCTGGAGATGAAAATTAACTATTCCTGGTAATAATAGAGGTTCTATGATTGCTATCTGAGAAATAAATCATTAGATACAACTTTATAACACTAATAATATCCGAGAAAAATGATCACATGGAAGTGAAGGTTCTTGGGAGAGAAGAGACAAGCACTTCAAATACCAAAGAGAGAGCAAGGGAGAGTATACTTTCTGGTGTTATTTTGACAGAGTAACATAGCTACTTGTGTTCTTATGTGTTTAACCTTGCCCAAGGGCTCTATTTATAAGAAAATATTAGAGATGATCTAGCATGTGCGCACCCAAAGGATATTCCTTTTAGACAATATCTGAAATGTACTTTTCGTCCCATTTTACTGTCTGTCGTCTATCCACTCTAAAAGACGATATCTGGCATAACTCAAAGTCAAAAATAAAATATGTCAAACATAGTGCCAAAAACATGATTTGATAAATGTATTTTCAAATGGTAACTTGAAAATTAATCTTTTAAAAGTATACGAGTGGCTTTGGGGGCCACTTCCCAATAATAACTTTGAAAATACTTTGTGAGCAACACCTTGGCTACTCACATGTTTAAATAAATGTGGATTGTGTAAGTTCATGAGTGACCTCTTAGGTCCCTCATATTAGTATTCTATCTTTTCTAAGGTATTGAAGGGGTTGGGCCTTAGCTTGCCCAATAAAAGTCGCCTCTCAACCACCTAACCAAAACTCCCTAAGGATCCCAATTAGCCTGTTCAAGCCTTGCTCTCTCAATCAAGGCTACCCGTGTTAAAAAGTAACAATTTTAGTAATTATTCCAAAATATAAACAAGATTATAATTACTTCACTGTTCATAGAGCATCTCCTTAATCTTTTGGGCTTGCCCTTATACTTTATTTCTTGTCTTAGGGTTGCTCGTTGAGCACCCCCTCGCTAGCCTTGAGACTTGTTTGACCAGTTGTCTCTCTTCTGGTCTTGGATCCACTCGTTTTGGCACCCCCTCGCCAAATACTCTGTCTTTACTTTCTTTTGTCTTAGGCCCGCTCATTGTGGCTCCCCCTCGCCAAATTCTTTATCTTGGTTTTCTTCTGTGTCGGGCCCACTCATTGTGCCCCCTCTCTCTAAATGTTATATATTTAATAAAGTTTTGTTTTTGACCTACTCATTATGGCCCCCTATAGTTTAGTGTCCATTTTGGTCTGCTCTGTTTTTAGTCCCACTCACGTGGCATCTCCTCTCCCTGTTGGGCTTATTTGATTAAAAGCTCATTTAAGTCCTGCTCGTGTGGTAGCCCATCGCTTGTCTTTGTATCTACTCGTGTGGCAACCCCTCACCCTATTGGGATTATTTTGGGTCAGTTGAGTGGGTGCCCTTTTACAATATTTAATAATATTAATTTTTTTCATAATTGAGTTGTACCTTGTTAGTCAAAAATTGAGATTTACAGTCCCATCCTAATTTATCATCTTGTTCAATCTTTTGGTGTTCTTCCAAATCTTCCATAGCTCTATCATTCTCATATAATTGGATGACGGATAATGAATTTTCAACATTATCCTATAATTTAAATTAAATAAGCATTAATAATATATTTTGTTAATAGTCGGTGAGAGTGTATATAAGTTGGTAGTAGCTTCGAGTTGTGTTCTTCCAATAAATGTTCTTTCTTCTTGGACTTATTTTTTTTAGTTCTATTGTTTTTTCATCCCATTTGTATATTCTGATTGTATGTAATTTCGAGTTCCATTGGATTCTTCGAGTTGTTTTCTCGCAGTAGTAGATTACATTTGTCCCAGTTGTGTTCTACCTAGTAACAAATCTTTAATTGTTTAAATGAATGGGAATCACACGCTTTCTTTTGTGACACTGAATAACACAGTTATTTTATAGAGATAAAGAACACATTTTCTATTTTTTATTTAGAATGAATCATACAGTTAGTTACAGAAGGAAAGGTTTATGCATTTTTTATTCCAAACCACTAGGGGCTTCTAAAAGGGATAGGGTAGTATTTTCCTAACTTTTGTGACTTAAATATTAAAATGAATTTTTTAGGGATGTTTATAGATTTATTGGTTTTATCCGAAAATTCCCTTATATAATTATGCAACCTTAAACAATAATAGTGAACAAATTTAACTATAAGTAGGTGATTACTTATTTCATCATTTTACTTTTTACCACGGGGAAAATATTTTATCTTGAACCAAGCGGACCATAAACAGCATTACAAATACATAATACGAATGCATTGAATATGCCATTATAAAATTGTAAAATATTTTTGCGATGCATATTCAACGAAATCATTTTGGAAATTGATAAAAAATTTGTGTTCGATAAATGTTATTATGTTCTTAGTCATCTTCCCAAATTTTATGTTATTATCCGTACACCTCTTACCTTTGACAATAGCCCCAGTTTGCATGATGCTCCATGCAACCCTTGTGAGAAAATGAGATAAATAATTTGGTAAACAATAGGCATGTGGGGAGTGTTCGAATGAAAATGATGTTGTTCTAAATAATAATGGAAGTTTTAATGCAATGTTTCAAAGTAAGCAAAGACAGAAAGGTTGCTAGGGTGATATAATTTTATTCCCCAAAAGGACGCTTTTATAACGATGAATATGGCATATAAGAGGACTAAAAATATAAGAAAACAAGATGGGATTTTCTATGGATTTATTCGTATATTAGGCTGCACACACATAAATTCAATTTTTACCCAAATTTTAACTTGATTAGAAATTAGTCATGCAATACAATGTCAAAAATTAAATTCACCAATCACACAAGCAAACCAAATAAGCGAAGGAGATAAGGAAAAATACCTTTCAGGCAAACCTAGTATTCAGCATTGGAAAAGATTTGATTGACATAATCGACTTATAGACTACTTAGCTCCACAAAGTATAAAGCATAGGGTATTCAAATCATCTACACAATACGTCATCGTCCAACACCATCCATAAGAAACGATCTTCCCTAGGTATCCACCAATCAACCTTAGGATACATGATCCTATCATCTTTAGTGATAGATCCCCGGCTCCATAAATCAGCAGTGGAGTAAAACTCCACAAGGGTTTGATGCTTGTGTGTGGAAATTGGGTTTGAACAAACTCAAAAAATCATATAGATGGATGTATGATTCAAAAAACAAAACATTGATTTGGTAAACAAAAGTGTTTTTGTCAAATACAATGGTGGGAACGTTTCGTTTAGATGAAGGAAAATATTTTCACCCAAATTTCTGAGGAAAAAAAGTCAAAAGAAACCTTTTTATAAAAACATAAGTTTTTGGAGGCGGCGAAGTCATTCGAACAAAAACATAAGGTCGTTCGAACGAGATTAGATTTTCATTATAATAAAAACACATTTAATTCAAATGAAACAACATTCTCATTCGATTGTCCTTCTATGGAGCTTCCAATGAGATGTGTAATCAATGGCAGAGTATTCTTGTTCGATGGTCATTAGTTGGTGTTACCACGAGATCTTAGTTCCATTTTAACGAGATCGAAAGTCGTCTAAACAAAAACACAATTTCATTCTAACGAGTTCAATTCTCGTTCTAACGAGACTAAAAGTAATTTTTTTTTAAATTCATTTTACCAAAAGGAATCGTTTTGAAAAATAGACATCTCACAATAGAATTCGTATGAAAAATAAAAACCACAAGTTATATACTTGCATTAAAGAGTCGATGAAAAATCCAACGGATGGAAATTCGAAAGCGATGCTCTGTCACTAACATATCTTCGAATGATCATGGAGGTAATGCAGATGTAGTGTTCGGTTTGAAACTATGAATTGTAACGGGATATGCCAAATACAAAAATGCCTAAGCTATGAGCAATTATAAAGTCTTTATCTTACAAATCTCCCCCTTTGGCTCTTTTGGTACACCATAGAAATCGAAAACCAAATTATAATAAAACCCCTAATATAGTGATCCTAATGTCCTCCCAAACCCAAGAAACAGATCTAAATTTGAAATTTTGTCTTCAACTGAAATTGATCTCCCCCTTAGCCAATTTTGTCTTCATTTTCTATAGTCCATGAAATCAAATCATTAATGCGGAAGAGACCTACACATATGAAATAAAAAAATACAGTGACGCGTATAAATTTTAGACAAAAATAAAACTCCCCCTCAATTTGTTCTTCCCTTTTTTGTCCGTAATAGACAAAAGGTTATAAACTAACCATAAATAATAATCATCACATGAAAAGTAATGATACCATCACAAATATAATAAATAAAGAACATGAGGTGAATATCCAAAGGAATATCGTGTTTTCCCCTATCAAACAACTATTTTTTATGTTTTTCAAAAAAATTCAAGTACATGTATAAAAGTACATATAGGTACAAAATATATAGCACCATTGAGTAACATTAAAGTATCTGAATCATGAAAACGGAATGTAATTGTGTGAATATTTTCCATAGGCAAATCAATATAAATATTCATAACATAGGTGCACGAAGTCATGATATACTTCTAACGAAAGAACTGAATTTCGACCTCAAGTGTAAAATGTTAAACTTAAATGAAATTGACCCGACTTATGAACTCAAATGAAATGCTTTTTCAAGAAAGTCCATTGCTAAAATCCACTGGTATTCTACTTTATAACACCCTCAAAATCTAACATATATAAAAATTCACTCTCAAATATTTTGAAGACATCATAATGCTCATATATAGCGAAACATTAATGAATTTAAAATAAATGGTCGTTAATCGTTTTAGGAACTTTTTGCTAATGGTGACTTTTAATGCAAAGAGAATTTTGCTCGTTCGTAGCCCCGTTCCATTGCTTAACATGGATAAATATTTTTCGAGAAAAGACATCTGAACAATGGTTCTTACAAGTACAAATTATCTTTTTTATATTTGGTTCGTTATTAAGCAGGATTGAGATGAGAATAGTCTATTCGACACATAATAAGTAAGTACAATGTTCAAAAAGTTCGTACACATGTGCAATAAAGAAGCTAAAAAGTCTAGCATGTAAAAAGTAATCATCAATGATCAACGAAATGTTATCCTCACATTTGTGACACCCCGACTAATTAAATACCGGGTAACTACTCCTTTATTTAAATTAATACAAAATGTCAACTTGTTTCAGTTCATAGCATCGCTGTCGAAAAAATTTAATTAATTACTAACCACCTAATATCTAAAATAATGAAGTGTTAAATTTTATTATTGAAATTAACCATCAACATAATAATTTAAATCATCATCCAATAATCACATGAACAATCTCATAAGGTAATCAAAAGAATGAAATAATTGATGTCTGGAGTAAATACTCCAATAATAGTAGCAACGTAAGCAAACCCAATACAAATGTCTAAATGAAATAAATAAATCCCAAAACTGAAATAAAATGAAAGTCTAAACTGCTGTCTCTGAATAAGAATGGGCAATAGGCCCTAACTGGAATAAATGACTCCAAAAGAATCAAGGATAGATGTGGAGGCGTCTAGTAACGAGATCCTGTAACTTTCATAGCAGCTACAACACGTCAATGGAATGGAACTCCTTAGCTTAGTGTCCCTTTGGCTGGGAACTTTAAAGGTTTTTACAAAAAATAGATTTGAAAGCAAAGGGGCCAGAGACCGAGGTGAAAATATTTCAAAAACAGCAAGTGTTTAAATTACAATATTAAACAACACATATATTAAACATGTTAGTCACGTGCACTCACTTGAGATCCTCACCCCTCAACTATTGTGGACGCCTAACATATCTTTTAAATTCCATCTAGTTATACCACTGCCTGACTAGTCTATTCTACTGCCATCCAGACGGTCTTACTTTAGATGCCACCCGTATAATTCAAATAAATTACATTCATAACTCCCACATTCATTAATCAAATTACTTAGCTCAAGTATTAGTTAAGTTCACATTATTCTTAACGCATTTAAATCTCTTAGTCATTCGCATTTACTAAGTAATATTGAGTCCATCACAAGTACATATATAAGTTACTCTCATTATTTATACACATATATGGCACCCCTAGGCTAAGCTGCAGTGCACGCATACTCTGTTATCGAATCCCGGTACATCGTGTACATAAGGATCACGTATTCCGAATCGCTCCGGAACCGTCTCAATACAAATCACACATATGAGAGGCGAAAATAGTTCACATACCCATGGGTCACGCACATACCTATGCTCCCATGGTGAGCTGACTTATCAAATCACAAATAAGTCATTTAGAGTCCTGTTTCCTGAAGGTACCAATCTAAATCCCCCCGAAGGCACACAAAGATAAAATGGTCCTTTAATGAAAATAAACCTCCCGTGATAGCAAGTATGGTAGGTATGTCATACACGTAATCATCCATATACTAAGAATTCACACAACTTAGATAATCATCATATTAATATTGGTATAATCCAGACCTATTTTATAAGTCTCATACATATCATAGTATCATCCTGATTATTCCACGTAATATGTTTAGCGCGATAACTCTCTCATCGTATCATCCCAAGTGCATACCCTATCCCACAAGGTTACTAAATCTCCACTTGACCCTAAGATGGATTCAATAATTTAAGGTCCATGTTTCTGCCTCTAACCTTAAGTTATCACTTATACAAATTTGATTCATGTCCTCGCAACTTCTAATAGTAACTCACTCGTCGGACTAAGTCACAAATAAATTCTAATATGTTCTGGGCTTCAAATACATCCATATTGTTCTTACCTAAGTACCAATATGTTCAATTAATCCTAACTAAAGAATTATAAAGATTGGAAGTTACAAAATCATTTAAAGGAAAATATTTAACTTTTTAAAGAGGGGTTGATCAATCGAAGAAATGGGTCGATCGATCGATCAAGCAGTTATCTGTCCCATAATTCCTTTAATAGTTATTGTTTCTCCCATTTTTACACCTCCAGTTGTCCATTACAATGTCCCAAACTCCCAAATAAGTATATTGAACATTACTACACTAGTTTTAACGTTCAAGATTCATTAAAACATCACAGAATATCGATTTCTTGGATCAAAAGTCATGAATATTACTACAACCCTAATTCTTCAATATCTCTTAAATAATCATCATAAATCTCAAATTTAATTTCATTATTTCCTAACTCTTAATTTATAAATTCGTTCATTTAATATTATCAGAAGGTCCACTACATGAGAACCTATCCAAGTTCCATAATTTAGTCTCCAATATCACATCATTGCAATTATTCATAATTTGTCTTCAAATCTAACTATCATGTAAAACGTATGCCTTAAATCATTGCAAGATAACTGGAAAATAAAGATTTTGATCCTTTGAAGCAGATGGTATGGGAGTGATCCTCTTTTCTCGATCTAACCGGTGGTGGCGATGGTGGTGTAAGGGGTCCAAGGATGGTGGTTCTTCTTTTGGAAACTTCCTTCTTTTCCTCGCTAATGGCCATTTGTGATTTTACGTTGTGAAACCCTAAGGGACTTAAGTGTTGGCTGATATAATCAGTCTAAAATTCACGTGTTACTATTCCTCAAAAAGTTAAAATGACTAAAATACCCTCCTGAGTTGCCGGATAGGCCTAAAATGCACCGGGACATAAAATAAACCCCCGGCTAGTATTTTATGACTATCTCGACCCTTTCGCACACGTTGGCGCACTAAAAATGACCATATGGATTATATAAAAATAATTGAATTTTAAATCCATTAAATTAGTTCCTGACACGACTGACACGCGAGTCCCAAATTTATTTCCGAAATTGCCGTATTTATAACTCGCGACAATATTAATAAATTCAATAATCATATATTACGATATTCACTCAGTAATATTCAACATTATCATCATAATCAAATACTAACTCTCATAATTTAAATCCGGATTAATTTCCAATTAATTATCTCATTTAATTCAATTAATCCCAATAAATAAAATCAATAAAAATACGAGGTATTACATACTTCCCCCCTAATAACAAAATTTCATCCCGAAATTCAAAAATAAGATATACTTGTTAAAAATAACTCTGGATAACGCTCTTGCATCTCATCATCGTGCTCCCAAGTAGACTCATCGGTATTATGATGCCGCCACTAAACACGCACTAGCGGTACTATCTTCGACCTCAATTTCCTCTCTCTACGATCTAGGATAGCAACCGACCCCTCCTCATAGGAACTATCAGTATACAAATCAATCTCCTCTAAAGAAATGTGAGTATGGGCTAAACCATCTCGAAGATATCTCCTCAGTGAGGAAATATGGAACACGTCATGGATCCTATGCAAGTGTTCCGGTAACCCGAGCCTATACGCAACTATCCCAATTAGCTCGATGATAGGAAATGGCCCCACATACCTTGGCGCCAACTTCCCCTTCTTCACAAAATGCATTATTCCCTTCATGGGAAACACTCGTAGTAGCACTTGGTCCCCCACATTGAACTCTCGAAAGAACCTCTTGGCATCGGCGTAACTCTTTTGTCGGTCCTGAGAAACCCAATTACGGCTCCGTATCATCTCTATCCTCATCGAAGTATCCTGAATCACCTCTGGCCTAAGTAGCTTGTTATCCCCCACCTCTACCCAACATGCTGGTGAACGACAATGCCAACCGTACAACGCCTCGAATGGATCCATACCGATAGTAAATTGGTAAGAGTTATTATAGGCAAACTCCACCAGCAGAAGATACTGCTCCCAACCTCCACCAAAGTCGAGGATGCACATACGTAATATGTCCTCCAACATTTGATTCGTTCTGTCGGTCTGCCCATCTGTCTACGGGTGGTAGGTTGTACTCAACCGTAACTCCATACCCATATCTTCTAAGAAACTCTCCCAAAATTGAGACACAAATATCTTATCCCTGTCAGACACGATATTGAGAGGTACCCCGTGCAGTCTCACTATCACTACACCAAATCTGCCCATTTGTCAAGGTCATTGACCTTGACAAATTCACCTTGTCAAGGTCAATGACCATGACATTTCGAGGCGAGACAACTTTTTTTGTCACGGTCGTGTCACGGTCATTGACCTTGACAAAAAACTCGCGTTTTGTGTCACGGTCGTGTCAAGGTCAATGACCGTGACACGTTTGTCACGGTTATAAACCGTGACAAAGCCGTGACCCTTTTTAAAAAAAAATTGTCACGGGCATTGACCGTGACAATTCTGGGCAGAATTTAAAAAAAATCTGCTGGGCAGTATGGCCACTGCCACTGCCCAGCAGTATATTTGTACCTGTTATAGCAACGTTGTACCTGTTCCAAACATCATATATCCAACACAAACTAAAGATAATGCAAATATATATTCATGACAGTATAATCCAAATCTTCAAAGTAAAAATAATATACATGACGATATAATCCAAATATAATTAAAATGGACAAACTAGAAAATAATGTTACTACATGTCTTGGATAAAACTGAGGAGGTGAGTAGGCCACACGACATACGAACTAAGGAGGTAATATTTTTTTTCCACGTCTTGTGTTGCTCCCTCAACTGCTCCAAGACGGAATCGCGTAGCTTTGGATCCAAGTTGAATTGTTCCTGTCCAACAAATACAATGTTAGTTGCGAATAAATATAAATATAAATATAAATTGAAATTGAAATATTCATATAAATATTACCTGTAGTGCCGCCCAAACAGCTAACTTGAGCTCATACGGCACCTCCTTCCAACTCATAAACCCCGGGCCGATGACCGTCTTTAGCAGCTCGAGGGATCTCGCTAAAAGCTCCGACTTGTTTTCGACGGTAATCCCAAATTTTCCATATTTGGGGAGCCTAGGGGCGGAGGACCCTCGTCGCCTCCGCTACCACCGAACCCAGACGACGACATCATCATAAACAGCATCATCATCTTCGCCCTAACATCTGAAGGAGACATTTTTGCTGTAAAAAAAATGTTATTAGTACAGATAAAAAAAATGTTATTAGTACAGATAAAAAAATGTTCCGTCTATATTATAACGTATGTGTAAGTTCCGTCAATACCATTTAGTTTCAATTTTGTAATTATAATTGTAGCATAAATTTTATTATCATGGGTTTTACCTAATTGAATTAAATGAACAATACTTTTAGCCCTTGTTATTCATCAAATTTGAGGCAAGTTAATTAGAATATTTGTATCGAGCCTATGTGATTTATATGGATTAATTCTATTACATTTATAATTTAACTAATAGCGTTGAATTTTAATATTAATCCTTTGGTTTATTTAACTAACTTTGGTTTGGTTTATTTCTAGTTGAATCTGAGTTATAATTTTTAGATTATGTATAGGAATTGAATTTTAATATTAATCCTTCATAAATCCCTTGAATACATGCATAAATTTGTAGAGATTGAAATTAAATTGCTTGAGATTGAATTTCTATGCTTGAGAATGAAAATATCAATTATTTATAAAATTGATGTCTACTTTTAGTGTTGTGTATATATGTTAGTCTACTTTTGCTTTTTTTTTTAAATAATCAATTAACCAAATTTCATGATAGTGAATAAGGGTTAATCCTAGCCATTGATTAAGTGTATTATTAGTAAGTACAAAAATTAAATATGGACTCTTAATCTAGGATATAAGGAGTATTTGTTAGTGAAATAATAATTTAGTGATAAAAACACACTCGAACACTACCAAGTTTTGACGACACGGATCTCTAGAAAGAAAAACAAGCATTTCCAAATTAATATGCCCTCTTTCTTGTTTAGTGTCTCGTGAATTGATAGTATGATTTTAAAAATAGTATACAAAACTAGGTGAGATTTTAGAATTACACGTCGAAATAATACATGTTGTATAATAATAATAATACAAGTGCATGCTTTACAATCAAAGGTATTTATCTTTATAAGGAAAAAATTATCTTAAAATGATTGGTAGGGAATGTCTATGAGGTGGATGATAATTTATTTGATATTTTATTTTATTTGTTTTGGTTAGGTTATTAAGACTTTATTTGAATTGATATCTTAGTAATTATTATTTAATATTTATTTTGAGCAATTATCTTATAGTAGGATTATTATCCTAGAAACAATTCTAACATTCCATGAAGGAAAACTTTTATTGGATGGTTGAAAAGACAATAGTTCCAAATTTATTATATTCCATAACAATTTCATAGTTTCAATTCATTTTCATTTATTCTCTTAGTGCTACAACAATAATTTGAATTCATTTCATATGATTTCCCACCCCACCCCTCCACCACCCCCTCCCCCACCACACACCACCACCACACACACACACACACACCACCCCACCCCACCCCCTGCCCCGCTCCACCACCCCCTCCACCACCACACACACACACACACACACACCCCACCCCACCCCACCCCCTCCCCCACCACACACCACCACCACACACACACACACCCCACCCCTCATCCACCCCCTCCCCCACCACACACCACCACACACACACACACCCCACCCCACCCCCTCCCCCACCACACACCACCACACACACACACACACACACACACACACCCCACCCTCCACCACCCCCTCCCCCACCCTGCCCCACCCCGCCCCACCCTGCCCCACCTCCTCCCCCACCCTGCCCCACCCCGCCCCACCCCCCACCCCCTGCCCCCCTCCACGCACACACATACACACATATATATATACACATACACACATAAATATACACACAAATATATATATAAATGGAAGAGAGAGAGAGAGAGAGAGAGAAAATGGACCTGAAAGTAGAGAGAGAGAGAGAGAGAGAGAGAGAGAGATGGAGGGAACGGCGCGGGAGGGAAAAAAGAAGGGGGATAGGGTTTTTGCTACGAACATTGTCACGGTCGTGTCAAGGTCTTTGACCGTGACACGAATTGTCACGGTCATTGACCGTGACAAGTACGTGACAAATTTACTTGCCACGGACTTGTCACGGACTTGTCACGGTCAATGACCGTGACAATTCGTTGTCACGGTCGTGTCAAGGTCAATGACCGTGACATAAAACGCGTGTTTTTTTGTCACGGTCAATGACCTTGACAAGGCTGGCCGGCTGAAAGGTGACAATTTGCCCATTTTGGTGTAGTGTATCTCAGCTATGAAGATCTTGGCATATTGTCTGGTAGTGTAGTCTGTTTGGGTTAGCAGAAAGTGAGTAACCTTGGTCAACCGATCCACAATCACCCATATGGAATCATGAACCCTCTACGATGTAGGTAATCCCGTGATGAAGTCCATGGAAATTCTCTCCCATTTCCACATAGGAACCTCTAACGGCTGTAGAAGTCCTGCCGATATCTGATGGTCCACCTTTACTAGCTGACAAGTGGCACATTTCGAAATGAACTCGACAATATACCTCTTCATCCCGCTCCACCAGTACTGTCATCTCATATACTGGTTCATCTTATCCCCACCAGGATGTACTGCGAATCGCTAACCGTGCGACTCTGTCATTATCTCGTGTCGCAAGTCTTCTCCCTCAGGAACAATTAATCTCCCATTGAAGCATAAGCCCCCGTCTGAACCAATAGTATAAGATTCGTCCCCCTCTGCTAGTAACTGTACTATCTGCTCCTGATAGAACGGATCTGCTGCCTGAGCCTCTACTAATCTTATAATAATATAGGGCATGTCATCACGGACATGAATGATCGTGCCACTATGTCCTGGTGTCCCAACTCCTTCCACTTCGCTTTCCACACCTCGGCTACCTCACCTAATGGCCTACGGCTCAATACGCCTGCTACCACGTTAGCCTTCCCTGGGTAGTATTGGATATCAAACTGATAATCCTTCACGAACTCGAGCCACCAACGTTGACGCATATTCAATTCCTTCTACGTGAAGAGATACTGTAGGGACTTGTGGTCTGTGAATAAGCGAAATTTCTCCCCTCGGAGATAGTGTCTCCAAATCCAAAGTGAAAATACGACTGATGCCAACTCCAAGTCATGGGTGGGGAAATTCCGCTCGTGAGGCTTAAGTTTACGAGAAGCATAAGTTATAGCCTGTCTCTCCTGCTACAGTACACCCCCAAGTACTAGTAAGGATGCATCAGTGTAGACTAGATACTCCACTCCTGGCCTGGGCAATTCTAACACTGGTGCCGAGGTCATCTTGTCCTTCAACTCATCAAAAGCCAACTGACAGGCATCACTCCAGATAAATGGTACCCCTTTCCGAGTCAGATGTGTTAATGGACATGTTATCTTTGAAACCCCCCAAATAAACCTCCCGTAGTATGCTGCTAGGCCCAAAAAACTACGTATTTTTGTCGGTGTCATGGGTTGTCCCCACTCCATCACCGCTAACACTTTCCTCGGATCTACATATGTCCCTCTGTCAGAAATGATGTGCCCTAAAAACTGAACTTCCTTCAGTAAAAATCCGCACTTTTCATATTTTGCATATAACTCGTGCTGTCGTAGTGTCTGCAAAACCTGCCTCAAGTGCTCGACATTCTCCTCCTCGATCTGGGAGTAAACCAAAATGTCATCAATGAATACAATGGTGAACTAGTCCAGGAACTCTATGAACACCTTGTTCATCAAGTCCACAAACACCGCTAGGGCGTTGGTCAGGCCAAAAGGCATAACCCTAAACTCGTAGGAACCATATCTCGTCAAGAAGACAGTCTTCGAGACATCTGGCTCCCTGATACGCAAGTGATGGTATGCCGATCTCAAGTCAATCTCTGAGAAGAAGACAACTCCTCTCAACTGGTCGAATAAGTCATCGATTCGGGGAAACGAATACTTGTTATGTATCGTGACTTTATTCAACTCTCGATAATCAACACACAACCTCAAAGATCCGTCCCTCTTCTTAATAAATAGCACATGAGCACCCCACGACGATGTACTCCTAGGGATAAACCCTTGACCTAGCATCTGCTCTATCTGATCCCGCAGCTCCCTCATATCCGCTGGAGCCATATAGTAACGCGGGCTATCGGTCGAGTGCCCAATGCCAAATCTATAACAAAGTCTGTCTGTCTACTAGGAGGTAATCCTTGAATATCCTGAAACACATCGGCGAACTCCCTAACAACTGGAATCGAATAAAGTGGTATCACCACCTCCTTAGAGGGCTCCTCCTATATATAGTACAAGTGAGTGGACGATCCTCCCTTAAGACAAGGCATCGCCACTAGGAACATCTCCTTACTAGGTGTGGTAAAAATAATACTCCTACTAAAACAATCGACCATGGTTCTATAAGTAACCAGCCAATCCATACCTATAATCGCATCGTACTTTGACATATCTACTATGAGCATGTCAGAAGGTAAAGTAAATCTCCCAATATCTACACCCATGCCTCTACATATAAAGGAAATCATAGAACCTCTACTCAACGGCGAATCTACAAAAGTGATAGTGCTCCCCACGGTATCTAATAATCCCATAGTGCGTGTAAATATCGTGGAAATAAAATAGTGTGTGGCCCCCGTGTTAAATAAAATACGTCCTATAGTCCCCTGAATAGAAAACATACCCTCAATCGCGTGTGGATCCTGCGGGAATGCAGCCTGATGAAGGTTATAAACCCAACCATACTGAAGTTGCCCCCGATGAACTAGGACCACTGTAATAGGTGGCAGTGTTGGCATCCATAGTGGTGCTCCTGTCGAGCACCCTGTTGTTGCTGCTGCGGGGCCCTTCCGCTCTTAGGACACTCTTGGCATTTGTGGCTAATCTTACCATATATGAAGCATTTCCATGCAAAGTTCCCCCCTGACCCTGTTGCCCATGGACCTGATGACCATTACCACCTCTACCTTGGCCATGCTGGCCCTGCTGACCATGCCTAAAACCTCCCTGGCCATGTCGAAAACCTCCTGATCTGAATTTATTAGAATCCCCCTCATGGGAACTCTGATCACCTTGCATATGCTGACCCTGAGTTGGTTGTGCCCCAGTGGCACCAATACCTCCTCTCTTGCCTTGCTAGTTGGACTCCCCTACTCCCTTAACCTATGATAGATGAAAGCGGTGGTCTTGGAAGTGAAGTAGCGTTGCGTTAACCACATCTAAATAGGTGGCCAACGAGAGATTCCCTAGCAGGTGATGGCGAATTCTCTATGTCAACCCATCCATGAACTTCTGGATCTTCTTCTCTTCAGTTGGGATTTCATCGGGAACTATGTTCAGAAGATTGGTGAACTCGGCCTCATACTCTTCCACTTTCCTCCCTTCCTTCTTAAGTTTCATCAACTTCCGCCTAATCTCTGTCTGAATTGCAGAGGGGAAATATTTGCGGTCGAACCGCACCCAGAACTCCTGAATAGCAAGGACATCTCTCTCCTCGGTCGTGGTAATGGACTCCCACCACTACAATGCTTCTCCTACCAGCTTAAACGTAACCAGTATCTGCCTCTGTACATCTATGCACTCATACATCCTCAAGTGCATTTGGATGCCCTTATTCCATTGGATCACCACTACGACATCGTAGCTCTATACAAACTTCGGAGGAAGCGCCATCTAAAAGGCATCACGAACACGTTCCCAAGTGGATGGGAATACATGAGCCTGGACTCGGGCTACCGCCAGTGCCTGAGGTGGTTCCTGCTGCACAACTGCTAACGTAGCATCTACCTCCTGGGCTTCAATGGTGGTAACTTCAGTAGCGTTCATAGAACCCTAAACTGGTGCAGGCTGAGGCTCGGGCTGGGCATCCCTTGGAACTCGTTGTGCACGTCGAGGAGGCATCTGAAATGTAAGAGAAGTCTTGTAAGTCCATAATTAATATCTCAAAATAACTAAAGAACGTAAGATACAGAAAAGAGTACAACAATCCTAAAATATAGGGCTCTATATAAAATGACTCTACGCGAAAACATAACAAGTCGTACAGATCCTAATGACTCTAGAACCTGATGCTCTGATACCACCTGTGACATCCCTACTAATTAAATACCGGGTAGCTACTCCTTTATTTAAATTAATACAAAATATCAAGTTGGTTCAGTTCATAGCATCACTCTCGAAAACACTTATTTAATTACTAACCACCTAATATTTAAAATAGTGAAGTGTCAAATTTTAATATTGAAATTAACCATCAACTAAATAATTTAAATAATCATCCAACAATCACATGAACAATCTCATAAGTTAATCAACAGAATGAAATAACTAATGTCTGGAGTAAACACTCCAATAATAGTAGCAATGTAAGCAAACCCAATACAAATGTCTTAATGAAATAAATAAATCCCAAGACTGAAATAAAATGAAAGTCTAAACTGCTCTCTCTGAATAAGAATGGACAACAGGCCCTAACTGGAATAAATTACTCCAAAATAAGCAAGGATATATGTGGAGGCATCTAGTAACGAGATCCTGTAACTTTCATAGAAGCTACAACACGTCAATGGAATGGAACTCCTCAGCTTAGCGTCCCTATGGCTGGGCACCTTAGAGGTTTTTACGAAAAATAGATTTGAAAGCAAACGGACCAGAGCCGGAGGTGAAAATATTTCAAAAACAGCAAGTGTTTAAATTACAATATTAAACAACACATATATTAAACATGTTAGTCACATGCCCTCACTTGAGATCCTCACCCCTTAACTATTATGGACGCCTAACATACCTTTTAAATTCCATCTAGTTATACCACTGCCTGACTAGTCTATTCTACTCCCATCCAGACAGTCTTACTTTAGATGCCACCCATATTATTCAAATAAATTATATTCATAACTCACACATTCAATAATAAAATTACTTATCTCAAGTATTAGTTAAGTTCACATTATTCTTAACGCATTTAAATCTCTTAGACATTCGCATTTACTAAGTAATAGTTAATCAGTCACAAGTACATATCTAAGTCACTCTCATTCTTTATACACATATATGGCACCCCTACGCTAAGCTGTGATGCATGCATACTCTGCTATCGAATCCCGGTACATCACGTACATAAGGATTACGTATTTCGAATTGCTCGGGAACCATCTCAATACAAATCACATATATTAAGGGCGAACATAATTCACATACCCATGGGTCACGCACATACCTATGCTCCCATGGCCAGCTGACTTATCAACTCACAAATAAGTCATTCACAGTCCTATGTCCTTAAGGTACCAGTCTAAATCCCCCCGAAGGCACACAAAGATAAAATGGTTCTTTCTCAAAAATTAACCTCCCGTGATAGGAAGTATGGTAAGTATGTCATGCACATAATCATCCATATACTAAGTATTCACACAACTTAGATAATCATCATATTAATATAGGTATAATCCATCCCTATACCATAAGTCTCATATATATCATAATATCATCCTGATTATTCGACGCAATATGTTTAGCACGATAACTCTCTCGTCATATCATCCCAAGTGCATACCCTATCCCACAAGGTTACTAAATCTCCACTTGTCCCTAAGATGGATTCAATAATTTAAGGTACCTGTTTCTGCCTCTAACCTTAAGTTATCACTTATACAAATTGGATTCATGTCCTCGCAACTTCTAATAGTAACTCACTCGTCGAACATTCGTAAGTTTAACACTAAGTCATAAAAAAATTCTAATATGTTCTGGGATTCAAATACACTCCTACTGGACTTCCATAAGTACCAATATGTCCAATTAATCATCACTAAAGAGTTCTAAAGGTTTGAAGTTACTCAATCATTTAAAGGGAAATATTTCACTTTTTACATAGGGGTCGATCGATCGAAGAAATAGGTCGATCGATCAAATAGTTGATCGATCGACATTCTTGGGTCGATCGATCGATCGATCAATCAAGCAATTATTTGCCCAGAATTCCTTTAACAGTTACGGTTTCTCCCATTTTTACACCTTAAATTCTCCATTACAATGTCCCAAACTCCCAAATAAGTATGTTAAACATTAAACCAACATTACTACACTAGTTTTAATGTTCAAGATTCATCAAAACATCACAGAATATCGATTTCTTATATCAAAAGTCATGAATATTACTACAACCCTATTTCTTCAATTTCTCTTAAATAATCATCATAAATCTCAATTTAATTTCGTGATTTCCTAAATCTTAATTTATAAATTCCTTCATTTCATATTTTCAGAAGATCCACTACATGCGAACCTATCCAAGTTCCATAATTTGGTCTCCAATTTCACATCATTACAATTATTCATAATTTGTCTTCAAATCTAACTATCATGTAAAACATATGCCTTAAATCATTACAAGATAAATCACTTGCCTAGAAAATAAAGATTCTGATCCTTTGAAGCAGATGGTATGGGAGTGATCCTATTTTCCTGATCTAACCGGTGGTGGGGATGGTGGTGTAAGGGGTCCAAGGATGGTGGTTCTTCTTTTGGAAACTTCATTCTCTTCCTCTCTAATGGTCGTTTGTGATTTTAGGTTATGAAACCCTAAGGGACTTAAGTGTTGGCTGATATAATCAGTCTAAAATTCGTGGGTTACTATTCTTCAAAAAGTCAAAATGACTAAAATACCCTCCCGAGTTGTCGATTAGCCCTAAAATGCTCCGGGACCCAAACTAAACCCCCGATTAGTGTTTTCTAACTATCTCAACCCTTCCGGACATGTTGGCCCACTCAAAATGACCATATAGATGATATACAAATAATTGACTTTAAATCCATTAAATTGGTTTCTGACACGACTGACACACGCGTCCCAACTTTATTTCCAAAATTGTCGTATTTATAACGCGCGATAATATTAATAAATTCAATAATCATATATTACCATATTCACTCAGTAATATTCAACATTATCATCATAATCAATTACTAACTCTCGTTATTTAAATCCGAATTAATTTCCAATTAATTATCTCATTTAATTCTATTAATCCAAATAAATAAAATCAATAAAAATATGGGGTATTACAACATTATTAAGCACACTAACGAAACAAAGTCATGTCTCAAAGAACTACGAAAAAGTAGCATGAATAGATGAAGTGTAGAACTGATTTGAATATCTTAAATGGTTATCCATATATGGTGAAAAATGAAAATACAAAGATCTTTTTATCCTTTTCAAAGTTTTTATCAAAATAAAATCTTTTTCAATTTTCAAAATTTTTCTCAAAAACCAAAAATCTATTTGGATTTTTTGGACCTCCTCATAAGAATCGAAAATCTTATGGGAATTTTTCAAATATATCTAAAAGAAATAATATATGAATATAATAGAAATGCAATTTATCTATACGGATATAAGATATGAGCGTGATATTTAACCTATTCTAGAAACAAGTCTCGATCTTAATCATTAGGCCCAGAGGAGTTCTCAAATGCAGAGGACATCTGATAAAATTACTCCATCAAACATTGTTAAGTCTTGACAAAATACCCTGGTTTCTCTCTAAAACTCTTAAAATCTCTATGGTGACGTGCGGGAGCATGTGGAGCAACTTGTGTGGGAGTGCATGCAGGAACATGTGTAGGAACTCGTGTTGGAGCTTATCGGAGAACACGCATGTGATAAACTCTTCTAACTTAAAATATAACTCTCTAAGGTGACCTCTTCGTTTGTAATGGGGATAAGCATAAACGGGCTTGGATTTACATTTCTCAAAATGTTTAGGACGAGCTCTCCTAGGTGGATTAGTATGAGGGCCATATGGATTCATCACAAACATGAAAATTGTCTCGGGTGCAGCTTTGGAAGTGGGTGCACCATCATAAAATATTCATTGCCTCTCAACGTTACCTACCATGGTACCGGGGAGAATCTTTCAAACCTTATTAGATGTGTCCTCTAAAATGAACTTGACCTCCCAACCACGTTCGAGATCAATATCAAGTTAGGATATACGGGCTTTAAGTTTCTCACTAGTCTCCAATAAGGCTCGAAGATCTCTTATAAGACTAGCCAAAGTGCTGGTTAAATTGTTTTTGTCCCTACCGATAACAATAAACTTCTCACTTAAAAAACCTTTCACCCTCTATACTTGTTGCACAGATGCCTCAAACTCTCTCTCAAAAGTTTCAGCTCCTTCGTAATCAAACACCCTAAGATACAATTATTTATTATGCCTTTTCAATTATAAATTCTCGGTGTAAAATTCACGAAAGGGTTTTTGGAGTCCACCTTCTCCCTCACTAAAATTCTCTTCCTCACTCTCACTCTCTTCAGAATGGTTTGAAACATCATTGAGACTCCTGCATTTGGAAACATCCTCATTGGCATGGGAAAAACTAGAAGTACTCAGGTGACTTGTTATGAGCACACAGTAATTAGGTTCATGTATTAATTCAACCCTATAATTCACCGACTCGACGTCACAATCGCTAAGAGTGACTTTATGTGCAACTTTCCCTTTTCCCTGTCTCTTGAACCTAGTGGAACACTCGTGGGCTTTGTGTCCCTTTCCCTCAAACTCATAGTATATCACCACATCTTTCTCAAAAACATTCTTTTCCTCATTCCTATTTTTATTTTTCTCAAAAATCGTTTCTTTGGAAGAATTTTTCTTTGTTGAATTTGAGAATTTTTTTGAAATTTTTCATAAAAATGGATGAATCATCAAGTTCAAAATCAAACATAGACTCAGAAACACAAACTTTTACTTTCTTCTTTTTAGTTTGAGCTTTTAAAGCAATCTTTATTTCCCTTTTCTTAATAGTTTTAAGAAATATGTCAATTTCATAAGTTTGAAGGTCTCCTACGAATTATTCTAACCTAAGAGTATCTAATATTCACAACGAATTCAGGACTATAACTTTAGGGATAAAATGGGCTATTGGGGATCTCAAAATCTTTTTAACTACATGCGTCTATCACCCAAACTAATACTAGATTTGACTATGTTCAATATACGTGAATAAAACTCATCAAAAGGATCAAACTCTAGCAAAGTAATAGTCTTAAATTTTGTGGTGAGATTTTTAAGCTTAGAAGCTTTTGAAACATTGGTATCCTTGTGAGTGAGCTTGAGGGTATCCCAATCTTCCTTAGATGTGGTACACATCATGATGCAACGGAACTCATCAAGGGTGACAACTCAAAAAATGGCACTTAAACCACGTGAGTTAAGTAGACTCTATTTTACTTCATCACCATCCAAGCAGTGATAGGTTTAGGACCTATAACATCATCATTGGTCATAGTGGGTGGTGTCCACCCTCTTTTACATACAAGCTAGGAATGCTCGTCAATCGCTTTCAAAGCCAACCTCATTCGAGTTTTCCAATACACATAATTAGACCCATTAAAAATAGGTAGCCTATTATACAAATTATCCATAAAACCCAAATCTTAAAGGACCGGATAAAAATTTAGTGCAATAGGCTTTGATACCAATATCAAAAAATAAGATAGGGGTTTCTATTCATTTATTCGTATATTGGGCTACGCACACAAAAATTTAATTTTTACACAAATTTTATCTTAATTAGCAATTAGGTCTGCATGCAATATAGTGTCCAAAATTAAATTCACCAATCACATGAGCAAACAAAACATGCAAAGGAGATAAGAAAAAATATATTTTGGAAAAAAACCTAGTATTCAACACTGTAAAGGGTTTAACAGACACAATCAACTTACAAACTGGTTAGCTAAACCAAGTATAATGCATAGGGTTTTCAAATCTTCTACAGAATACAACACAGTTCAGCACCGTCCACAGGAAGCGGTCTTTCCTCGATGTCCACCGATGAGGCTCAGGATGCACGATTGTATATTCTGCAGTCCTAGAGTCTTCGCACCACAAATCAGTAGTGGGTTGGAACTCTTAAGGATTTGATGCAAGTGTATGGAAACTTGGTTTTGAACAAACTTAACAAATCCTATAAGGGATGTATGATTTGGAAAACAAAATCTTGATTTGGTAAACAAAAGTGGTTTTATCAAACATAAAGTTGGGAACTTTTACTTCAGATATACGAAAAGTGTTTCGCCCAAAGTTGTGAGTAAAATAGGTTAGAAGAAACCTTATTATAAAAAAATGCATTTTTCGAGGCAGCGAAGTCATTCGAACAAAAACACACGGTCGTTCAAACAATATTAGATTTTAATCCTTCTAACAAGCTTCTAATGAGATGTGTTATCCTTGACAGAGGATTCTCGTTCGATGGTCGTTAGATAGTATTCTAATGAGATCTTAATTTTTTTTCTAATGATATCATAAGTAGTTCGAAAGAAAATTCAATTTCGTTTTAACAAGTTCAATTCTCATTCTGATGAGATTAAAAAATGTAATTCTTTTTATCAAAAGGCCTCAATTTCAAAAATAGACATCCTAGAATATAATTCGTATGAGAAATAAAAATCACAACTCATATACCTCCATTAAAGTTTTGGTGACAAATTCAAGAGCTTAAAATCCAAAAATGATTCTTGGTCACTAACATATGTTTGAATGATTGTGGAGGTAATGCAAATTTAGTGTTCGGTTTGAAACTCCGATTTGTAACGGAATACGCCCAAATACAAAAATTCCTAAGCTATGAGCAATTATAAAATTATGTTGTTATAAAAAAAGATCAACTGACTTAATAATATCATAGCCCTTGATTTGAGCAATATGACTAAGGCTCAACAACATTCCCAACTCGTCATTTTTGAATAATTTGAAGTTATGGTTGTAGAAATTGAAGCCACCCTAGGTGCAATGGAGTCCTTATCTAGGTCGTCTAACTCTGAGGCTCACACATCAACCTCCATGATTAATTAGTAACAGAATCATCTCCTAAATGTTAAGCTAGATTTATAACTTCTATAATGTTTTATCATTTCATTATGTCCTGAATTATTTAGTTTAATAGTATGTAGTTTGATAATTGTGCAATTATGGTACGAAAAACCCTAATCAGTCACATTAACCTATAAATGAGAAATAATTACTAATTTGACACAAACGTGTTTTTTTTATACACATGTGGATTATTAAACTCAACATTAAGGTTGATACAACATACTAGAATGTAATATTTTAACATGGAAATCCTTATATGGAACGACAATTACATTTGTACGATCCTAAACCAATGATGACGTTTGATGCCACGTCGAAGAGATGTACGATCATAATCACGATGAGAGGTTTTCATGCGTGAGTTCATGGTTTTTGCTCAAAAAATACCCACTTCAGAATAAATACTTTTAGGTTGTTTTATAATGAAAAAATTCAATCGATTGCGATTATGTATTCATGTTTATATTTTTAATATGTACGAAAATATACTATTAGAAGTTAAGTGCAACAACTTTCAAATATTCGTTACCATTAAAAAATATTGAAGCGACTACAATGTTAAAAAAAATAATGATATCATAATGACAGGTGCAATAAATAAAGCACACCCTGAGGAGATAAAAAATATATAATATAACTACTCATCAAATTAGGCTTTACAAAGGGAACAAACTCGGCTCCTTCAAACCCATTAGATAATGTGGTAGTGATGTAAATATTAAAAGAATGGATTTTATTTGTAATTTTGTATTCTTGTGTCTTTTGTAACACTTGTTATTTTTTAGTGATTAGATATTATAGTTAGGAGAAAATCTTTTAGAAGGCTCCATTAGTTAGTGTTATTATGGATGAGTTGTCATGATAACATCTCATCTCTTGACAGTTCATGCTTAGATATCTCCTTCTAGAACCCTCTTTTTAAGCCTATAAATGTAAATATTCCCATTGGGAAGAGATATCTTTGTCTTCTTAATAAAAAATTAGATTTGTTCTTGTATTTTTCTGTCAACTTCAGAGCGAGATTAACTCTTCAGTGTGTGTAGGGGGGGTCCTTCCCATTGCATTTCACCAATAATGGATACCAAGAAGAGAAATCAGAACATCAAACTGAAGAATCATTTAACAACCCTAAAAGAAATCATGGTTCAAATGATGGCTAAAATAAATGAACAAAGGGCTCAACAACCCATAATTTTTTTTAAATTAGAGTGTTTTCTTTTTTCCCAACATTCTTTTCAAACCCTAAACCTTATTTGGAACTCTAATTCTTAAATTCTTTAAAAATATCCCAAGAACCGACCCCAACCAAAAACATTCACTCAAACCCTAAACATAACTAACAAAAATCATCAAGATTCATCTCAATACACTTCCGTTGCGAATCTAAACCCTCCAAACGTACCCAACCAAAACCCTAGGGATGCCCCACACAAAATTAGTGAAAAATTAGCCCCTAAGTCTCAGACGATCAGAAAGAAGAAGAAATAGAAGAGATATGAAAAAAATCCAATAAAGAAAGTCTAGAACAACAGCCATCCTATTCGTCACTGTAAGTTTGGCTCCTTCTTAGATGGAAACTTTAGAGTTGAACGACAACCACATGGGGTTAAAAATGAGTTCCCCAAGACTAATTTTAGATTTCAGTGTTGTTGTGATATGTCAATGTTGAGCATATTCGAGAATAGAGGAGAAGAAATCCAAACAGAAAATAGAATAAATATCATGAAAAGAAGAAGATTGGGATGTTTGGACCTAATTTTTGGGTTCTTGTTCTATTTGTTGTGATTTGATAATCGAAGATTTTGGGGATGAAATTTTGTAGATTAATAAGTGTGATTTGGTCCAACTTTTTGAGATAAAACTTTTGGGCCCTCCCAAATTTTTGACAAAATTATTTTTGGGACCCCCAATTTTTTATCTTATCTGCATATTTTGGGAAATTTGCATGCATCTCTAACCTTCAAGTTCAAGGACGAAATATTTGAAAGGAGGGGATAATAATGTAAATAATAAAATAAGGTGATTTATTTTTAATTTTTTATTCTTGTATCTTTTGTCACACTTGTCATTTTTTAGTGATTAGATATTATAGTTAGGAATGAAGAATCTATCAGGTTCCATTCGTTAGTGTTGTCATGGATGAGTTATCATGACAACATCTCATCTCATGATAACTCATGCTTAGATAGAATGTTGTAAAACATTCTTTTTAGGCCTATAAATGTAATCATTCCCACGGGGAAGAGATATCTTTGGCTTCCTAATAAAATTTCAGATTGGTGCTTCAGTTTTTCTCTCTTCTTTAGATCCAATTTTTGGTGTCTGAATCAAATAAGTAGCTTGCAAAATGACCTTCAAGGTGATTGTTTTCATGGCCCAACATTTCTGAATCTGAAGGTTAAACTGCATTAAAAGTCTCCTTTTTAATGAGTTCTTCAGGTCAACTCAATGAAAACAGCGTTCTACTTGCTAATTTGACATTTGAGAAGATAAAAACTTTTTTCACCTTTTAACTTATCCATGCAAAAAACATTAGTCCGTGAACTTGCCACCGAAAATTCATGCCACTGAGAGTAAACATATAGTTCATCATCTGTAATACACACTTGGACATTCAAGAATAGAATTAATCATGGTCACACTTGTTGATTAATATTTAAAAGGAGGGTACCATGCCCAATATAGGTAGGGATGGAAATTTGGATTGCCCCAACAAGTTTTCGCCATGCCCCTAATGGGGTTGGTTAAAAAAACCCATTTAAGTAATAAGGGCATGTATGGGTTTTAAAAAATAAACTCGTGTCGGGTTCGGGGTGGGTTTATGTTCCACATATTCATTCAAAAATCTCCCCGACGCGTTTATTTAATGAATGTGCCATTTTTTCCTTACTATTCATAAACATAACTTTACAAAACACATATCTGATATATTCTCCCAATATTCTTCACATATCCCTAACACATAGGTACTCTCTTAATCAAAACCCATTAAAACTTCACCTCTCTCTCTCTATCTCTCTCTCTCTCTCTGCAAATCAATCCACACATCAACCTTTGTAAGTAACAATCAACAATGACTCCATCCTCGCCATCACACTCTTATACATCGTTGACTTATTGATTTCAATATCGAAGAAGTGTTCCATTATAAGGCTATTAATCGTCAACATATTTGTGATTATTAAAATCTATTTACTTTATCAAATCGTTGATTTACATCTAACACCCCCGACTTGCGTAAAATAGTCAAGTGTTTTTTTTTTCAATTTTAGGATTCTTTGTGTTTATATGTGTTCTATTTACAACTTTTTTTGATATATTTGTGATTGATTGTGTTATACAAATGAGAGAAGTTTTTTTAAGTATTGTTGTTATCCTGTTTTGGTGTTCAAAAGTTGACTGTGTAATGAAAATTAGAGAAGGCTTTCATCTTCTTCTTTTTTAATAACTTTTCTCTATGTAAACGGGATAGGTTCTGGTTAATGTTTTTTTGTACGGGGGGTGAGTTCGGGTTTAGGGGTGAAACCCGTCTTGTGTTTAGGACACTAATTTTCTTCACATCGTGGGGTGGGCTTTGTCAAAACTCGCCCTGTTGCCATTCCTAAACATGGGAAAAGGGAAAAATAGTTTGGATGCGCTTGTTTTCTAAATTCATTTTCTCACCATAGTATGGTTAGTGGGTCAATGTAGGTATTCGAATTAGTCATAGTAGTGGGGATATTAGGAGATAAGGACCCATTACTTGTAGATGTTTCTCCCTTATTGATACAATTTTATTTTTTTCCCTTGCTCGCTAAAAAGTTCTACTCACATTGGATGAATATGGAGGCAATATTATAGGACCCCCATTTGGGGGAGGAGGAACTCTTATGGGAGAATCGTTAAATGATAATTTATTATTGCATTTATCATTCAATTCTTTAACTTTAACCACTATTCTAGTATTATATTAGTCATACAATCCATCAAACTAGTTAATTCATTTTAATCTACATATACATTTCTAAACCTATTTTCAAAAATTAAAAATATGAAATATATGACTTATATTATTTTGACGATATAGTGGTACTAAACATTTGATTTTTACATTAAAAAAGGGTTATAACACCCATTTTTCACATCAAAAAGGGTCTCAACACACATTTTCACATAAAAAAAGTTGTACACCCACTTTCTCTCATTAGGGTTTTCACACCCACTTTTTAACACAAAACACTACTAAATTGAAAGCACAATATAAATTCACCCAAGGTTATTAATAGTCTTAATACAATCATCTTAGTATGTCATTTAATAATTCACATATGTCAACCTACCTACATCTAAATTAATCAAAGTTTATGTAATTGAACGAAACATCTTTCGTACTTATATTCTTGTCGTAACTCCCTTTTTGTGTGTTATCCATTGAGTTCACTCCCAAAATAACCATGAAATTAAATAAATCACCCCACAAATTAATTAATCCTAACTAAACTTAATTATTTCAACCGATATTAATTTGAATCTCATTCGATTAACTCACAACCATAAGTGACGTCTAAGAAGCCTCATAATATAATTTTTCTTAATGGGAATAATCAGTGTGAACATTTTCGCTATCAGTTGACATACACTCCAATCCTTCCATCATATCCAATATCCCAAACAAGTTATATAGAGGATGGAATATTATTGCCAATATCTTAACTTGGTGATATGATTATTCTTATAAGGACGCAAATCAGGAACTCACTTTCTAATTATCGTTCTCCATGACCGTGGACTTTTTGAACGCCCTTGAGAAACTATGTAGCTAAATTTTAATTATAGAAATAAATTTATTTAGACAAAAAATATGTATATTATGATATAAATACATTTACTCCCCAAAAGTAACTTTTAAAAAAAATTATCTAGTGAGGGGATGACAAAAATATATAAACACATTTTGATTAAAGTGTGTGATTCATTTTCATGTAGACTTATATATATATATATATATATATATATATATATATATATATATATATATATATATATATACAGTCAGACTCTCCAACATACCTCCTAGCAACATACCCATTTTTTAAAATAGTAAAAAAAATATTTTGAGATAAAGTTTTTTATATGGGCTCATGATATTTCAATGTACCCCTGTAAAAAAAATAAACTAAAAATAATGTTTTTTGTTATTTTTAAAAAATAGGTAAAAAAAACTAACAGTTTTTACCCTATATAACTTTCAGATTTTTTACCTATTTTTTAAAAATAACAAAAGACATTATTTTGAGCTGAATATTTTTACAGGGGTACATTGAAATCTCATGAACCGATATAAAAAATATCAACTCAATTTTTTTTTTTATTATTTTAAAAAAATAGGTATGTTCATAGGTATATTTAATGAGGTAGGTTGGAGAGCCTGTCTCTCTCTCTCTCTCTCTCTCTCTCTATATATATATATATATAAAATAAAGGTGGAGGGGCTTTTGTTCTTTCCTAACTGATGGCTGACGGTTAGGATAAAATCTTTGGGGTTTATATCCAATGGCTTAGATGGGAGTGTTTACACAACTTTTGAATGATGGGAGTGTTTTACACAACTTTTGGACCCTTTGAGTTTTTCGGATGTTTCATTAGATAACTTTAAAAACCTTTGGATATGGAGATTTTTCAGAACTAGTGTGGCTGAAGTAGACAGCCTAAGACATGGGTCATGTATCACTTCTTCACGCAACTAAGTACACAAAGATTTGATAAAAACATGTATGTTTCTTCTTCTATTGTTTCCGCTTCATCTGAGAAAACAACTTTTTCTTCTGTACATGCCTGGTAAGTTTTTTCATTCACAACATAACTATTAGATTCTACTCTTATATATTTTTACATTCTCTATGTAACTGTTGGATGCTACCGTTATGGTTTTTTGAATGAGAAAGGTAGAGTAAAAACTCTTATAAGCAACAGTTGGTTTTTGAGAACTCTTATAAGCACATTATATAAACATATTTTTGAAGAACTCAAAGAAAGGTTTATGGATGATAATCTTAGCAGCGATGAGGTTGATACTATCCCCTAGTTTGAGGAGTTACGCAAACTCCATGTTTTTTAAGACCTCTCTCTCGCTCTCTCATTCTACGAACATTTTAAGTTCTTAGATTTTTTCTTTCGACTTTTATTTTGCCTTTTTCTACTATTTTTTCGTATCGTTTGTTAGTACTGTAGAAAGTTAAATAAAAATATAGAAAATATTTTTTCTCTACTGATTTTAGTTTTTCGTGTATATATCTTTATAACCTTTTGATTTACCGTAAATATTATGCACTTTATAAGTTGATTATTTAGGCTCAAGGTGGAATCTAAATTGGAGAGTTACATGATCCTCCATATGCTCACAAGACAGTACCTTAGAAGTTTTTTTCCTTTTACGGTTCGGAGGTTTGAGATATACTGATGTTGATAAGAATAACAAATGGTGAAGCTTTTATTTTATCATAAAGAACATGCTTCATCGGGGTTGGAGTTAAGATACGGGTGAGAAGAGGATGCAGAGGTGTGTGGTGGAGTTGAGATGCGAGGTGGGTTGACAGGTGTGAGAGAGTGTGATGAGTTGTGTAGGGTGTGTCAATTATGGGTGTGTGGGGTGTTAGGATAAAGAAGTAGGTTTTTTTTGTATAAGCTAACTCACGGTTGGGATATAATCTTTGGGGTTTTTATCCAATGACTTATAAGCACATTTGAACGATGTGAGTATTTTACACAACTTTTGAACCCTTAAAAAATCTTTGGATACGAAAGTAGAGTGGTTGAAAGTACACTGGCTAGGACGACCTAAGATATGGGTCAATCTAAAGTACATAAATATTTGATAAACACGTGAAAGATAACTGCTCAAACCATACGCCAACTTTTTCTAAAACTTCATCTCAGAGAAAAACTTTTGGGTTCAACCGAACTGTTCAACCACACGCCTGGTATGTCCTGTCATGTTTTTGAACTAATTTTTTTTTCATTCTCTGTATGAACTGCTACAAAACTCTATACATACGTATGGGTATACATTCTATGGGTTTGTGGCTAGGCTTAAAAAACTAAAGGCACTTAAAAAACTAAACGAACTTAAAACCCCACATCCATTTTGATAAGATCGTGGTGTTAACAGCTTCATTTTTTTATATTGTAGGTAAACGCACTTAAATAACAAATCCATTTGTTTTTACTTCATCCCACCATTTTTTTTGGGTTCAGTTTACTAGTTTAACAGTTGATAGATTTTGTGTTATAAATTCAGCTCTAGAGTTCCTTTAGAGGTTAAAGACATGCATGGATGTTATAAATGTTCATGTTTCTTTTTAACTATTGGCATGGATAGCGTTTGTTTGTAGTAGTCATAACTATTACACCTTAACAATTGACCAACACTCAACCGTTTATAGTAGTCACAACTATTGACAGGGATAAATGTTCATGTTGCTTCTTATGTGTTAAGATGATATGTGTGAGATGTAAATCAATTCTCCATACTCAACACGATAAAAACATACACATGTGTACATGTAAAACATGCATGACACATCACATTCATGTAGTATTTTCTTGGTACGTATAGACTTACCACCTAACACCATGTTTCTAAAGAATGTTTTTTGGGATCGTGTACCATTTATTAAAACATTTGTTACAATTTTTTTAATAGTTTTTTTTTGTTGTTTTGTTACTTCATACAAAAAATTACAATACCGATAATTTTTTTTGTTAACGTTAAAAACAATAGCACTAAGATATGTTTTTAATCCAAGTTTAATGACTTCAAATAGAGATAGTTGTGTTCTTGAAAAAAGACGAGACAGAGGGTAGCTGTGTTATAACGAGAGAGAGAGAGAGAGAGAGAGAGAGAGAGAGAGAGAGGATACTTTTTAATCCATAACATGTTTATATATAGACAACTATGTTATAATGTGTATTTAGAGATACTTCTGTTATAATGTGTAATGAATTGTGTAGTGATACTTTAATAGAAAACATAAAATTGTTTTAGAACAGTTTTATTAGCATTAGCTTTATAGAATATGTAATTTTAGGACTTAAAATAATATTAGTGTTAGGTTTACTATTCAGTTTTAATGGTTATGTAGTTATTCGTTTAAAGATTTAAAAACATTACAGTGCTATGTTCGTGCGTGCATGTGTTTATGAATGCAGTGTTACCTTAAATGTTATGTTAATTTTTGAAACCCATATGTGTCTGTATAATCCACTCATATTTGTGTTCATTTTTTGTACGCTTTCATGTCTGGACATACATCTTAGTTTTATCCATACATCACTGTTTTATCCATGAATCTTAGAGCGTGCGTTTTGGTTATTTCTTGAAATTTTAAAGGGTTATTGTTAAGTATTTTCTAATACATAATACCTATGCAGATAGATGAAGAACTGAGTCAAGCAGTAAGTATCTTATAATTTTTAATATAATTTCTTATGGTTTGGTTACAATATTATACAATGTTTTTTTTCTAATCGGTATTTGTGATTTATATAACATTTTTCATATAGGTTTCGCTATTACAAACACATGGTGTCAACGTCACCATACAATTTGAAAATGTGCAATTACACTCTTCTGTTGTACTTTTTTTAATAAAATTATTTTGCTTATACTTTAAACATATCTGTATTTGTATTACAAAGAGTAACCAAAAGAGAAAGAAGAGGCTATAATGTTGTTGCGGAACCTTTCTCCAAGGGATGGATTGTGTAATGGAACTAAACTGATGGTTGTTCGATATGGAAGAAGAAGAATTGAAGCTAAAATTTTATCTGGAGATAAGGTGGGAAATTTAGTCTTCATTCCCAGAATATCCTTGGCACCATCTTCTTCAGAACTTCCTTTCCAAATGTCAAGGCGTCAATTTCATGTGCGTCTTGCATTCGCAAATGACAATTAATAAATATCAGGGTCATCGGTAAAGTATGTTGGGATTAATTTGCGTACACCAGTGTTTAGTCATGGGCAATTATATGTTTCACTTTCGAGATGCACTTCTTGAAAGAGAGTAAGTGCTCTTCTACCGCAAGCCGAACCTAACTCTACAACTAACATTGTTTATCCAGAAGTTCTATTATAATGCACGTCTATAGTTCATTGATACCATCCCTTATTGGACAAGGTAAGTTCAAATTTAAATATTTATTTTATTTTATCCAATAAGAACTTTATATAACATGAACTTAACATCACGTTATTGATGTACTTTTGTAGAATTGGGATTGCCACATTGAAGAATTGAAAAAGAGGAACGAATATAAAGGTAGGGTTTGGGGTGAAAGAGTATGCAATGTGGTAACATCTTATCTTTATAATTTAAAATGGATGGTCTATAATTATACTCAGATACTAATTCAGTGTTTTTTATATTTAGATTACGGTGGTTATTCATCCACACTCGATGCGCATACATATTTTGTCATCGAATTTTAGATAGGTTATGTTGAACAAGTAGGGACATAGATATGGTGACAAATGATACCATTCACTTGGTCGTTGTACATCATTCACGAAGATTCTCATCATATATGTCATGCTTCATCTATTTTTTTTAATTCAACATTAAACATGGTTATCTGGATTTTGAATTATGTTCTATTTTTGGCGGAGGGGGAATGTAAGTAAATCTTCATTTATGGAGATGTTGTTTTAACATTTTAATGTGCTAAAAAGAAAATTGACTTATGTTAAAAAAAAAATTACATTTCAAATCACATATATTTGAATGAATTGTAATGATATTATTACTTTCGGCATGTAATTGGCACGGGCAAGCGTGACATGTTATGTTACAAAATGTGTAGATAGAAAATGTTACAAAAGGTGTGTACCTCGTTATTTATCACACCTACGAGTGTTAGTGTGCCATAACAATAAATATTTGGGAGCAAATTTATCATCGCCTAGTGTGTGTGTGTGTGTGTGTGTGTGTGTGTGTGTGTGTGTGTATATATATATATATATATATATATATATATATATATATATATATAGAGAGAGAGAGAGAGAGAGAGAGGAAGGCTTTCCTATACCACAGTCTATATATCACACCATGCATCACACCTAGTTATATGCTCTAAGAAACCTTTTTTCCAAAATTTTTATTTCTTTACTGAAATTAACCTTTCAATTAATACATGTTCAAAAAAATATGTAAAAATATAATTTCTAGCGATTTTTAAAAAATTCACGAAATTCTGGTGGCTCTGACCTTATAAATAAGGTGTTTTTAGCATTTTTTTGGATTTTTAAAAATGTCTAGAAATTGTATTTTGGCCTAATTTTTTGAACATGTGTTTATTGAAAGGTTAAATCCATGAACGTCTCTCTCTCTCTCTCTATATATATATATGTATATATATATATATAAGTGTGTGTGTGTGTGTGTGTGTGTGTGTGTGTGTGTGTGTGTGTGTGTGTGTGTGAAGGCACTCTATACATCATACCTAGTTCTAGGCCCTAAGAAATATTTTTCTAATTTTTTTTATTTACTATTGAAATTAACCTTCAATCAACACTTGGCCAAAAAATTAGGTCGGAATACATTTTCTAACTATTTTTTAAAATTTCACAAAATTCTAGTGGCGTAGATCCTTATTTGTAAGGTCTTTTTAGCCTTTTTTTGTTGAATTTTAAAAAATATCTAGAAATTATATTTTGACCTAATTTTTTGAACATGTATTTATTATAAGGTTAACTCCACGGGTAAAATAAAAAAATTGAAAATAAAAGTTTTTTAGGTCCTAGAGCTAGGTGGGTGTGATTTATGAGTGATATGGGAATCATAATGTATAGGAGTCTCTCTCTCTCTCTCTCTCTCTATATATATATATATATATATATATATATATATATATATATATATATATATATATATATATATATATATAAGATAAAACAAAGTTACAGACTTCAATTACAGTAAAAATTGAAATAGGTTTAGAAGAAATAGGTTGATAGCCATTATGTCCATACGATCAATATATTCACACGGTAACCTTGATGGTGAAATACTTTTAATCACTTTGAAAAGCTAAATTGTGAAATGTTTTGTTATATATTTAAGACTAATTTTTTGTTAGATTGAAATTGTGAATAAGTCCTCACCCTATAATTATACAACTTCAAAGCAAAATAGTGATCAAAATATATGTCTAAATAGGTATTCACCATTTTGCTTTTCACCGCAATAAAAATATTTTAAGGGAATCAAGTGTTCCTAACACTAATGAGAATACACGAAGATGTATAGATAAGTAGAAGTGATACTTTAAATCATTACTAGCATGCAGGCCACGCGATGTGTGGCCGAATTTATCTAAACTGTAAACATATTAGACTATCAAAAACACAATTCTTAAACCATGATTTACAATAAAAAAATCTCAAATAATACTAAAAGGTGTGAGGCATTGGGATCTACGTTATGGAAAAAAATTATTAGAGTCATCCAATACAAAAACAAACTGCACATATAACATTGACCTTCTTATTACAGGGAATGCATACCAAATTTCAGATTTGTTAACACAAAAGTGCAAATCAACATTCAATAGTCAAAATCATTGGAAATAAAAAAAAATCAAACCTAACAATCTAGTTCCAAAAAAAAAAAAATGAAATACACATCGAAAATATAGAGAATAATATCAAAAAACCCAACAACACATCTAAAGCATCAAAATAAAAAATAGATTATGATTAGATGTTACCTACACCATTTTTGGTATATATAAACCATCAATACATATCAATACAAAACATTAGCTTTAAATCCTCAAATCATACTAAAAGATATGTTGCGGATGTTGCTGGTGCCATCCAGTAATAAAGTCTGGACCCTACTAAGGGGTTGTAGGATTTTATGGAAACTTTTAACACGCGAATGAAGTTGTTTTTGGATTTGAATTTGACGATGGTTTTAACCATGTTGAAGGGGATGCCATCTATGTGAGTTTTGGAAGTTTGGGTTTGTTAGGATTTGGATGATTTTACTGGTGTGATGTAGGTTGGAATTGAAGAGGATTTGTGGGGAATTCAAATTGGGTAAGCAACCATATGAACCTTTGGGTTTTCTAAGAAACGTTGATAACCGCAAATGGAGGCAGAGAAAAGGCTAGGATATGAATAACAATGGGTGAATTAAATGCCTTTGTCACGTGGTACTATAATAATGAGTTAAGATACAATTTTATATATATATATATATATACACTAGGGTATACTCGTGCCTGAAGGCACATTGATAATTGAAAAATAACAAAAAATTTCAAAGTACAAAATTGAAAGAAGGCAAAAATTTCGTTCCCCAACAAAACAAAGGGTAACTTTAAAAAAATAGGGTAACAAAATTCCTAAAGGCACAAATATAAATTTACCCACAATATTAGTACTTGGGCTTACGACACGATGCCATTGCCAACCAACCAATGACACACACCTAAAAAAAACACTGAACCAAGGTATTCGACATGAATACTTGCAAATAATATATTCAAATCAAAGTTCATAATTTTTCCAAAAAATTGTTGAAACAATTCTTGCGAATTTGTGGACAATTCCTTTTATTAATTTTCTTACAGTGGACTACAAATTGTAAGACACATAACCAAGTGCTTCAGATTCATGTTAAATACAAAATAATAATTAATATGAAAGTGGGTCATATTTAAGTAAAAGTTGACAAAAATACAAACAAATCATCCACTTGAACTTGATTACAACTCCGAACGGTGAGTCGGTGTCCAGTCTCTTATTTGTTGTTAGTAAAAAGATTAAATCGAGATTGAACATAATAACAAAATACAAAAGGAATGTAATTAATTCAAAGAGGTGATGAATAGTAATCAAAGACAAATATACTTCTTGGAAGAAACTCTCCATAGTAGTCCACTAAAATTGATATAATTAAATGGAGTATCAATAGTTATAACAGTACATCAATGTATCCACCCCCCAAAATGACTAAAACTATAAACAAATAAAAAAAATCACAGTTACTAAGGAATCCCCATGACTATAAACAAATATAATAAGTGCATTAAAACAATTGACAGATATAGTTATCTTTTAACATATATGAGAGCTAAAAGTTTTAAATAATTTTAGTGCCGTTGTTATAACAGAAATAGCTAGGGCTGCTATATCTCAATGCATCAATTTTGGTGGTGTTGTTATACACAGAAATAGTACCAATCAGTGGAGCACATGATATTAACACATACATCTTCCTCCAATTCTATATTCTCGACTTCCTTCTCGTCTAGAGGAATTTTCAACTGAAGGTCCGTTAACATAAACAGTGGAGGATGAGTATAACATCATTCTCGTCCAGTGGAATTTGCAACTGAATGTCCGTTAACATATACATATAGTCACATGTATCCCCATATTACTCAATATGTCGGTTTGGTTCATGAAGTCTAATAATGAAACACACCAATATGCCTAATTTCTTAGAGCAGCTAAACAAACGCACCAATAATAAAACAAAAGGTAAAATCAAAAGTGAAAGCTATCCAGAAATAAATCAACTAATCCAACAACAATGTATGTGGATATAAACGTAGAGATCAATTAATCCAACAACAAGAAAAAATAAAGACTATTAAAAAATAGACCAAGTAAACAGAGTCAAGAACCAATCATACCAGACAAGAACACGCAGAGAAAAAAGTTTGTTGGGTTTCGTTTCAACTGATTCTTGTCAAAATCCTTGACAAAAAAATAATCCTATCTTCCTTAGATCCGTGTGATCCAAAATCTCATATCGCGTTGAGCAAACTCAAAATGCGTAAAACCCAAACCAGGCATAAGAGAAAGTAAATCTCTGAACAAAAAATTCAGATGGTGAACAAAACCAACACGCATATTGGTTTAAAAACCAAAACTCATATCCAAGATGCAAAACAACAGATCGTATAAGAAAATATAACAGATTGTATAAATTCAGATTGAATCCGTATAGAAGAAATACCAAAAAAAAGATTCAACTTGATTTTAAAAATAGATCCGAAAAAAAATGCAAATCGATTTTTTTAAAGAACCATGTCAATTTTTGGATATTAAACCGAGACCATAAAACAGATCGAGTAAGATTCAGATATTGTTTTTTCTTTAAAAAAATAGCAGTTCCAAGAAATCGTATCACTCTTGTTTGTGCAATAAATTAGATCAGTTGGTTTTGGAAAACTGATCGTGAATAAAAACCAAAAACAGATTATGTTTAAAACCAATCATATCCCATTTGGTACCACAATAGCAGATCAGTTGATACAAAAGGAGAACAAATCGTTTTATTGGGTGTACTAAAGGTGTGGTAACTCGGGTATGTGCAACAAAACCAACTCATGTTTTAGGAGTTCGTCTATTCCAAAAAATTTATAGATCGCGTAGATTGACCTCTAACTCTTTTGGATTTCTTTTCAATTAAGCTATTCATATAGAAAAGAGGACGAACAACAATAAAATGTAAATTAATTTGAATATCTTAAGAAAAATATGAATTCTAAGTTTTTTCAACAAATAATTGGAAGTCTAGAAATAAAAACCATCTTACCTACTAAGTCAAACATGGAAGCATTCAATGTTGCAGGACAAAAGAAAAAATATGTGTAATTAACGACACCATAATAAACAGAGTCAGAAAATATGGTGCTAGATATAAACAGTCTCGATAAAAGCTCGTATCGATGGAAAAATGTCATTTGAATTGCAATTAGACAACATCTCAATATAAATGTTAGGTTACATAATAAACACCCATATGATTCTTCAGTGTTTTTTTTCAAAAGACTACCATTCACCATTGTGTCACAAAATTTATAACGAAGTTCATGAATCCCTCAGCTTATACTGGACATAATTGGTAGAACATTTGAAGGTCAAAAATCACTATCAAGTTTAGAGAACAGGAGAACTCATATTTGAAAGAGACTTCTTTTGCAAACCAAGTTTAGCGAACAGGACAACGAAGACTATGAATTATTTTCTAAAATTTCAAAGAATAGACACTAAAAAGGCAAGGTATATACTCGTTATTCAAATCAAAGTTCTCAAGCAATCCAAACTTTCTTAATTGTTCACCTCTCTACTCCTTATGGGTTGATAATCTTTTACCACATTACTTCTGGACACCATTGAAAATGTTTATAAAGGATGTCTATCAAAGTTTCTTTTTTTTTAAAGCATGGACTTATGACATCCCTGCATGATTTGATTCTACAGATATTTATTTTAATAAAGCTATAAATATAATGAAAAAATTATAAGGGATTTACCTCAATATGTTCATGAAGCCTCCTTTCCACCTACATTTTCATTTGTAGTGCCTGTGCTATCTGCAATCTTCTGAAAAAAATAACACTTGATCATTCATTTGATATAAATCTTTCATTTATAATTCTTATGCTATTTGCATATGAATATTTAAACAATTTTATCTAAACACCCCCTGATTTTACTTTGATCTAAACCATTCATTTCTTTCAATTTATAATTGAAACTTACAGCACTGTAAGCATTCATTTCAAAAACTGATAAAGTTCACATATAACAAAAGTAATAAATAAGAACTGGATAAGTTAAAATAGAAAATTTCAATCTGGACTTATAAAAATGGCCATAGTAGAAAGAAGCAAAAAATGATCAAATGAAGTGTTCTTACCACGACAATAGTGCACAATACCTTAGCACGACAAATTCGTAAATCCCACACAAATCAGTTGAACTAATTAATCTGATACAGTTGTTAACCCACTACTTCAATTCAAAACCTTCATCATGTGATCTTCATCCAAGTAAAATAAGCTGTAATATTAAAGACCAAATGAAATGAGATAATGAGGCTCGGATGTTATAAGGTTCTTTTTTATAAAAGCTCAATCTCGTAGTTCTGAAATACAAAAGTAGTAGAAATAAATGAGAAACAAACTTCATTAGAAAATGCAATAGAAAATCAAACTTAATATGTGAACTAATGCCTGTAGATTTTCAGAACATAATATAACCAAATTTCAAAATTGAATACATCTATTTCAGTGGCCTCTGGAAGCAATGCCTTGCCATTAGTTATTCACAATATACTTTGGTCAAGAAGGTACTAACATCTCTACCATATTAATCCCATAACCAAACAAAAATAATTTCAGAGATAATGAGATATTTAATAACATAAATATGTTATCTCAAAGTTTCATGGATATGAATAAGTCATCTTCAGTGGGTCTATGTAGTGAATTGAAGATATTAATTTGGCACACACACAATCAAGAAAACAAATCATCACTAAACAAATTAGATTTGGGTATTGACTCTGTGATATAAAAACTGCTCAAGATATGAATTGTGTCGAGAAAATTTAAAAAGCCTATTACATAGACCTTTAATATATTACTTCCATCACAAACAATTGAAAAGAAAAAATCATGCCATCTTCTACTGATAGTTCGCTGCTTGTTAGTTCTACTATTTCACAAACTGTTAGTTCTACTGTTAGTTCGCTGCTGCCATCATGACCTTTAATAGCATGAATTGCTTTCGAACCTTGGAATATTGTTCCTAACTTTTTCATCACATTAGTTCGTTGCTTGAGGACATCCTTTTGGACTCTAGGGTTTCTATGAAAAGCTTTGCAGACGCGAGTTAAAGTTGACTTAATATCTACTATATTTGTTTGCCAAAGGGAATTAACCATCACGTCTTTCTAGGATTCAATAATTTTATCTATATTCTCTTCCTTGTTTTCCACTTGATTTAACTTCTTTAGCTCCTCCTATATTTTAATGAGAGAGACAACAACTGAAGCTGTAATGACTTGAGATTTTACTTGACACCCTTTATTTCTTTTCCATTCTAGTAGAAACGCCCTTGATCTCTTGCCCATTCTGCTAGAAATCACACCTTCATATACTGTCATTTTTCTTTTCCTAATTCTCTTGGTGATTGACTTGTGTAGATATATCCAATAGTATGTACCTTTGCCTCACTGAAAGTAGCTTGTGAAAGACGATGAGCTTCCGACGTTGCTCAATTCACAAACTCATCAGTTCAACATTCAATAAATAGTTCATGGAGAGTTTTAAGAATCGTTATGAGATTTTCTTCCCTCTCCTTTTGTAAGGCCTTCATCTTCCCTTGAACCTTTTTCCTTTGGACTCTAGGAGCCTCTAAGCCCTCTTCAATATCTACAGACACCAAAGAAGCCAATGCAAGCTGCCCAGCATAATCATCAAAGTTCCCATTGCCAAACATCATTCCAAATATAGTGGGAGGGGCGACACCATGAAGTCCCATGATATTCCAGATTTTCCATATTGGTCATATGCGTCACGCTTTCCAGGATGACTCGGAACCTGATAAGACTCCCTAAGTACCTTGAAATTATGAGAGGATTTTGGATCTTTGGGATTTTTATCAGGGTGAACATGCCTTGAGCTAGTAAGCTTTAATTTTAGCGGGAGATGCATCCACAATGACTCCCAATATGTCATAATATTCAATGTCCTTCACCATGCCTCACCAATCACAATTTAATGGAAGGGCAAGAGTCACTGTGTGAGAAGAGAGATCGATAAAATCCCAAAGATGGTAATTAGAACAAACATCACGTATTAGTTATTACAAAAGAATGAAAAAACACAAAATCAAACCAAATCCTAAAATATTTGCACCAAAAACAATAGAGGTTATACACTGAAATTAAATTGGCGAATTCAAAACATCTGAAAAAAGGATTATAAAGAAATTGTTCTAAAAATTAGCAAAAGTAGTTAGAAATTCTATACACATGTCTTATTATCATCTTCTTAGAGGTTTAAGGGTAAACTTCATCCATAAACAATACAATGTTTCCTTCCCTACTTTTCTCCAGCACCATGTAAGTACCTAAAAATAAAAAAATACAGAGTCGTATAGAGAAATTGAGGTATATAAAATACTAAAGTTATCAACATAGGGCCGAACCAAAAAAGAAATTGTTTCGTTTTGTTTTCCTCTAAAAGTGAAAACATAAGAAAGTAAGTGAAATATTAATCATTAGTTAAATCTGTTATTACATAATTAGTATTAAATTAATAAAAATAGACATGTAGCAACAATCAAGTGCGTTTAGTACTGAACTGTTAAACTAAACAGTACGTACTCAAGTCCATTACAAACCAAAAGATCTTTTAACATAATTTTATTTTTTTATGAACTAATATATTCCAAATATCAGTACATAAAAAGTTCATTAAATAGCCCATCTAGTTCATTAAATGGAATTAGAGCATAAACTTGCAACTTGCAAGGATGATGTCTCGGAGATCACTAATCATTGTGTATATGTTGAGATGTTAGTCACTACATTTGTCAATCAGACGTGTAACTAATTCCAACAATATCCAAATGTGCAATAAAAGGAAGAAAACAGACAAATAGTTACGGAAATAGCACTACATACATACAACTCCAGAAATCAAAAATAAAAATAAAAAATAACTAACTAACGAATCAACTTTAGAAATCACAAAAAAATAATAGAGTATCTAACCATCACCAATCCAAAGATGTTCCAGTCAAGGAGATGGTGATGAACGATTAAAAGTATTCTCCGGGTCAATAAAACAAAAAATATAGCCAATGGCATCAAAATATAGCTGATGTCGAGGGATCCACGCGACACACAGTTTGGTAGGTGAGGGATCCATGGGACACGTGGTTTGACTGATCAGTTCACTTAGGAACAACCAGAAAGTTATATTAAGAACAAATGCAATGGAGGTGAAAAAAATAGTCCCTTTAATATCATACAATATAAATATACAATATATAGTCATATGGACTACCGAGAATTGCACAATGACATAAAATTGAATTTAATTCAATTAAAAAAGTATTAAAATCTGAAAGAGATAAGATAATCTTAACATTAAAGACGGAACCAAGAGTCTTGAAGTATGCTCACAACATAAGAATATTATATTGTATCCAAAACAAAGAAGAGAGATCTAGAGTTCAGTTACCTCTCCTCAACAAATTGAGAGCATTGAGGATTGTCAAGAATTTCTCGCTACAATCCTAAACCATAAAAGAATATTAAATTGTAAAGATATGAGCTCTTAAATTACAAATCTACAAAGATCAAACATTAGTGAATTAAATAAATGCTTTTGTAGTAGGTCTAACTCACCCAATATCAAATCATGGAAACATATTTCGTATTCTAAAAAATATGCAGAACTCAAATAAATGGATCCAACTTAAACAGTACATAAAACTCATTAATTAGCAAGTGATAAAACTCATTCTACACCCTCCTCGTTGCTATAGAGAATATAAGAAGCGACACACTGCTGCTAAGCCCGTCCCAATGAATACACACCCATCCAAAACACACAGTTTTTCACTTGTATCTATAGCAGGGTTCTTTGTATCAAACAAACAAAATAACAAATATAATGGAAATGTAATTTCAGTAACAATATGACCAAAACTAATAAAAGTAATAGAAAAAAAATTACTAACGACAAAAACGCAAACCACAAAAATGCATGCTCTGTTTCTATGAGATATAATAAAGATCATAGTTATATTGATGCAATTAATTGAAATGATGGGTGCTTACTTGCCTGATAGAAAAAGGAAACCATCAACCACATGAAAACTCTATTCTAAAAGACCTAAAAAAGGAGATTTACGAAAATTTATACGAAAATAACAAAAATCTTAAATCCATATAAAAAAACTCTAAGAAAGCAGATCTACATAAGAAAATTGCAAAATTGCACCATATAAGTGTGTGTGTGTGTGTGTGTGTGAGAGAGAGAGAGAGAGAGAGAGGCGGGCGGGTGAGAGAGATAAAGCTTACTGTGGGGGGGGGGGGGGACAGGGGAAAAAGATGGGGGAGAGGATATTGGGAGATCAGGTAGCAAGGCGAGCGTATGAGGGTTTGTGGTGAGAGTGTGTGTTTACAAAGATACCCCTTTGTTTGAATTAAAGTAAGAGAAAAGTCAAATTATAGAGAGAAAAAGAGGGGGGAATCCAAAATTTTCAAGGGTAAAATAGGGAGTGCAAAAAAAATTCGTATTCATGACATCATAGTGTTATATTATGACAAACATAAATTTTGTAACTTATCACACACACACACACATACACACACACACACACACACACACACACACACACACACACACACACACACAGAGAGATTGTGCTCTCAGCATTACATTTAAGCTTAGAAAAAGATACCTCTAGACTCTCATGAGGATAAGAACTTCAGCTAAACCAAAGACTTCACATACACGCAATTCGATTAAGAGACACAATCAATTGAAGAAAATGTTAAGATAACTACAATAAAACTACAAGGAACTAACTTTTTGGCACAACCAAACTGCTTACAAAAGTATCGATGACACGAGGACACATGGGCTTCTTATAACAAAAATAATTTCATGTCTTCATATTGTATGCAACTAAGAAACCTCTTGAAATGAGTGGATGGAATATCACTAAATCCCTAGTTTTGAACAGCGCAATAGGTTTAATAGATTTATAAATCCTGTAAGACACCATACTTTTCAAGTTGATAATGAAGAGCTTTCGCCACTCCCCGGTCTTGGGGCCTATTAACTACCAAAACTCCCATATATGTCTCAAATCACCGACTAAATAAGTAAGAAATCTCCCTGACTTCATGCACTCCTTGCTTCCATCTCCAAGATCTTCTACAGGAGGGACCTTGTAAATTACATCAGTTTCCACTTTCAAAGCAATAATATATGGATATTTATAACTACAATAATAAATAAAAACCTAGAATACCAAGTGGTTGGTGCCGAAATGTGAACACAACATCAGTAGGTAGGCATAGATCTCTAGGAATTATCAACATCCAAAGTTAATATAAGAGAAAAAGGTTTCACCAGTTCCCCTACACATATTCATGCAAAAACGTTTAGGGCCCGTTTAGTTGTGGAAAACTGTTTTTCATTTTCATTTTCCATATTTTGTGTTATAATTTGGCAAAGTATGTCATATAGATGGGAATAAGAATGTGGTTTCATGAAAAATTATTTTCCAATTTAACCTAATCCGAAAATCATAAAATCATATTTTCTAGAATTTCTTAAGTTGAAAAATAGTTTTCCACTCATTATTCTCAAGTTAATGGAATATTGACAAAGATATATAGCAAAAAGTGGAAATGAGGAATGAAAAATAGTTTTCCACAACCAAATGGGCCCTTATATTCTCTAATAGAAGGTACATGTTGTGACACCTCGCCTAATAAAATACCGGGTGATTAATCCTAAACCAAATTAAAACAGGAGTCTCATATGGTTCATTCTCAGCATCACTGTCGAAAGCCAATTTAATTACTAATAACTTATTAGGCTAGCATCAAAATTTTATTTAACAAATCTTTTTAATCAAACCAATCAAGTAAAACATTCACACAGTTTATATACACGAAACTGAAATGAAATAAAATAACCAAACACTCGGTACAACATAATACAACATAATTTCCAAACTCTTATAGCGATAGCCAAAACTCTGAATGTTCACATTCGTAATAGTATATAAGTATTTACACACTTAAGATACTAAACCCTTAATTATTTATTACTTCATATATAACTCGCACCCTAATGACTTTTAAGGATTATAATATAAACCCGAATATACCAATTCGTAATACTTAAATAAGTATACTAACTGCTAATTTTAATTCCATAGGTATCGCATCACCTATAATCATAGTCGTCAATTTAGACATACCGGATAGTAGCTTAATCCTCTTCAGCCCCTATCCTAAATTCCATCCTACTCTCATCCTAGGACTCGCTCAAATATACTCGGCCCTAATTTATCCTCTACGCATAAATATCTATGTAAACGCACTTGCCGAAGACTTCTCTCGAATGTTATTCATCCTAAACATTCATTGAATTCATACCCCGGATTGTACACTCAACTAACCCAAGGTTAATATATAACTCCTCAGGTCCTTTAGATTATACCCATCTATAATACACTAATTAAGAAGGCTCCTAATATTTGAAACTAAAAAGAAAAAGGAGTAGAAGAATCCTTATCTTGGGTAGAAAATCGAGTACCGGTCGACCAGTCCCTGACCACTGGTCGACTGTGGTATGGTATTTTGCCTTGCGAGCCAACCCGTGGCCTTTTTCTCTAATATCGGTCGAGCGGCTCATTGGCCGCGGTCGATCGGTCACACCAGATATTTCGACCAATCTCACCAGTTCTTACAAAACCTAAATCTCCACAATACCAAATATTAACCCAACCTCCATTTTTATGGTTTCTAATCACAACCAACAACACTACAATCATCTACTCCATGATTTATAACTAACAAATCAACTAGTTTGTGGTATTAAAGCATTTCCCTTGGATTTAAACCCTCCGACCATTAAAACCCTAGTTTGTCATTTTCTCCCACTTTTACACACTATTAATCATAGGTTTAACACTAGAAATGTTTTAGAGTTTACAATACATCAATTTATAAACTCATACTCAAATTTTCTAAATTTATTTTAAGGGTTCTAACCCAAAATTTTATAGTTTACCAACTATAATATGAGATACACACACTAAATTAAATCAAGCAAGTAAACACTTGCCTCGTGGATAAAATCTGATGACCTCGAGTCGAATCCCGTGGAGTTGGCCCGGAATCCCCTTTCTTCTTCCTCTCTTCCTTCCTTTTTTTTATTCTCTCTCTCTCTCTCTCTCTCTCTCTATATATATATATATATATATATCTCACTCTCGTGCCTTTATAAGAGAGGACAAGGGTTTATCCCTTATAAACCCCAAAATGACTCGTTTACTCAATTGCGAGCCCCTACTAGTCCAAAAATCTCTGGAACCTAAACCCTACCCCCGGATACTATGTTCTGATTATCGTGACCATTCTGAAACCAACCGTTCACTCAAAATCTCCATCCGAGTCACTTAATTAAAATTCAATAATTAAACCCAACACATCTCACTACGCGTATTTTCCAAATAAAATATTATCCTTCGGCGCTTTACTGAATTGCGACATGTAATAAAAATAATCCAACTCATATACTTAGTCCCGTAAGAAAATCTAACCCATGTAACGACACTTGCAAACTAATATTTACTACTCACTTTGAATTCTCAATTTATCAAATTATATTCATAAATTCCAAAATGACTATTTACAAAAATTCCTCAAATTACCAAATTACACCCATTTGTAATTTAAATATCCATAAAAGTGCGGGGTAGTACATTCTCCCCCCACTTACAACGTAATTTCATCCCCGAAATTCCGATACGACCGGTACTACTAACCTAGGATCGCTAATCACACTACATCCTAGTGCAAAAAAGTTGAAAAGTACTAACCCAAATGGTACCCTACCATATACTAGTTCATGGTAACCACCTATCTTAAGGACTATGCTCTAACGCACTAGCTTAACCACAAGCTTAACTAAATCTCTATATGCTACAACACCACCCCGGTCGTAAGATCAACTCTAACAATGACACATCGCAGCTAGTGTTTAGAAAATGAGCATGTAACCGCCGCTCTGATGTATATATCCCACCAGAGAACCACGACTCTAAACGTCTGCTCATCTGTAACAGGACATCGAATTTTCCTCAAAAGGAAACTACACTAGTGCTTAACTATTCTCGTTAGTCTTCTCGCTTATCTTAGGTGTACTAACTCTTGTTGAACCTACACGATTGGATTATCGCGTTCCTCCTATGATGTTCAGTCGAACCCATAACTTCTCCAAAGCATATTCTTTAGCTTTATATAACACGCCCCTTCTATTTCTGGAGGTATATAAAATCAACTTACCAAGGTGCGTATACACCCTATAATCCATGCCTATCATCACATTATTGCAAACATCACAGACATAACACTCTCTCTAAAAATGGGCCTCACTTTATTTTCGGCCTGGTACTAACACCTGGGTTTTCCTAACCCGAATTCGAAATTCAATTTTTCTTTAATCTGGAATTCTAATCCTTCCTAAGGTTAACATACCAATCTTCTAATAGTTAACTCACTACAGTATTCCTATAACAGTGACACTTTCCCCACTGGCCTTACTCTATGGTAGTCCTAAGATCGATGTGTTTTCCTACACATGTAAATCGAGCCTTATACTAACTATATCCCTAGTGTCCAAGACCTCTCTCAACTTTTGACATTCTCTCGGTTTCATGCGGGGGATGTCTCGCAGAGTGAAATCCAAATGAGGAACCCTCCTGTTACACTACTTCCTCGCATCATCAGCCATCAAGATATAATGGCCTAAGGCACATAACCAGGACTATCTAAATCCTACCTTGCTAACCTACTAACGTACTTCTACCACTATGGAAAATCCTATCTTGGCAAAATGGAAAGTCTAACTAATCAAAGCGCCTACTCTCTGTAAAAGTGTTACGAACATTATACCCAAAACATATTTCCTCTGAATTAGCCTTCTATTTAAGGCCTGGCTATAAGCCTCAACCCAACTTCCTTTACCTTTCCTCACCCATATACTAACGGTAAGAGAAACATTTTCAGTGCATTGCCACAGCACATCTACTTCCATTAGCCTTTAATCGTCACATGAGCCTCAGCTAATTTATCATCAAAACTAACATCCTTGCATACAATAACATCTCTCCACTTACAACTCCTTTAAGGTTCATGCATGGAGTGTCTTGCAAAGAGAAATCCAAACAAGAAACCCCTCTGATACACTACTACTTAACTTAGTCGGTCATGAAGGTATGTCAGCGTAAAACATGTAAAATAATAAATCCTGCATACCTTAGATCATATCTATAAGGTCCCCATGTACTAAAGTCATGCTAGTGAAACATCTACTCATCGAAGTTCCATATAAACATATAATAAAGGCGAGCTCAACCCGTATGCAGGTGAGATATCGCAACAATAACCCATTCCACCCTGGAACCACGGATACGATAGTCTTGCAATCATTAGCCTACTATCGCTCTAATCATCCACAAATACATTACACTTATAATAGTACCATACTCGTATAACACACACAAAATAGGCAGTGCAAACCAAATATAAACTCAAAATACCAACACTCATTTTCATAACTAATGAAGAAAATAGAACCCCGCTATCAAGGAAAATCATATAGATATACCCTCTATAATATTATCGATAACGCCACAAAGCTCGAATTACACACACGAATCTAGGGTTAGCAAAATATCGCGACTCTATCTAGACACAAAAAATATACCTCCTTCATCCGAGGTGAAACTTATAACAACATTCTTACCAATCTCCCTGATTGCTTCAATTGGTTCCTAGACATAGTTCACTTTCCTTCACCGAAGCAAAACTACTTTAATCAATTCCCCATCTCGGCACCCTATTCTTGTCCTTTAACTTCTATTGGTCAAGGACTAACCGTGTGGTTCTACACTCCACCTCCCCAGATTCCACCTCACTGTCCACCCTGACCATGTTAAATTATTAGTATCTCGGACACTAATAGCCTCGATCCTGAAAATCATCCTCATAGTTACCTTATCTCCTCCGACTAAAAGGAAACATACTACCGGGCTCAACTACCCTGTTTTAATGACTTCCCCGGGTGGATGTCCACTAATGTAGTTCCATTAACATAAATTCTCCATAAGCATTAACAACACCTACTAGTGAGCCTATCATTCCACTGAAGGACTCTTTCTTCATTGTATCCACCTTACTTCGGTACGAAGTTTACTTATCCATATAACTCTTTATTCACTATCGGCCTCTGACCGATCCTTATGTGAAAAATTCAGAAACTTCATTCTTTTCATTTTGATAAATCAAAGGAACTCGTGGTTAAACCTATTCGTAAGACTCCCCTACGAGCAAAACATCATGCTCCCTCAAATATGGTGACTACCGTTCCCACCATTTTAACATTTCTCCAACAAGTGAAAAATGTTCCTCGAATTTTCACATCTGGGAATTTCCATACCCTACTCTAAGCCCAAGCTTCTGAGTCTTCTACTTCCACTGAATAATGCTACATTTCCTTCGCATAACTTAAACTTCAACGAATGGTCCTTACAAAAGACCGTTTAGACCTCTTCCCAATTTTCTCGGTATTTCAAGTTTAGCATCATTCTATACTATAACGATATGAAAATAATTATAACTACTATACTTTAGTAATCATTGCAATGATCCTTGACAATGCCACAAAGGGAGTGACCTCTGTTGCGGTCCTCGTCATCGACTTCAAATTACAGCTCTAACTAAGCCCTGCCTCCTGCCGCCCTTTCAATGACCTTCCCTGGTCTTCCTTCCTCTATCAGCACACGAATCTTAAACGAGCGCACAAAAGATTTACTATAATCTTACATAATGGTATGAGAACGAAATCTCACAAGAGGAATCAACAATCCTAATCATAAGGCTCTATATCAAATAGTAACCAATGCTGAAAGTGTAGTACGTCCGCACAGATTCCCAAGGACACTGGAACTTGATGCTCTGATACCATCTGTGATACCCCGCCTAATAAAATACCGGGTGATCAATCCTATACCAAATTAAAACAGGAGTCCCATATGGTTTATTCTCAGCAGCACTGTCGAAAGACAATTTTATTACTAATAATTTATTAGGCTGGCGTCAAAATTTTATTTAACTAATTTTTTCAATCAAACCAATCAAGTAAAACATTCACACAGTTTATATACACGAAACTGAAATGAAATAAAATAACTGAACACTCGGTACAATATAATACAACCAAATCAAATGCCACACTAAAAGGAGGTAAAAGAATAAATAAATCAATTGGGCTATCACCCCAATTGTTACTACAATGTTTCCTCTCTAGATTAGAAGGATAGAAGCGTTTAAAGTAAACCTGCTTGCATCCACAGCTGCTGCAGCAAACGTCTGACTCGAAAGAATCATCATCCAGGCGTCCCTGTGTCTGGATATATATATATATATATATATATATATATATATATATATATATATATATATATATATATATATATATATATATATATAATAGAAAGAGAGTGAAAAAGTAGAGAAACGGTTCAGAGCCCGACTTTTGAAAATATTTAGCAAGTGCTTAAAACCCATATTTTTAAATTATGAAATCTCTCATATTTAAACTGGTATCGCAGTCTAATGAGATACATCTCACCCCTATACTAATAGTTCTCATCTATCGGATACGTTTAACAACCTAGTTAAGTTACCCTGCCTAACTGATCTCTTGCACCCATCTTCTAAATCCTCCTAACTATACCTACCTTGCTTGATATAATATAGGTTATACCGTAAGCTATTACATAAGCTTTTAGTCATTATCACCATCCATGTGCTATATATATATAGTTCTCGTTTCTATATAAAACTATACCATTTATATTCCGTAACTTTCACTAGTTTAAAATACCATTTTTACCTTAACATATGATATCTCTTATTATAAATAGTTCTCGTTTGAACCTACAATTCACATTTTTATTACTCTGGATATAAAACCACCGGAAGAAGAATAACATCTTATTCATTTTACACGTTACAACATTCAAGGTTATATGTTATCTCATAATCACATACAAGAAATATACTATTAACAACAAGTATATTTATACATATTACAATCATAAGTATAATAACAATCCCACCGAGCTATAACTCGAGGATGTAGTCTCATAGTGCCTATTCGCATTCGGGTTTGCTCAATCAACCACAGTACCAAGCCATACTCACTCATGGTCATGGTAAAAAAAATACACAATGGTGGAGGCGGTCATATTCCCTCCTGAAAGTGGAATAAAAATATCGCACTCATATGTGGGATGATATGACCTGGGGATATACTCTCCCTTCTCCTCAACCCAGGGGATTCACCCACATCGCGCAACCTCCCTGGATCGCACTAGAGAAAATATATAAAGTGGTTGTCAATACCTATGCTCGGGAAAGCCTGTGGAACCAACCTCTAAAGTACAAATATACTAATCCCACGGATATATTTATTCGTATCATATTATATATACTGTAACAACACCGTATATATATTCTACACCACTTCTCAATATATTATGGCTATAATTACCAAACTCTTATAGTGATAGACAAAACTCCGAATGTTCACATTCATAATAGTATATAAGTATTTACACACATAAGATATTAAACCCATAATTATTCTCTTAATTCGTATATAACTCGAACCTTAATCACTTTTAAGGATTATAATATAAACCCGAATATACCAATTCGTAATACTTAAATAAGTATACTAACTGCTTATTTTAATTCCATAGGTATCGCATCATCTATAATCATAGTCGTCAATATAGACATACCGGATAGAAGCTTAATCCTCTTCTACCCCTATACTAAATTCCATCCTACTCTCATCCTAGGACTCGCTCAAATATACTAGGCCCACATTTATCCTATACGCATAAATATCAATGTAAATACACTTGTCGAAGACTTCTCTTGACTATTATTCATCCTAAACATTCATTGAATTCATACCCCAGATTGTACACTCAACTAACCCAAGGTTAATAAATAACTCCTCAAGTTGTTTTGGTCATACCCATCTATAATACACTAATTAAGAATGCCCCTAAGCTTTGAACCTAAAAATAAAAAGGAGTAGAAAAATCCTTATCTTGGGAAGAAAATAGAGTATCGGTCGACTGGCCCCTGACCCCCGGTCGACCACGATATGGGATTTGACCTTGCGAGCCAACCAGTGGCCTTTTTTCCTTATATCGGTCGATCAGCTCCTTGGCCGCGGTCAATTGGTCACACCAGATATTTTGGCCAATCTCACCAATTCTTACAAAACCTAAATCTCCAAAATACCAAATATCAGACCAACCTCCATTTTTATGGTTTCTAATCTCAATCAACAACACTACAATTATCTAATCCATGATTTATAACTAACAGATCAATTAGTTTATGGTATTAAACCATTTCCCTTGGATTTAAACCCTACAACCATTAAAACCCTAGTTTGTCATTTTCTCCCAATTCTACACACTATTAACCATAGGTTTAAAACTAGAAATCATTTAGATTTTACAATACATCAATTTGTAAACTCATACTCAAATTTTCCAAATTTATTTTAAGGGTTCTAACCCAAAATTTTATTGTTTACCAACTATAATATGAGATACACACACTAAATTAAATAAAGTAAGTAAACACCTTCCTCGTGGATAAAATTCAACAACCTCGAGTCGAATCCCGCGGATTTGGCCTGGAATCCCCTTTCTTCTTCCTATCTTCCTTATTTTTTCTCTTAATTCTTTCTTTGTCTTTCTCTCTCTCTTGTACCTTTATAAGAGAGGATAAGAGTTTGTCCCTTATAAACCCAAAAATGACTCGTTTACTTAATTGTGAGTCCCTACTAGTCCAAAAATCCCCGGAACCTAAACGCTACCCCCGAATACTCTATTCTGACTATCTTGGCCATTCAGTAACCAACCGTGCAATGGAAATATCCATTCGAGTCACTTAATTAAAATTCAATAATTAAACCCAACACATCTCACTACGCGTGTGTAACACCCCGTATTTTTGGTACATTTAAAATTTTAATTAATTCGAAAATTCTAAATTACTAGTATGTTGTAATTTAATGAATTAATTATTATTCTAGGGAAAATTATTTACTGAGTGAATAGTAATAATGTAATTTCGTCGTTTCGAGTATTAATGATGAGGTATGTACTTATCACATCCGGAAGTCGGTATAGACTATATTGGGTGGGGGATAAGTATTTTTATAAATTAACTCGGATGCAAATTCTGAGTGTACAGTTGAGTCCGAATGGGCCGAGATAGTCGGAAAAGTGTACCCAGGGGTAGTAAACGGGTCACGGGACGTTTTTAGACATAGTCGGGCCCACTCGGGGGCATTTTGGTCACTTGGGCTTGGCCCATTAGTCAAAAAAACGGGAATGGATTAATTAACTTAATAAAAAGAAATAAGGGCTGGCTGAGCTTAAGGAGAGAAAGGAATTAAAGGGTTAGGAAACCCTACCAGCAGCCAAAAGCCAATTGGGGATCTCAAAAGAGCCAACAAGGTCATCTTTAACCTTGGAATCCATCGCATATTCAGACACTACGAAACCTAAGGCAAGTGAATAACTTGCAATAGCATTAAATCTGTCTTTCAATTCGTATTTATGTGATGTAATGAATTAAAATTCGTTTTGGGGTTTCATGGCATAAACATGGGGTTTTGATAATACAAAAGAAAACATGAATCTGATTGCCGGAATTTATAAGGATTTATGTAAAAATCTGAGAATGGAATATTGATGTGTATCTGTTAGAAGGATATCCGGTTAAATTAGAACGAGTTTGATGAAGAAAGTTGGAATGAAAATGGGTTTAAAGATAAAGACAGATTTTCCCCAAAATTATGGATTAGTAGTTTATGGACGAATTGATGATTGTTGTGGACTTTCTGGGTAGTCCTAATAAGGTTTCTAATATGTACTGGTGTTATAAAGGCTAAAAAATTCATGTTAGAAGAGATTAGGGTTTAAGAAACCTCGTCCATGGCTGCCCTGTCTTCGCGAAGAAGACGAAGACCTGTTCGATCGATCGATCGACGGTCTGGGTCGATCGATCGACGATCGCCAGAATCTGGCAGTTTCGCCAGTTGGTTATATAAGAGGGAAAATATATATAAAATCTTATGTAATTAATTATTGAGAAATTAAATACATGAGCTTAAATCTAATTAATTGTTGATAAATTAATTAGGGTTTGAGGCTAATAAATTAGAGTCGGCAATTGTGACTCGGGTAAATTTATCTTGGGCTACGGGAGTAAGTCCAAATTTATGGTGGGGGTGACACCAAAAATAACTAAATTAATTAAAGTGCAATTTAATTAATATTTAGAGTTGGACCATAAACTCTTAATATTTTTAATAGGCTTATGTTACAGATTTTAGCGAACGGTATAGCCGGGACTTTTATATTTATATATATACGGAGGCGTTAGTATATATATATGGTGTGCACAATTAATATCAGTGATTAGATATTTGTTACTATAGTGCTATAGGGGGAGGTTGCGCGTAGTGGATGAATCCCCTAGCTTGAGGAGTAGGGTGAGTATATTCCCGAGGTCATAGCGTCCGTTATATGGGTGAGTGACATCTCATTTTCAGGGAAGGAATATGACCGCCTCCAATTATTTTATTTTATCAAGTTGGTGTGAAAATTCTGACTTGGGATAACTAGGCTATGTGATTGTACCTAGTGGGATAGCACTTATTAGAATTTACGTTCCGGGAGTATTTTGCTCGGGAGGATGCAAGTTGTTATATATATTACAGTATGATTGTGAATGCTGAAATATGATTATAAGTATATAATTGGATGATTAATTATAGACGGGCTATTAATGAAAAATATGAGTTATTTCACATGTATAACAAGTGTAGAAGTTATATGAAGTTAAAAAGGGAAATGATTTAGTTAAGTTGATGTTACTAATAACTTAAAAATCATAATCACTACATACTCGGTTAGAGTAGGGTGGGTATAAAGGAACAATGTTAATTATCTAGTCATGAGATGAGTAACTAGGTAATTTAATTAAAGCGTTCGTAGGGTTAATAGAGGATGGGTAAGGAAGTCCTCAAGAGAGTGCGATATTAACTAAAAATATGAAGAGCATGCATATTTATTTATTACTGCAAGTTAATCATTTGTTAAATGTTTTTCAAATGTTTTGGGTACTAACCCTTGCTATAAAAACTTTTAAAAAAACCTTTTAGGTGTCCAACCACAGGGACGCCAACCTTGACTATATTCCAGAGATCCGTTGCTGCAGCATATGTGGATGTTGCGGGGTTTTGATAGACGCCTCATTCTTCATTCTTAAATGTAGAAGTTCATGATTAGTATTCGAGCATGTTGCTCACTTTCCATTTATTTGTATTAGACTTGTTGGGAGTTTATTCTTGTCTTTATGGGATTTATTATTTGGACCGTTGGGCTATTCGGTCAATTATATTTACTTGTGGATGATTAATTAAGTTATCTGTGATTGTTATATAGTTTTATATTCCACATGGGTGTTTGTTTAAATAATGAAAGATAAAAATTGGCACCAGTCTATTTTTCTCACTTAGGTGGTTAGTAATTAAATAAGACGACAGTGATGCTAAGAATGGACCAAATGAGAAACCTGTTCTAACTTGATTTAGGACTGATCACCCGGGATTAATTAGGCGGGGTGTCACAGATCAGGTGGCAGTAATAGTGGCCCAAGCGGTCGAGACAGCGATGCGAGCTATGGCAGCTCATTTTCCACAGCCCCAGGCACCGCCTCCATTGGCTCCAGCAGTTCAAGCTCCAGTGGGGCCACCATCCTGGCAGCGAGTGAGGGAGACCTTTCAGAAGGGTCACCCACCTGAGTTTCGAGGTAGGACCAATGTGGTCGAGGCTTGTGACTGGAAGAAGAACATTCAGCGCCATCTGCGCATGTTAGAGGGTACAGAGGTGCAGAAACAGATGCTGGCTACCTTTCGTCTGTCAGGGGCAGCCTTACAATGGTGGGAGTTCGTAACCACCGCTGAGGAGCGGGATTCGATGCCGATTTCTGAATTCTGGGTGCGGTTTGACCGCAAGTACTTCCCTCCAGCAGTAGAGTCTGATATGAGAAAGAAATTCAGCGAGTTGGTACATGGTGACAGGTCAGTAGCAGAATATGAGGAGGAGTTCGCCCGTTTGGCAAACTTTGTGCCAAATGAGGTGAGCGATGAGGAGCGGAAGAAGTCAAAGTTCATGGATGGCCTAGCCTGGAGAATCAGGCAACACTTGATTGGAAATCCGGCGTTGGTGACTTATACAGATGTCGTTAATGCCGCACTTGTACATTGCCAGGATCATCGTTTCCATGCTAAGGGGAACAAGAAGGCAAGTGAGCCGAGCCAGCAGGGCAAGGCGGTCACTAGTAGTGAGACGAGTGGCACACAACAGCAGGTCATCATTCAGCAAGGGAATCAGGCTAAGAAGTTTAAGCCTGGTGGGTTTCGACCGGGAGGACAGGGATTCAGGCAGGGGCAACCAGGCCCTAATCAGCAACAGCAGGTTCCTCAGGGCCGTCAGGGCCAAGGGAACAACGGGGGAGGCCAACCGGGCCAGCAACGTCAAGGCCAGCAGGGTCAACGGCAGGGTGACGACCAGAAACGCTGTTTCGCCTGTGGCCAGCCAGGACACTTCAAGAGGGAGTGCCCGCAGAGGGGCAGAGGCCAGCAGCAGGGTGCCCAGCAGGGGCAACAGGGTCAGATTCCGCCAGCAGCACCAGCCCCACCCGCCCCACAGCAGCAGGGGCAGATGCACTACGGACGTGTGTACAACGTTCGGGATGTTCCCAATCCTCCAGCACAGCAGGCGCCGCCAGCGGTTGAGGGTATGTTTTTCATTTATGGTCATGAGGGTAGCATTCTTTTTGACACGGGAGCATCACACTCATTCATTAAATCTAATTTTGCTAAACGGGCTGGGTTATTAGAGACAGCGGGTAGCCTCTGTATGAGTGTAGAGTCACCAGTAGGCAGCGGGGCTTTGATTCACTTGATTTGTCGAGGAGTAGACATTTTGATTGGGAGGATTAGTTTAGCAGCAGACCTCTTAGTGTTAGATATGGAGGGGTATGATGTCATCTTGGGCATGGATTGGTTGTCAGGTTACCGGGCTACGGTGGATTGTTATGAGAGGACAATAGTGTTCTCCATTCCGGGACAGGAGATGTTCCTGATAGCAATGCCGCTTCCTGAGGGAGGGTCGCGCACTCACTTATACTACATTGAGGAGGAAACCTCACAGGAGGTGGTAGTTCCTTTAGACTCTATTCCTGTAGTGAGGGACTTTGAAGATGTATTCCAGGAGATACCAGGATTACCGCCCAGCAGAGAAATCGAATTTGTTATCGATTTGGCACCGGGGACGAGGCCGATTGCTCGGTCACCTTACCGAATGGCCCCTTCAGAAATGCGGGAATTGAGGGAACAGATTCAACAACTACTGGGTCAGGGTTTTATTCGGCGGAGTACATCACCGTGGGGTGCGCCGGTGTTTTTTGTGAAGAAGCGAGATGGTTCATTCCGCTTGTGCGTGGATTATAGGGAGCTAAACAAGGTGACGATACGGAATAAATATCCGTTGCCTCGGATTGATGATTTATTTGACCAATTGAGAGGGGCGTCCTACTTCTCCAAGGTCGACTTGAGGTCAGGGTATCATCAACTGCGTATCTGAGAGGGGGATGTTCCTAAGACCGCTTTCTTGTCGCGGTATGGATCATATGAGTTCAGGGTGATGCCCTTCGGGCTCACCAATGCACCAGCAGTGTTCATGGACCTCATGAACAGGGTTTTCAGGGAGTACTTAGATCAGTTTGTCATCGTGTTCATTGATGACATCCTAATCTACTCGCGCACCGAGGAGGAGCACGCAGAGCATTTGCGCATGGTTTTACAGACACTGAGGGATCATCAGCTCTATGCCAAATTAGGGAAGTGTGGATTCTGGCTACGGGAGGTACAGTTACTTGGTCACGTCGTGTCAGATCAGGGTATTGCAGTGGATCCGAATAAGGTGTCGGCGGTGAGGGAGTGGGGACAGCCCACGACACCGACCGAGGTGCGCAGTTTTCTGGGTTTGGCCGGTTACTACAGGCGATTCATTAAAGGATTCTCTAAGATTGCAGGACCTTTGATGAATCTGACCCGGAAAGGAGTACCTTTCAAGTGGGATGATAGTTGTCAATTAGCGTTCGACGAGCTAAAGGACAAGTTGACATCTGCACCCGTGCTTGCATTGCCAAAGGGAGGGCTAGAGTATCGGGTTTATACAGACGCATCCTTACGGGGTCTTGGGGGTGTGCTCCAGCAGGAGGAAAGGGATATAGCTTATGCTTCCAGGAAGCTAAAGCCCCACGAGAGGAATTACCCCACTCACGACCTAGAGTTGGCAGCGGTCGTTTTTTCTTTGAGGATATGGAGGCATTATCTTCTAGGAGAGCAGTTTACTCTATTCACGGATCACAGGTCACTTCAGTATCTCTTCACACAGAAGGATCTGAATATGAGGCAGAGGCGGTGGCTAGAATTCGTGAAGGACTACCAGTTTGATATTCAGTGTCATCCTGGTAAGGCCAATGTGGTAGCAGACGCATTGAGCCGAAGGCCGACTGGGGAGATAGCAGAGGTATGGAAAGCGAAGTGGAGAGAGCTTCAATATGAGGATGACGTAGCCAAGGCTTGCATGTCAGCTTTATCCATCACACCCGATATCATTATGCGAGTTGTGAAGGCTCAGGCAGAGGATCAGATTTGCCGGGATAGGGTGGGCCAGTTGTTAGCTGAGGGAGCAGAGGGTTACTCGATTAGCTCAGAAGGAGGCCTATGCTTTAATGGGAGGTTAATGGTGCCAGAGGATGAGGATTTGAGGCACGCTGTTATGACAGAATCCCATGGTTCGAAATTTGTGGTGCATCCCGATGGGGATAAAATGTACCAAGATATGAGGAGGCAGTATTGGTGGGCAGGGACGGAACGGGACATAGCGGAGTTTGTTTCGAAATGTGCCACGTGTCAGCTCGTGAAAGTTGACCACCAGAGACCATCAGGGATGCTACAGCCGTTAGAAATTCCCGTGTGGAAGTGGGAGAGCATCTCCATGGACTTCATCACAGGGTTACCTGTATCGCAGAGGGGTCACGACTCCATATGGGTTATTATGGATCGATTGACTAAGGTGGCCCACTTTTTGCCGGTACGCACGGGCTTCGAGACGATGCGTTATGCACAGCTATTCATAGCAGAGATTGTTAAGCTGCATGGAGTACCTATAAATATTGTATCCGACCGAGACAAAATCTTTGTCGCCCACTTTTGGCAGAGCTTTCAGGAGGCAATGGGCTCGGAGTTGCACTTGAGTACAGCGTATCACCCACAGACTGACGGACAGACTAAGAGAGTTAACCAGATGTTGGAAGACATGCTCAGAATGTGCATTTTGGACTTCGGGGGAGGATGGGAGAAATATCTCCCTTTGGTAGAGTTTGCGTATAACAACTCTTACCAATTCACGATTGGCATGGCACCGTTTGAGGCACTGTACGGGAGACCTTGTCGTTCACCCGTTTGTTGGTTAGAGGTGGGGGACAACAAATTCTTGGGGCCGGAGATTGTTCAGGAGACATCTGCCAAGATAGAGTTGATTCGAGGAAGAATTCGGATAGCTCAGGACAGGCAAAGGAGTTATGCTGATGCTTCTCGAAGACATGTGGAGCTAGAAGTTGGGGACCAGGTTTTAGTCCGGGTATCCCCAATGAAAGGGGTGATGAGGTTTGGCAAGAAGGGTAAGTTAGCACCGCGATACGTAGGACCTTTCCCTATTATTGAGAGGGTGGGACCGGTGGCGTATAAGCTTGGGTTACCAGAACATCTTCAGCGGATACACGATGTATTCCATGTGGCATCGCTGAAGAAATATCGAAGGACCGAGAGAGACTTTTGGCACGTTCCACTCGAGGAGATCGAATTACAGCCAGACATCTCGTATGAGGAAAGGCCGGTAGCTATTCTGGATCATAGTGAGCGAAAATTACGATCCAAGGTTGTTCCATTGGTTAGAGTACAGTGGGGTCATCACAATGTTGACGAGTCTATTTGGGAGCGGGAGGAGGATATGCGGGAACAATATCCAGAGCTTTTCAACGCAGGTACGATCTAATTTCGGGGACGAAATTCCTTTATAAGGGGGGGAGTATGTAACACCCCGTATTTTTGGTACATTTAAAAATTTAATTAATTCGGAAATTCTAAATTACTAGTGTGTTGTAATTTAATGAATTAATTATTATTCTAGGGAAAATTATTTACTAAGTGAATAGTAATAATGTAATTTCGTCGTTTCGAGTATTAATGACGAGGTATGTACTTATCACATCCGGAAGTCGGTATAGACTATATTGGGTGGGGGATAAGTATTTTTATAAATTAATTCGTATGCAAATTCTGAGTGTACAGTTGAGTCCGGATGGGCCGAGATAGTCGGAAAAGTGTACCCAGGGGTAGTAAACGGGTCACGGGACGTTTTTAGACATAGTCGGGACCACTCGGGGGCATTTTGGTCACTTGGGCTTGGCCCATTAGTCAAAAAACGGGAATGGATTAATTAACTTAATAAAAAGAAATAAGGGTTGGCTGAGCTTAAGGAGAGAAAGGAATTAAAGGGTTAGGAAACCCTAGCAGCAGCCAAAAGCCAATTGGGGATCTCAAAAGAGCCAACAAGGTCATCTTCAACCCTGGAATCCATCGCATATTCAGACACTACGAAACCTAAGGCAAGTGAATAACTTGCAATAGCATTAAATCTGTCTTTCAATTCGTATTTATGTGATGTAATGAATTAAAATTCGTTTTGGGGTTTCATGGCATAAACATGGGGTTTTGATAATACAAAAGAAAACTTGAATCTGATTGCCGGAATTTATAAGGATTTATGTAAAAATCTGATAGTGGAATATTGATGTGTATCTGTTAGAAGGATATCCTGTTAAATTAGAACGAGTTTGATGAAGAAAGTTGGAATGAAAATGGGTTTAAAGATAAAGACAGATTTTTCCCCAAAATTATGGATTAGTAGTTTATGGACGAATTGATGATTGTTATGGACTTTCTGGGGAGTCCTAATAAGGTTTCTAATATGTACTGGTGTTATAAAGGCTAAAAAATTCATGTTAGAAGAGATTAGGGTTTAAGAAATCTCGTCCATGGCTGCCATGTCTTCGCGAAGAAGACGAAGACCTGTTCGATCGATCGATCGACGGTCTGGGTCGATCGATCGACAGTCGCCAGAATCTGGCAGTTTCGCCAGTTTGTTATATAAGAGGGAAAATTTATATAAAATCTTATGTAATTAATTATTGAGAAATTAAATACATGAGCTTAAATTTAATTAATTGTAGATAAATTAATTAGGGTTTGAGGCTAATAAATTAGAGTCGGGAATTGTGACTCGGGTAAATTTATCTTGGGCTACGGGAGTAAGTCCAAATTTATGGTGGGGGTGACACCAAAAATAACTAAATTAATTAAAGTGCAATTTAATTAATATTTAGAGTTGGACCATAAACTCTTAATATTTTTAATAGGCTTATGTTACGGATTTTAGCGAACGGTATAGCCGGGACTTTTATATTTATATATATACGGAGGCGTTAGTATATATATATGGTGTGCACAATTAATATCAGTGATTAGATATTTGTTACTATAGTGCTATAGGGGGAGGTTGCGCATAGTGGATGAATCCCCTAGCTTGAGGAGTAGGGTGAGTATATTCCTGAGGTCATAGCGTCCGTTATATGGGTGAGGGACATCTCACTTTCAGGGAAGGAATATGACCGCCTCCAATTATTTTATTTTATCAAGTTGGTGTGAAAATTCTGACTTGGGATAACTAGGCTATGTGATTGTACCTAGTGGGATAGCACTTATTAGAATTTACGTTCCGGGAGTATTTTGCTCGGGAGGATGCAAGTTGTTATATATATTACAGTATGATTGTGAATGCTGAAATATGATTATAAGTATATAATTGGATGATTAATTATAGACGGGCTATTAATGAAAAATATGAGTTATTTCACATGTATAACAAGTGTAGAAGTTATATGAAGTTAAAAAGGGAAATGATTTAGTTAAGTTGATGTTACTAATAGCTTAAAAATCATAATCACTACATACTCAGTTAGAGTAGGGTGGGTATAAAGGAACTATGTTAATTATCTAGTCATGAGATGAGTAACTAGGTAATTTAATTAAAGCGTTCGTAGGGTATAATAGAGGAAGGGTAAGGAAGTCCTCAAGAGAGTGCGATATTAACTAAAAATATGAAGAGCATGCATATTTATTTATTACTGCAAGTTAATCATTTGTTAAATGTTTTTCAAATGTTTTGGGTACTAACCCTTGCTATAAAAACTTTAAAAAAAACCTTTTAGGTGTCCAACCACAGGGACGCCAGCCTTGACTATATTCCAGAGATCCGTTGCTGCAGCATATGTGGATGTTGCGGGGTTTTGATAGACGCCTCATTCTTCATTCTTAAATGTAGAAGTTCATGATTAGTATTCGAGCATGTTGCTCACTTTCCATTTATTTGTATTAGACTTGTTGGGAGTTTATTCTTGTCTTTATGGGATTTATTATTTGGACCGTTGGGTTATTCGGTCAATTATATTTACTTGTGGATGATTAATTCAGTTATCTGTGATTGTTATATAGTTTTATATTCCACATGGGTGTTTGTTTAAATAATGAAAGATAAAAATTGGCACCAGTCTATTTTTCTCACTTAGGTGGTTAGTAATTAAATAAGACGACAGTGATGCTAAGAATGGACCAAATAAGAAACCTGTTCTAACTTGATTTAGGACTGATCACCCGGGATTAATTAGGCGGGGTGTCACAGCGTGTTTTCCAAATAAAATGTTATCCTTCGGCGCTTTACCGAACTGCGACATGTAATAAAAATAATCCAACTCATATACTTAGTCCCGTAAGAAAATCTAACCCATGTAAATATTAATCCGACACTTGCAAACTAATATTTACTACTCACTTTAAATTCTCAATTTATCAAATTATACTCATAAATTCCAAAATGACTATTTACAGAAATTCCTCAAATTACCAAATTACACCCATTTGTAATTTAAATATCCATAAAAGTGAGGGGTATTACACATATCCCAAAGCAACACAATTGATACCACTTTTCAAAGTAGGTAAAGGTGGAAGGGTCATTGGTTGCTTTGTTATAGGATTCATGACATGGAAAACGTCTGCATTTATTGGGTCACGGCACACAACTAGTCGTCACAACATGAAAATAGTGTTGGTAGGCTAAAATTATATATTTTTTTTAATTTTGTCTTCCTTTTTCAATTTCTAAAACAAACATAGGGTTAGGTCTGTACCATCCTCGAATGAGTAGGCCAATGGCTGATTGACCTGATCAGAATAAATATGCCTTGAAAAAATCATGCTTGTGGATTATGTTGTACCAAGTTCGAAAAAGAAGCCTCATAACATTGTAAAGGATAGCGCTTTTTTGGGTGAAATATAAAATATATTAAAACCAAAGGCAAAAGCCTAAAACAAAAGATACATCAGTACAGCCATACAAAACCAACCAAGCCTACAAGAGAGGCCCAAAAAACTACAATAAAAAGTCATGCAGGCCAAAAGGGACAATGGCACGTAGGTATTACACAACAAACACAAAGGCCTAAACCAAGTCCAAATACACAATCAAAACCTTCTCAAGAACAAAACCACTCCGGCCCAAACCCAACTGAATAAACTAAGACTTACCTCCCCCAGAAAACTAAAACCATCAAATAAAATCACTTGCATGTCACCACACGTGTACTCTGGGAACTTCAAACGTCAACCACGCATATTTATTTATTACCCCCTATTTCTCTCTCATCTCTACGACTCCTCACCAACGAGGGTATTTCAACGTCCGAACTTCTGATACATTAAACCACATGATTTTTTCCTCTCCTTCCTATTTGAAACCCTAGCACCCCTGTTTATTCCTCTACTCCTCTTTGATCCTTCCACGAGGTGATAGCTTTAGTGGCTTCTACATTGAAGAGTGTGTGTCTCCATATGATTTCACACTATAAAAATTCATCTACGTTGAATAGATTCTTCCCGTCATCAACGCACTCTATTTCAAAGGTAAGTCTCTCTAATTCATTCTGTAGATGCCAATTTCAGTTTCTCTGTCAATTTTATAATTCTCTCACTCTGAACATATTTCTGGTAGGTATTTTAATACCGGCTTTGTTCAATCAAAGTATTAATTTATGTTGTTACGGGAAGATGACCAGGTATGTTAAAAAAATTCCACGATTTTTTGAATATTATGAATAAAATTAATGTTGATAAATTGTTTGTTGTGTCATATATGAGTTATAATTAATACATTCCAAAAATCTAATTTATCCTAACTTTTGATTTTGGTTGCATATTTGATTATGTATTATCCTGTGTTGAGAATAGAGAAATACAAAATGAAAAGTGATTTGTTCTTTTGAGTTCTAATGTTGCGCATGAACCGTTTGTTAAAACACAATAAACAGGAGACCATTTGTTATTCTTTACTTAACGCTATGAGAAATTATAACATCCATAGGGGAATTTTTTGTAAAATGATTATTTTTCCTCATTTTCAATATTGAGATTTATACACATTATATTCCATGAGAATGATATCAATTAAACATGTTGATATAAAACATCCACTATGTTTATATAAGCCAAAGCCATGTATACACAGAATCAATTCAAAAATTAGAATTGATACAATAATTTTCGATTGGGAATAATATTAGATCTGGAGAAAGGTTGATTTTTGTTGTTGTTGAAAGTCAATTTTTTATAATTTTTTCAAACTCTTTATTTTTTTTATTCTTTTTCTGTAAAAAGAATAATTTTTTTATAGTGGCCTTTTTTTCAAACTCTTTATACTATAATTTTTTATAGTTGGCTTTTTTTTTCAGAATCTTCTATTTTATTATTGTTTGATTGGAAAATTATTAATGTTTTCCTCTAAAACTAATAATATCTCCGTTTGATTAGTTTTTTCTCTTTTGTAATAGTTAGTTAATTGAGAAATCAAGTTGTTGGATTTATTAGTAGATGGGATGAAGTTAGATCATATGATGGAGTCTGTTCAATATTAGACAACCTAAGGAGAGTGGTTTTCAATCTAAAAGTAATGACTTTGTTCACCTCTCATTTTCTACCATTGTAATAACTCAATCAGATTATTTAGTACATTACACTTTCTTTTTTTCCTCCTTCCAAAAGGTGAAAGTGTTTTATTAGCATAGTGGCATCAAATATGTGTGGGAAGTTTCTTAATGAATACTAGAATAAAAATTGCAAATAATATGACGATTTTAAAGGCGAAACTAAGTTTAATTTTTTCGTAAATTAGTGTTGCAACATACCGTGAGGAAATTCGTTTTTCCAATCTCTTAAAGGATGATATATGCTATCACTGTATAGTGGGATTATTATTTGTTGTCATATATCTGTTTCAATCTTATAATTAACTTTCACATTTCATTACATGAGAGATGATGCTTTATTTTATTACTTGAGATAAATCTTGATTGTGATTTCTATGCTTTAAAACTATTCATAAACAAAAGGACATAAGTAATATCACCCTTTTTAGTTTTTATGACATATTTGTTTTTTATCTTTATCTTTATCTTCAATCCCTGTCATATCACAGCATGATATATTATCTTTTATGTTTTCACTATTTTCCAATATTTTATATTCTAATAGGACTTAGTATTTGGAGATAGACATTAACTCTTTGTTTAAACATCTTATAAAAGTGAATATAATTTTAATAAGTACTATTTGGTTTACCAATTCTTAGTTTTATACTATCATAAAACTCAAATTCATAAGTCAATAGGAGATCTTTCACTTCCGCCAACAAACACAACAAAAATTTATATAAACCCAGATATGCAAGCCGTTATAGAATTTAAAGCCAAGTAAGTACAATCCATTCCCACATTCATCCTACCCACAAAAAAAAAAACACAGCTTAGGCTAATCTTTTTACTTATCCAAAATGCAAGACCAGATTTCGATTATTTGCCATATTATGTGTGCTTGCTAAGTCATTTATTTTAATGAATTACGGAAGGCCAAATCTCCACATATTTAAACTCTTCGTTGGGTTCATTTGAAGTAGAGGATACAAAGCAAAGAAATCACCAACACATCTAAAAAAAAAAAAAGACAGCATTTTAGAACTGAAGCTCTCTTCAGTCTTCAACTGATGTACATCTAAAAGGAATACATTAATTACATTATATTATTGAAAATTATATTTTAAATTTACATGTCGATTGAATTTTAAAGGTTGAATATGAAAATTATCGTGTCATAATCGCTTAGTCCGCGCATCACGCGGGTTTACATCTAGTTTTCCACCAAAAACCAAAGCAAAACACCCTTTCTCTACATACCAAACTACGAAATACATTTTCATGGAGAGAGTGCAGTCAGGGGCCCAGAACAACCACAATCAAACACCATATCAACTCCCGTAAAACCAATCAAACATCAAAGAAAAACTCATAACCATGATCAAAACAAACCAATGGACTATAGCAACTCTCATAATATTCATCTTCCAAAAGGAGGTCTTCAATCATCACATCATCAATCCAGCTCAAAGAATAATAAGGACAAGGCTATAGTCCATTTTGCATCCAAGCATGAAAACACACGATATTAGAAGCTCAAAGCATGAAAACACACTATGCATCCAAGGAAGCACAAGGAACCATAGAAGCAATCAATCATTTTGCAAGTCTGTCTCCAAGAAAAGTAACTCTACATTAGCCTTGTGTGTTGATCTTTAGGACTATTTAAGACATTATTTATTTTCATTATTTCTCAATTTTCCTTACATCTTTTTATGTTTCTCCACTTGCATGTCAAATCTTAGATCATCTTCTCAAATTTCTGAAAAACTATTTTATCCTCCATTTGAATATTTTTTAAAACGCGTTCATTTCTTTCTCTCCATATGGCATACATAGAAATTGACATACTAATCATCTACATTATTATACAAAAATTCTTTCTTTTTTGCTAAGTAACTCCACCTCCTCATCAAAGCTTCTAATATCTCTTTGACACCCATTAAAATGTATAACTTTTTCCCAAATCTTCTTGGAAAAAAGAACAATAAAAAATTAAATAATTTCTTCTTTCAATAGCATTTCTGCATAGCACACACAAATATCTTCATTAATACATCCCCAATTTTTTAACTTATCTCTAGTCCACATCATGTTAAGGCAAGAAATCCACATAAGAAATTAACATCTAGGAACTCTTTTCGAGAACCAAATAGCATCAGCCGACCCTGCTTTCTATTTTTTTTATCTCTAACATCATTATATGTGTCTCTAACATTATAATCTCCACCTTTAGATATTAGCCATGTAGTCATCTCTATCAAATCACTATTAGGAACTATATTAGTATTAGCCAAATCAATCAGCTTGGTAGGAATAGTTCTAGGGAATCTCCATCTGCCTACTCTAATAAACTCAGTACCTTTAACCATAACATTACTATTTTCATCATACACTATTCTTCTACCATAATGCTCAATGATATGCCCCTTCTCATGCCAATTATCTATCTAAAAATAAATTTGACCCCCCTTACCAACATGATATTTAATGAACGTCCTCGCTTCCTCCCTTACCAACATCATTTTTAATGAAAACAGTGTGAACCCATAAGGAATTCTTCTTCCTAGCCAAGTCTTATATATGTTTCATAATAGTTGCTTTATTCCAGTGAGCTAGATTATTTATGCCCAGACCTCCTTCATCCATAGGGTAGCACACATCATCCCAAGCCACTTTAGCCCTTGTCTTCTTTAACTCAACTCCCGACCACATACATCTTCTCAAAATTTGGTCAATCTCCTTAATAATTTTTTTAGGTAAAGCCAGCATGATAATCCAGTAGACTTGAATACTTCTTAACACTACTATTTTAAGTTGAACCCTCCCAGCATAAGAAGGCCATCTATTGGTCCATCATTTTATTTTCATTATCAATATTTCAACCAAAATTTTGCAATCATAGATTCTCAATCTTGTAGATATAAGAGGAACCCCCAAATATTTCACTAGAAAAATCCCTATCCTCATTTCTATAAGGTTAGACAATCTCATATTTTCCTCCTCGTCAATCGTAGCATAGGATACTTCACGTTTTTCCTTATTTTATCCTAATCCAGAGATAACCTTGAATTAATTAATAACTTTATCAATATCTCTTTTAGATTTATCATCAATTTTTTCCATTATGAACAAATCATCTGCAAACATAATATGTGATAATCTTAGAGCTTCACAGTTAAAATGGTAAGAAAAATCTTCCTTACTTCTTCATCAAGCAGCGTAGAGAAAGCTTCCATTACTAACAAAAACATGTATGGAGATATGGGATCCCTCTGCCTTAGCCCATTTGTAGCTTTGAATATAACATTCACTTCCCCATTCAAACTCACAGCAAAACTAATACTACTCACACATACCATAATCCATTTAATGACTTTCACAAATGCTGATTGTCTATTATTAACCAGATCGTGAATAATTTTCCCAAGTCTTCTCACTATCACTTTGGAAATGATTTTATAGGTTGTGTTCTAGTAAGAAGTAGGTCTAAAGTATCTCATAGTAGAAGGATTAGGAACTTTAGGTATGATATTTATAATTGTACAATTCCACTCCTTAAGTAGCGTTCCATTACTAAAAAAAGGACCTGACTAGTAACATCCTCCAATAATATCCCAATATTTTTTAAAGAAACTAACATTATACCTATAAGGGCTAGGAGCTTTGTGAGGATTAATGTCAAATAAGGCTTCTTTGATCTCCAAACTTGTAACCTCTTCTAAAATCTTCCTTTTTTTCTCTTCATTAAACCATCTCAGTAAACCATCTCTGCCTAATGCCTCTTAATATCCCCTTTTCAATAATACATCTTTTAGCATCAGTTCCCAATAACTTGGCGAAGAATCTCATAGCTTCCTTATGCATTGCCTTTTGTCCAAATACTTCATCTCCAATAGCAAGAATTTTATTTGTAGCAATATGATTTTTTAACTTTTTTATGAAAAAAACTAGTATTATTATCAACCAAATCAAGCCATTTAATTCTAGCTTTTTGTTTATAAAATTCCTCCTTGATATTTCTGAGCTCCAAGTACTCTAATTGACCTAATTTTTTGTCCTGCAAAAGATCTGCATCCCCACAATTGCCAACCAAACTTTCCTAAATTCTATCAAACTCTATCTTTTTAGCATTTACCCTATAAGAAATATTTGAACACTAATCTTTATTAATGTTTATTAAGCTGTATAAAGTCTTTCTACATCAATTTCAATCTCTTAGCCACTATAAATATAGTAAATCCTTCAATTTGAATTCCCCAACCTTGTCTCAAAATATCTCTAAAAGACTTATGTTTCATCCAAAAGTTAAAAAACTTAAATGGCTTATTAACCCTTTCTCTCTCCATAAGAATAGACATAACAATAGGGGAGTGTTCAGAAATACCAGGTAACTCTAATTGGATATCACACTCTAAAAAATTACGAAGCCAAATTTCATTGTGTAACACCCTATCAATCTTACTTTGAACATTATCATCCCCTTCCCTCCCTTTATTCCAGGTAAACCAAACACCCCTAATAGGGAAATCATCCACCTGAATATTTTCCATACACTTAATATAGTCTTCAGATTCCTCCGAATTAATCCCATTACCCCCCAATCTCTCATCAGATATTCTCACCACATTGAAATCCAGTCCTATAACCCATGGTTCATTATTATAGAACTCAACATGACTCTCAAGGTATCTCCATAAACCCATTCTACCTTGTCCATCATTTACCCCATAAATCCCAGTAAATAAGAAAGAATTCTTACAATCTTTATAGGTAATTCTAGCTGTCACGGCTTAATTCATACTACTAACGTCTTCCACCTCAAAAATACTAGTATTCCAAGATAACCAAACCCTACCAGGGCCACTATTAGGATTATTATTATTGTGCAGCAGACCCCAATGATTAAAACATCTTATCTTAACATTCTCAGTATTATTTCTTCTCACTTTTATTTCCACTAAACAAACAATGTTTATATTATTATCCCTAATATATTTATTCATCTCCCTCTACATATAAGGGGCATTACACCCTCTAAGATTCCAAATGATTATCTTAATCATTATTTAGGTTTATTATTTCCTCTGCCACCTCATTTCTTACCTTTCTTAGCTGGGTTGCCTCCTTTGCTCTTCCTTTCTGCACTATTTTAAATATCCTTTTGGGTTTGAATTTCACTTAATTTAACAATAGATACTACCTTCTCTATATTTCTCTTTGTTATTTCCGCCTCCTCATCTTGTAAAACACCAAAATTGTTTGTCATAACCAATTGTTTTTTATTTGTCTCTTTCATGTTTATATCTCGCTCAACTATTGTAATTTCATGGGTCACTTCATCTTTATCTTGCTTACTCCTTTAATCTCCACTAAATTAGCGTTCTCAACCACCTCATTTTTAGATCTTCGGTTCTTCCATCTTCTACTTCCCTATTTTCTATTTACTACTCTCACCTTTACTTTTATGGATTTCAATTTTCTTCCATATCTGATTGGTCTTCTTGTTGAATCTACAGTCCTCTTTCTTGTGTCCAAATACCACGCATTCATTACAACTCACTAGTATCTATTCATAATCAATTATTTATCTAATTAGAGTTTCATCATGATCATATATGGGGATGAAATCAGGCAGTTCACTATCCATATTAATCCCTACACATATTCTTTCATATGTTAATCTTTTGCTCTTTGTAGTCATTCTATTTGTAAATAAAGTCTTGCCAATAAGACTAGCAATTTTACTAAGCACTGAATCTCTTGCCAATAAGACTAGCAATTTTACTAAGCACTGAATCTGACAAAAGATACAATTTCATCCCTAGTTATCTCACCTATATAGGAAGTTGGGCCATTCCCAGTTTCTCCAAACTCACCCTTGTATCCCATGGTTTTATAATTAGTGGCCTATTATTAAATGACCAATGGCCATATTCCATTATCTACAATTGATCTTCATGATTGTGAAAAGCCACAATGAACACACCACTTTTGATTAAAAACATATTGAAGTTCCCAAAATTTCCCCATTTGCGCATTATATATACTTTTATAGTTCCATATGTTACTTTCAGTCTAAAAGCATAAACCACAAAAGCATGTTTCCATTTTTGAATATCTTCTTCAACTTCCTCCAAATCAATTTTACCACAATTTCTACCTTCTTCATCTCTACTTACTTGTTTATATTGTAATTTTTTCATGAATGTTTGTCTTTATTTGTAGTAGCAACAACTTTTGCCCATGAAATCTGAACTTTATTCATACTTGTTTACATTCTCTTCTCTAGTAGGTTATCTTCATCTATTTCTATTCCTTTTCTTTATTCAGTATCTCATCTCCGAGATTTGGATATTGAGTAATATAATAATCCATTTTAGGATGTATTGTTTCTTTTCCACTTTTATGGATAAACTCCTTAGATCTGGCTTCTTTATCCTTTCTCCTATGCACTACCATTGGACCAATGCCAATGATTTTGTTTAAAATTTGGACTTGTTCAAATGTTAACTTAACTTCTTGTTCTTTACTCATAGTACTACTTGAAGAGTGTGTGGGCTCGCGTTCAAATGATCAAGTTATATATAAAACCCTTTTAACACAAACAAACCCTAAACATGCAGCAGTATGTGATTGAATAAATTGATAATCTACGCAAGAACATTCAAACACATGCAATTAAGGAAAAATCCCCCTCAGGGGCAAAACCATTTATTTTCACTATAATTTGTAAGAAAACGGCTTACAATCGGATTACAATGAAAATACAAGTTGACTAAGAATTACCCTCGGGTATCGGATTCTGTAGTCGCGGCTGGAATTATCCCTTTCCAGTAGGGTTGCAATGAAGAAGAAGAACGGTCTCCTCCACAAGGGTTGAACAAACCAAAGTTGTGTTCTTGGGTTGCAAAAGGATTCACAAAGGATTGGCAAGGATGTGTGAATCAAAACATGAGTCTTGGGACTCAAAAATATGAAGACTAGATGTATTTGGACTCTCAAATTCGTCTCCTAAAGTCTTGCAAAACAACTCTCCCGAAGTTGGTATTTATAGGAAAATACATGAAGAGACCCACGATTTTAAACTGCTGAAATTCTATCCAGCGTACAGGTACCCCGAACCGGTTCGGGTACCCCTACGAACCGGTTCGGGTACCCCTACGAACCGGTTCGCCCCCCCGAACCGGTTTGGGTCTGGGTTCGGGAAAGTGTGCTGGAAAAAGGCTTTAAACACTTAGAAAAATTTCCAGACTTTTCAATGAACATATCTCCATTTTCAACGGGCCATAACTTGTTCACCGTAGCTCGGATTGAGGTGCTGTTTCTTCCAGTATCTTTTTTGCGGCGAGCTCTTCAACTTTACAGTTGACCGGTCCTCCGAACGGTGGCTGTAAAATTACCAATATGCCCTTGAACATCCCTATCATGCCTTGTTTCACTGATTTGACTTCTCTTGCGTTCCACTTGCATTACAAGCCTTCAATCAAGGAACGTGAAGTCGTTGATGCAGATGAGGGACATATTAGTGGAGATAATGCATGCTTGATTCCCGGAATTTGGATAGAGGCCGTCATGTGAGATCGTGAGGTGACGTGCCAAATGTAGCGGCGTACGACATAAATAAATGAAACATTTCGGACATGAGAAAAATGTCCTTACAAATCTCCCCCTATGTCTATGCCGGTACATACATAAAAAATCCGAATTATCAAATATGAAATTGCCTATACAAATCTACCCTCCCATGAACCCAAAACTGGAAAAGGTACAAATGAATAGTCTTCATCGTTTGTTCTTTAATTCTTCAGGAATCTCAAAACTTTTCTCATCAGGGTGTGCAACATATAGATCTGCAATCATCATACCTACACACATGAGAAAAAGCAAATACCACGTGACATATCGAGTTTGAAATGAGATAACATGGATATCAATATATGATAAAAACATAAGCAACATCTCAAAAACTCCCCCAAAATTCAAACTCCCTTCTTTCTCCCCCTTTTTATGATGTCCGCAAATAGACAAATTAGGGAAATAAATCAAATAAGAAAGTGCGGGGTGTCACTAGGATAAAAGTACACCATGAATAAACAAAAAGCAACCAAGTCGATGATAGCGTAATTGAAGTGGTGTGAACAAATTCGATAGGAAAATCAATGCGTACAAACATGACATATGTACACGATGAATATTGGATATTCCTAGCGAATGAACTCAAATGCTTCCTTTGGTGTAAAAGAGTGACAGTATAAGATATTGACTCAATCAAATCAACAAATCAAAGCTCAAAATGATTTTCACACCAATAACGTCCAAAATGATTTTATGCTTTTTCAGGACTTTCAAGGAAGTGCAAACCCGTTTAAAGATTCTCCAACCAAACTCCCTCAGATATAATTTTGAATAGAGGCATTCTAAATTCTCAAACTTTGGAGAATTGAAGGTGAAACCTAAGTGGCCCATATTTGGCATGAATTGCTTTTTATTGCCTGTAAATTTTTTCGGGCTCTTTTAACCTCTTTGGACCTCGGATATTAAAATTCCTCCATTTTTTAGGTCCTTTTTAACGGTGGCTTTTGCGCAAAGGATAGATGATTACCTTTCGCAGCCCCTCCCCGTTATACAAAAACACACAGTCTCACCAAAACGGTTTTTACATGCATTCCAATCTTGTCAAGTTTTATCGCATATTGTACATTGTATAGACATGATTGAGATGAAAACATGCAAGCCAACATGAGATAGACAAGTGCAATAATCAAATATAGCCGTGCATGTGTGCAATAAAGGATATAGGAGTCAAACATGTAGGAAGATATCACTAATTACATTTCAAAGACTCCAACCAATGTAAAGCACATGGATGAAATGATGTAGCCTCTCAAATCTCTATCAAATAGTCACATGGATATATGAAATGAAGTTATGACTTGGCTAACTTAAATGCTCATCCATAAAAGATGCAAAAAACAGAAAAATCTTTTTGGCCTTTTTCAAAAAATATTATCAAAATAAAATCTTTTTGTGCTTTTTCTCAAAAATTTTCTTAAAGTAAAATCTTTTTGTATTTTTCAAAAGAAATATAAAAAACAATAAGGATAAAACAAAGTTGTACAACTAAGCAATGGTACATATAAAACAGACTAGCAATAGGAAGCATATGATATGAACATGAAGGAGCATCCTATTCTAGACATAGACCAACCCTTCAGTCAACTGTGAAAATCCCTAAAGATTTCCTAAGACTCTCAAATCTAAGGGCATCTAAAGGTTTCGTGAAAATATCGGCTAACTGACGGTTGGTGGGAACAAAACTCAGGGATACGACTTTCTCTTCAACTAACTGACGTATAAAGTGCTCACGTATCCTGATGTGTTTTGTGCGCGAATGCTGAACTGGATTGCGGGATATGTGTATCGCGCTTGTGTTATCACAGGAAATGGTCATGGTGTCCTGTGATATCCCATAATCCACCAGCATTTGCTTCATCCACAAGAGCTGTGTGCAACAACTCCCGGCGGCTATGTACTCAGCCTCCGCAGTGGACAAAGAGATGGAATTTTGCTTCTTGCTCAGCCAGGAGACAAGAGCAGAACCAAAATAGAAACACCCACCAGAAGTGCTCCTACATCCATCTACATCCCCAGCCCAATCGGCATCCGAATAGGCGGACAGACGGTCATCGGTATCAAAGGAATACCAAATCCTGTATGAGAGAGTCCCACTTACGTATTTAATAATACGTTTTAGAGCAAGTAAATGTGACTCTTTTGGGGATGCCTGATATCGCGCACAGACTCCAACACTAAAGGCGATGTCGGGACGACTGGCAGTCAAGTAGAGAAGACTACCTATCATACTCCGATATAAGGTTTGCTCTACGTCCTTGCCTGAAGTGTCCTTACTAAGCTTGGTAGTGGTACTCATAGGTGTACGGGCATTCTTAGCGGAGTCTAAACCAAATTTCTTCACTAGGTCTCTAGCATACTTGGATTGGGAGATGAACATCCCATCCTCTAGCTGACGAACTTGGAGACCAAGGAAGAATGTAAGCTCACCAACCATGCTCATTTCAAACTCACTTTTCATCTCCTTTTCAAAGTGATGAGCATGCTGGGAGCATGTGGATCCAAAGACTATGTCGTCCACATAGACCTGGGCAACCAAAATAGCACCATCATCTCTCCTGACGAACAACGTCATATCTACTCCCCCTCTCTTGAAGCCACGAGCTAAGAGATAGGAAGTAAGCCTCTCGTACCAAGCACGGGGTGCTTGCTTCAAACCATACAAGGCTTTCCTCAGATAGTAGACGTGCTCAGGGTGCTGAGGGTCTTCAAACCCTTTTGGTTGTTCCACATAAACCTCCCCCTGTAGAATGCCATTCAAAAAGGCACTCTTGACATCCATCTGATACACCTTGAAGCGCAGATGACATGCGATGGCGAGCAGAAGATGGACGGACTCAAGCCTCGCAACAGGAGCAAATGTCTCCCCAAAGTCTACACCCTCTATCTGTGTGTAGCCTTGAGCGACCAACCTAGCCTTATTTCTGATTATGGTACCATATTCATCCATTTTGTTCTTGAAAATCCACCGGGTACCTATCACATTAGTCTCACTAGGTCGGGGGACTAATTCCCAGACATTATTCTTTTTAAACTGAAGCAACTCATCCTGCATAGCAGATATCCAGTGTTCATCCTTGAGTGCTTCTTTATGGTTCTTGGGCTCGACTTTGGACGTGTAGCAAAGATGGCTAACAATGTTCTCTAGCTGAGTCTTGACCCCTAGAGTGGGATCACCAACAATGGCAGAAGGGTCATGACTCTTGCGAACCCAAGCAGGTGTGTCCCCTAACACAGGAGTAGGATCCACAGAGTGTGAGAGAGGAACAGGTAAATCACTATCAGAACAATCCTCATCCTCACACTTAAGGTTAGGATCAATAACAGTCGAAGGTTCGTCATCTTGCACGTTAACGTTTATTGATTCCATAACCCTAGAGCTCTTCAGGTTAAATACCCGGTATGCTCTACTATTCGATGAATATCCTAGAAATATTCCCTCGTCGCTTCGGGAGTCGAACTTTCCTAATTGCTCTCTATCCCGTAGGATGTAGCATTTACTCCCAAAAATACGGAAATATGCCAGGTTGGGCTTCTTGCCGGTCCACAACTCATAAGGTGTCTGTAGTGTGTGTGGACGCAAATAAACCTTATTCACCGTGTGGCATGCAGTAGACACTGCCTCTGCCCAAAATCTCCTAGAAACTTTACGACCTAGAAGCATAGATCTAGCCATCTCTTGGACCGTTCTATTCTTTCTCTCAACAATCCCATTTTGCTGAGGAGTTCTCACAGCAGAAAACTCATGTTTGATCCCAAGGCTATCACAGTATAAATCCACCTTTGCTTCCTTAAATTCAGTGCCGTTGTCACTACGTATTCTGTTAATAGTGACACCGTGTTGATTTTGCAGGACACGGCACTTAGTCGTTAAGAAATCTACAACATCGGATTTCTCTCTCAGAAAACCTACAATGAAGTACCTGGAGAAATCATCTACCATCACGAGGATGTACCTCTTACCACCTAGACTCTCAGTACGAGTGGGACCCATAAGATCCATGTGAATCAACTCCAGAACACGAGAGGTGGTAATGGACCGCAACTTCCTATGAGGACTATGAATTTGTTTTCCCAACTGACAGGGTCTACAAACGGTTGAAGTTGACTTTCCAAGAGATGGTAAGCCACGTACTAGGTCCTTTTTAGATAAACGATTAAGATCTCTAACGTTCACGTGACCTAGACGTTGGTGCCACAGATCCATAGGAGTGATCGTGGCGCTGTTGCAGACAAGTGAGGATGTGGGCTCAGTCCCATAGCAATTATCCTCGGTCCTCACCCCTTGCATCAATAGTTTACCGGTTTGATTGTAGACTTTACACGCGTCCCGGTCAAACTTGAGTGCAAGGTCAGTGTCGCACAGCTGGCTAATGCTGAGAAGGTTTGCTTTCAAACCTTTGACGTACAAAACATTTTCTAGCTTAGGAAAACCAGGTAACTCGATAGTACCTCGTCCTATAATGCTAGACTTACTCCCATCTCCAAAGGTGACTCTGCCATCTTGATAGTCCTCAAGAGTAGTAAAAAATGAGGCATCACCTGTCATGTGTCTGGAGCACCCACTATCAAAATACCACTGAGAGGTATTATGTGCTTTGAGAGCAACATGAACAACAAAAGCCTTTTTATCTTTCTTAGGTACCCAAGTCGAGATGACCTTTTGTTTGCCTTTGTTGTTGTTGGTTTTAGCTAGAATGTGAGAAGCATTCACTAACGGCGAAGACATCCGTCGGAATTCTTTCATCAAACTCTGAGTCGTGGAAGCTAAGAACTCAACTCGCTCTCTCAGACTAGAAAATTTATCAGTATGACGTGGTGGAGCAGTAGTACGTCGTGTTCGACCCATACTATAGCAAGATTCCCTAAGGTGGCCTTTTCTTTTGCAATAAGTACAAAAGAGCACAGTCAAAGGCGGACCTTGGTTTGCTTTTCTTGGTCGAACTCTCCTTCGAGGTTTTTGACGGTGACCATAAGGAGTTGTAGTAAACTCAGGAACTGGTCCAGGTGTAATTTGGGACGTGGAGGCACCATCATATCCAATTCCTTGACGATCACCAAAACCTAAAGCGGGGCCGAGGAGCATCTGTCCTCGATTTGTACCTTGACTTCCCATGCTTTCTCAAGATCATGAGTCAGCTGGGCAACAAGGGCTTCAAGTTTCTTCCGAGTCTCCAAGGAGGAATGGAGCTGACTCGTAAGACTAGCCACTTGCTTAATCAAGTCCCCTCTTTCTTTCTCTAAAACTCTCTCTCTCTCTCTAAATAAATTCTCATTTTCGACACATGTAGAATCTCTCTCTCTCATGGCGGTGCAAGTGGAGAACTCTCTTTCTCTTGCTTTCTTTAAATATTCCTCTAAGCAGGTGATCTAAAGAACTAACGCTTTGTTACGCTTTTTAGTTTTAAATGACTCGGAATATAACTTAGCGTAGGCGCGTTGTATATCACTCTCGCTCTCACTTGTGTCATCCTCCCCCTCACTCACATCGCTCTCACTATCGAGGTGTCCCTGTGAAGCATCATCCTCAACGTCGTGAGGAGAACTAGGAGTGCTCACTTGGCTGGCCATGAATGCGGTGAAGTTACACTCATGCGGTGACTCATCTCCAGAATCCACCATCTCGACCTCACTGCCGTCACTAAGGGTAGCATTAAGAACAGCTTTCCCTTTCTCTCTATTCAGACGATTGGCACACTCAAAAGCTCTATGACCCCTACCATCACACTCAAAACATCTCTCACTTTCTTTCAGAGGAGGATTTTTGGAAACTTTTTCATTTTTCTTTTCAAACTTATTTTTCTCAAATTTCTTTTTTATCTTTAAAATTGCCATTTTTCTTAAAAGAGCCAAATCATCTAAGTCAAAATTGCACTCAGAATCTGACGTGTCAGTCTCTCTCTTTCTAGATGACTCTACCCTCTTTCTAGCTGACCCCTCACTCCTTCTCTCTTGGGCTTTAAGAGCAATTCCCTTATCTTTAGATTTAGCATTTTTAGGGAACATATCAATTTCATAAGTTTGCAAATCTCCTACAAGTTCTTCCAATTTTAGCGTATTTAAATTACCCATAGAATTTAGCACAGTGACTTTAGGGATAAAACGCTTAGGCAAAGAACGAAGAATCTTTTTAACAACTCTAGCATTCGGAATATGTTCACCAAGATTAAAACTAGTATTCACAATGTCAGAAAGTCTAGCATAAAATTCATCAAAGCATTCAGAATCATGCATGGTGATTGTTTCAAATTGAGTTGTTAAGTTTTGCAACTTAGACTCTTTCACAGCATTAGTTCCTTCATGGGTGAGTTGTAAAACATCCCATGCCTCTTTTGACGTGGTACACGTCATTATGCGTTTGAACTCATCAGGTGTGACAGACCCAGAAATAGCACTTAAACCCTTAGAATTAAAAGATGACCATTTAATTTCTTCATCAGTCCAAGAAATGTCAGGTTTCAAGTTGGTCACATTATCAACAGTCACGGTGGGAGAAGTCCACCCTCGTTCAACCAAAATCCAGACACGTTCATCAATGGCTTTTAAAGCCGACCTCATACGGGCTTTCCAATAAGCATAATTTGTCCCGTCAAAAACAGGCATTTTATAATATGACTTCTCCATTTGAACACGCACTTTTTCAAAAATCAATTTTTTTCAGAAAATTGATATCTTAGAAAAATTTTGCGAAAAATAGGAATACGCGATAGATTAGCGTAACCTGCTCTGATACCAATTTGAAGAGTGTGTGTGCTCGCGTTCAAATGATCAAGTTATATATAAAACCCTTTTAACACAAACAAACCCTAAACATGCAGCAGTATGTGATTGAATAAATTGATAATCTACGCAAGAACATTCAAACACATGCAATTAAGGAAAAATCCCCCTCAGGGGCAAAACCATTTATTTTCACTATAATTTGTAAGAAAACGGCTTACAATCGAATTACAATGAAAATACAAGTTGACTAAGAATTACCCTCGGGTATCGGATTCTGTAGTCGTGGCTGGAATTATCACTTTCTAGTAGGGCTGCAATGAAGAAGAAGAACGGTCTCCTCCACAAGGGTTGAACAAACCAAAATTGTGTTCTTGGGTTGCAAAAGGATTCACAAAGGATTGGCAAGGATGTGTGAATCAAAACATGAGTCTTGGGACTCAAAAATATTAAGACTAGATGTATTTGGACTCTCAAATTCGTCTCCTAAAGTCTTGCAAAACAACTCTCCCGGAGTTGGTATTTATAGGGAAATACATGAAGAGACCCACGATTTTAAACTGCTGAAATTCTATCCAGCGTACAGGTACCCCAAACCGGTTCGGGTACCCCTACGAACCGGTTCGCCCCCCCGAACCGGTTTGGGTCTAGGTTCGGGAAAGTGTGCTGGAAAAAGGCTTTAAACACTTAGAAAAATTTCCAGACTTTTTAATGAACATATCTCCATTTCAACGGGCCATAACTTGTTCACCGTAGCTCGGATTGAGGTGCCGTTTCTTCCAGTATCTTTGTTACGGCGAGCTCTTCAACTTTCCAGTTGACCGGTTCTTCGAACAGTGGCTATAAAATTACCAATATTCCCTTGAACATCCCTATCATGCCTTGTTTCACTGATTTGACTTCTCTTGCGTTCCACTTGCATTACGAGCCTTCAATCAAGGAACGTGAAGTCGTTGATGCAGATGAGGGACATATTAGTGGAGATAATGCATGCTTGATTCTCGGAATTCGGATAGAGGCTGTCATGTGAGATCGTGAGGTGACGTGTCATATGTAGCGGCGTACGACATAAATAAATGAAACATTTCGGACATGAGAAAAATGTCCTTACACTACTGTAAGGACATAAATTTCTAATTGAGTCCCTGTATTGTTTTGACTTAATCCCGTGAACAAAACTTGTTTGTAATATGTCATAGAGACATTTTTATTTTATCACGATAACACTTGGTCTATGACGTATTGAAGAAAATTGAAGACGTTGCGGCAAAGCTTCAAAGAATTAAATCATGCCGAAGTTTAATTGATGCAAATTTAATCGTCTTCAAAGTTAAATGCATTCCGAGATCACTCAGGTATGAATGCGTATAATTAATGGTGCTCGAAATTGTTTTTATAAAAGATAAGGATGTATTTTTATGAAGAAAAATATTTTTAAAATGTTTTTAAAAGTGTTTTAAAGGTTTACACTACATTCTATTATGATATACTCGAAATTGAGTTTGACTAATTTTGATCTCCTTTAAAAGAGACTTTTTGAATTAAAAGTCAAAGAAAGTCAAACTGATGCCAGCTCGCTCAAACGACAATCAATCTCGTTCAAACGAGATAGGTATGTCGCGCGAACGACGTGGCATTGTCATTCGAGCGACACTCTTTTTGAGGCGGTGCTAAATTGTTATTCAAAGAACGTTTCTATCAAAGTTTTGGAAGTGTGCATTCTGGAAAACAGTATTCCAAACTGAAACTTGTTTACACATGTTTTCTAAGGTTTACAAAGCATAAACACATCCTTAGAGTTTGCAAAGATCCGAGTTATCATTCTTATATGTTTAAGTGATCTTGCTGCACCAAGAAGTTTGTTCTACCATTGAACATAAGGGTTTTGCGATGAAGAAAAGATAAGGGCTTCTTGTTCGACATCATAGACGAATTAAAGCCAATCGGTGGACACCGAGACATTCGTGAAGTCGAGTGTTGTGTAGAGGTATCGTGGAAGACAAAATTTATACGTGGTCACTATTTAAGAACGGTTGAAGATCAAAAGGAGCGTCACGACCCGTGGGGGTTGAGTCATTGAGTAAGGCTAATTTGTCTTTGTAAAACCATTGTTCATTGTAATTGTTTGGCTTGGTCCGTCCGAGGTTTTTTCCCGTTTTAGGTTTTTTCCTCGTACATCCGGCGTTGTGAGTATTCTTTACTTTATTTTACTTACTTTAATCACTAGATGCATGTTTAGGATTAATCAAGATAAAATTGGTTTAAAGTAAGAATTGGGTTTTCACAACTTGGTGCATAATTAAATGGTGCATAATTAAAAGTTGGACAATTTTTGGTGAAAAATTGGTTTTGTTTAAAACACATATATTGGGCACTTTTCAAATTGGTATCAGAGATAAAAAAACATATTTTATTTGTTTTGTGATGCCGTGTGTTTTCAAAGATGAATTTTGGATTTAACGAACTTTCTCGAACTCCTATTTTTTATGGCACTAATTACACTTATTGGAAAATGAGAATGAGAAGTGCATTAAAATCAATTGATGAGCATGTGTGGCTAGCAGTTGAGAAAGGTTGGACACCTGATGTCACTATTGTAGGTGAGGTCACTAGTTTAAAGTCTGTCGAGTCATGGACCGAAACTGAACATATAATTTCACAATAAAATTCTAAGGGTCTGCACGTTATTTCTTCACATGTCACACCGGAAAAATATAATAGAATTATTACTTGTGAGACATCAAAAGAGGCTTGGGATATTTTGGCACTCACTCACGAGGGTACTAGCACGGTTAGGGCGTCAAAACTTCACAATCTTACTACATAATTTGAGACCATTAGGATGTTAGAGAGTGAGACTTTTGATGAGTTTTATGCTAGGTTGTTCAATATTGTCAACTCGTCATTTAACCTAGGTGAGAAAAATCCAGACAACCGTGTCATTAAGAAATCCTTAGGTCGTTGTCTAGTAGGTTTGATGCGAAAGTGGCCATTTTAAACTCCTTGGGTAGGTTAGAGTCGACGAAACTAGAAGAGATTGTAGATGACTTACAAACCTATGAAATCGACATGATTACCTCCAAGCAAGTGCCTAAGAAAGAAAAGGGTATTTCTTTGAAAACCCGAAAGGAGGAAATTAAAGTTTCGAATTTCGATTCCGATTCTGATTTTGAGGATGTTGCTTTGTTGGCAAAGAAATTTAAAAAATTTATTAAGTTTCAAAAGCAATCAGAAGATACCAAGAAATTTGAAAAATTCAAGAACAACAAAGTATTTCCCACCTCTAAGGATAAGTTTAAGAAGCCTAAGAGAGATGAGTCGGATAAGTGTTTTGGGTGTGTGGGGTACGGTCACAAATTTAAGGAGTGTCCCACTAGACTTAAGAAAGAGGGAAAGAAACCCATTGTCTATAATGCCACCTTAAGTGATAGTGATCCGGAAGAGGGAGAGAGTTCCCCCATTGATCGTAACTTTGTTGCGTTCATGGCATGTCATGTGAGCGACGATGATTCTCATGTGCATGACACTTCCGAGGAGGTTTTAAGTGAATCCCATGTTAGTGAGGGCAAAGAGAGTGACGAGGAGGAGGTAGATGTGAAAGAGTTGCAAAATGCGTTTAATGAGTTGTATGCCGAAACAGTGAAGGTGAAAAAGGCTAACTCTAAATTTCAATCTAAGTTGAATGAGCGTGCCATAGAAAATAATGATAGTTCGACTGAGGATCTTACGGCACGAGAGAAGAAGTTTAGGGAGAAACTAGAGTTTGTGGAGAAAGAGAGATAATTTTCGTGGTTTGATGGAGTCCTTGAAAAAGGAGATTTTAGAGTTTGAGGATTCTAGGCATTTGCTCGAGTCTAGGATTCACGAGTTGGAGGAGAGATTGAGAGACTCATCATGAGTCAAGTTTGATTTGGAGTCTAGGTTAAAGAAGTTAGATAAGATCCTAGGCACCGTACAAATTAAGGGAGATATGAGAGGTATAGATTTTGGTGAGAGAGTTGTTCCCATTCCCCCGAACGTGTGAGAAAAACTTGGATGGTTAGAAAAGGTCCACATATAAGTAATCATTCCCACCACTGCTACACTTGCACGTTTTGTGGTAGGAAAGTTCACCTTAAGGGTTATTGTTACGACCTTAGACAAGATCCTAGAAAGTTTAGGAATAAAGTTTCCCCGGTTCCCCAAACCCCCATGCGTCGTTTTACGTCTACTTGGGTTAGGAAATCGTATATAGTGGCTTTAGGAATTAAACTTCATGATTATCGTTTGGGTACACTTGATTCTTCCCATGCTAAATCTAAAGGATGATAGTGTTTCCATGTTTGTCATATGCTAGTTTGCTTCGTGATATATTCATTGCTAGTATTATGACATGTGTATCATTTTGTATTATAGTTTTCATTTGTTTGAGTCCTACTGAAAAAATAAAAAAAGAAATTGTTTTTAGAATTTTTTTGAAAAATCCAAAAAGATTTTGTTTTTGAGAAAACTTTTGAAAACCCAAAAATATTTTTCTTTTATTTGAGTCAAAATATGAAAAGCCAAAAATATTTTTGGTTTTTATTTTTGAGTTTACATGTTTAATGTGGGATATTGGTGTGCTTGGAACCCCCCCGATTCATTATCCATGTGGCTAGGACATTTGGTCATTATTATCTATGCTTAGAATGATCTTAACCATTGGTTATATGGGGTTGTTTCGAAGTTGATATGCATTTTGATTCGACTTTGTATATATGCCAACATTGCACACATGCACGAGTTTATATGGATGTTTGACTTCTCTTGCATATTTGAATTTGGTGAGGCGTTCTTATCTCAATATTGTCATCTATGCGTAAGTAGACTTAAGGAAAAGTGTGCATGTAAGAACCGTTTACCGTGAGGATTTGAATTGGCAAAAATAATGAGTGATTCATGGGAAAGGGCTGTGAGAGTTCAAAATTAACTCGTCGTGAAAGCCACCGTTTAAAAGAAGCCAAAAGAAAATGCAATATACTAAGAAAAGGGCCACATTTGTTTAGTTCATTCCAAAGAAAATATGATATTATTGGGTGTGTTTGGATGGATTAAAACTTAAACGGGTTTGTACGTCTAATCCTAATGTTGAAAAATTGTAATTTGACACTATTGTTTGTAGAATCGTCAAAATTCTGTATGTGTGTGCATGTAGTATGTTTAGTTCATTAAGCTCACACTTTAATTGTCGTACGACTATGATAAAGTTTGATGATTTATCGCTATCAATTAGAGCTTCTTGATCATTTCTATGTGTTGTAATTGTGACTCATTTGTTGTAGTTTCACGCCCATTCATTCCATATCCATGTTTAAGCACATCGGTACTATGTTTGCATGTAACTCGCATTTTTAGTTTTTATGAGTTTTTGCATTTTGTGTTAAAAGCCTACTGTTTTAATACTGTTTTGCTGTGTCAGGCCCTTCCTGGAGTTTGTTTGTGGAAATTTTTTTACTGGGCAATATTATATTATATTTTTGGGAATCTGGAATATTTTGACGTTCGCGAGAAGTCGTTCAAACGACATATCCATGTCGCGCGAACGACCTATGTACTTCGTTCGAGCGACGTCCTCAACTCATTTGAGCGATGTCCCTAGGCTGAATTGTGGCTTCTGATAGGTTTGTAGTCCACTGGTTTATTTTGATGATATTTTTGGTACTACTGGAATTGTGTTTGAACTGACTGGTGTATATGCAGGTTTTATTGTTTCTATACTGATATTTTGCATATAATCTGTTTATCACACCTGATTAGATTGCTATATTCTTTGTGTGATTCACTGGTTTACTAACTTCAGATTTGTCATTACTTGATCATTTTTAGCTGGTTGTTTCATGATTATCTAGCAATTTCACATTGATTCAAATTGGTTTATATTATCATGCAAGATAATTGGATTGGTTTATCTTTTCACCGGATTGTATATTCGAGACAAAAAAGGGGAGAAATGTATGTGATGTAGGGGGAGATTTGTTGAGCGTTTTTATTGATATCTAGATTTACATATTGTTTGATTATATTTCTTTCAAATTGGTATCAAATAATTTCTCACATCTTTCAAATTATTTCTTCTTATTAGAAATATAAATTGGTATCATTTGTTCCTCCATCCTTCGCTGGGTATTTGTTTGTCTGTTTCATGTGTGTAGGTATGTTTCAGCGATTTGAGATTTCAAGTCTACATCACATTCAGACAGTGCATGCTTTCCGGTGTTACATATTCTAGTCCGTGTCCTGTATTTTTTATTTTGGGTTTATGGGATGGGATTAAGGTGTCATACGGCTTAAGGATCCGGCTTAGGCATTTCACTAGTTTTGTTTTATCCCTAAATAGTTAAAGGGGGAGATTTCTAAGGACATAAATTTCTAATTGAGTCCCTGTATTGTTTTGACTTAATTTCGTGAACAAAACTTGTTTGTAATATATCATAGGTAGATTTTTATTTTGTCACGATCCCACTTGATTTATTACGTATTCAAGAAAATTAAAGACGTTGTGGGAAAGCTTCACAGAATTAAATCATGCTGAAGTTTAATTGGTGCAAGTTTAATCGTCTTCAAAGTTAAATGCATTCTGAGATCACTCAGGTATGAATACGTATAATTAATGGTGCTCGGAATTATGTTTATAAAAGATAAGGATGTATTTTTATAAAGAAAAATATTTTTAAAATGTTTTTAAAAGTGTTTTAAAGGTTTACACTAGGTTTTATTCTGATATACTCGAAATAGAGTTTGGCTAATTTGGACAGAGAGACGTTTTGAATTAAAAGTCAAAGAAAGTCAAACTGATGCCAGCTTGCTCAAACGACAATCAATCTCGTTCAAATGAAATAGGTATGTCGCGCGAACGACGTGGCATTGTCGTTCGAGTGTAACTCTTTTCGAGGCAGCGCTAAATTGTTATTTAAAGAATGTTTCTATTAGAGTTTCGGAAGTGTGCATTCTGGTAAACAATATTTGAACCAGAAACTTGTTTGCACATGTTTTATAAGGTTTACAAAGCTGTGACACCCCGACTAATTAAATACCGGGTAGCTACTCCTTTATTAAATCAATACAAAATGCCAAGTTGGTTCAGTTAATAGCATCACTGTCGAAAACATTTTAATGATTACTAACCGCCTAGTATTTAAAAAGTGAGTTGCCAAATTTTAAATTAAATCTGAGTAACATGCAATAAATGAATTATAGAAATGTAGCACAACCATTCACGATAAAGTCTCAATAGAGTAACCAACAAATAATAATGAGTCTGGAGGAAATACTCCTCACAACTATCCCAATATGGAAATAAATCAAACAAGACTGCATCCTGAATTAATTACAAACCAAAGTCTGAATAACAAAAATATAAAATGTCTCTAAAGGAAATGGGCGACATGCCCTACAAATGATAAAACTGAATATGGAGTCAAGACAAATGAAGCGTCTACTAGCAAAGCCCTGTAACTTCCACAACAGCTACAGCTCGTCACCTGAATGGAAATCCTATGCATGGTGTCCTTGTGGCTGGGCACCTAAAAGGTTTTTACAAAAATAGATTTGAAAGCAAAAGGGTCAGAGCCCGAAAGTGGAGAGTATTTTCAAAATAGCAAGTGCTTTAATAACATTAAAACAATGAATGCAAAATACATGTTAGGACGTGCTCTCACATGAAATGCTCACCTCTCGACTAATTGTGCATTCCTAACGTACCGTACCCATACACGTGATATCCATATCTAACTTAACCGACATAAGCTCTAACCTTTCTACTCGATTCATAATATAAATTCCCAACGTCATCCCTTAAATGGGTAGCCTTACTTAAACTCAGATTCTCAATTATTAGCAAAACATTTCACAGCAGGTTATCCCTTTTTATCTTTATCAAGACGTTACTACAATTATACTCGCAATTAAACATAACAATTCCTTTTCATTTAACCGTATTATTCACATCATAAATATACAATATAAGCACCCCGAGGCTAAGCTGTGGTGCACACATACTCTGCTATCCATCCCGGTACATCACGTAGATAAGGATTACAAATTCCGAATCTCTCAGGAATTGTTAGAATAAGCACCACACACAAAAATGGAGGCGAACATAATTCAACATATCCATGGTCACGTACATACCTACGCTCCATAGTCAGCTGACTTATTAACTCACAAATAAGTCATTCTCTTTAACTATGTCCTCGAGGTACCAATCTAAATCCGGGCACACAAAGATTAGATGGCCCTAAGCGAACGTAAACCTCCCGTGATAGCAAGTATGGTAGGTATGTCATACACATAAAATCATATACATATACTAAGCATGCACACATCTTAGTAATTACCATAATTTATTAGTGGTATACTTCTCATTCTTATACCAATACACGTGTCCCCGATTTATATATACACATCATCCATTATCCTCACGTCGTAATTAGTTATTCGCGTCCTAACCCACAATTACCATTTGGTTCAAAACATTCTTCTATATTTTACTCCTCAATATGTCCCGAATATCCCAACTATATCAATTAGTCATCAAGGTAATGTTATCTCTACAATTAAACAAGGTTACGGGACACTAGAAATCAAACCAGGCCAAAAAGGCCAATCTGTCAACTCGTTAGAAGTCTCGTTCGAACGAGGTCGTTCGAACGACAGTTCGTTCGAACGAAGTGGGCATCTAACGAGATCTCGTTCGAACGAAAGGCATAGAACGAACATCCCACTCGTTAGAAGTCAAACTGTCAACTCGTTAGAAGCTCGTTCGAACGAGCTCGTTCGAACGACCTGGGCAGGCCTTCTAACGAGGTGACAGTTTCAAGCCCAGAATTCTCCTATCTCGTTTTTCCCAATTTTCTTCACCTCTAATCCCATATAAAAAATCGTCCCAACAGTATTTTAAGGTTTTTAATCCACACTAAACATTCGTAGGTCATAACTTAACATTTATATAGGTCCAAATCTTCTTAAACATCATCTAATTATCATAACTCCCCAATTTTTCCCAAACCTTATGAACACGAACATTGAAATTTAAAGTCTTAAATTTCCATAAATAAATCCGTTTTTGTAACATAAAAAGTAGTAATTATTTTAGTCCAATCACCCAATAACAAATCTACATGCAAACCTATATCAAATCTGAATTTATAACTCCAATTTCATGGGTTTTTATAAATCTCCCAATACAATGCAAATATAGCAATTTCTAAGCATGGAAGAAGCATTCGCTTGAAATTAACGTAATTAAACCACTTGCCTTAGATAGTTCTCTGAATTTGGTGTTGGTGAATGGGTTGATTCTCCCCTTTCTCTATGGATTTCCTCCCAAGGTTGAAGATGGTGGTTTTCTCTTTGGGAACCTCTTCTAACTTCTCTCCCACTTCTTCCTATAACTCCCGTAGCCCTCAAATTAGTTAAGTGCTGGTAATGGCCTAGTGGGTTACAAAATAACCTAATATTAAGTCCCAAAATTCGTTGGTTTTTATTCCCAGAATTTCAAAATTACCAAAATACCCTTTTAAGTTGCCGGTATGGCCCGAAAATGCCCCGGGACCCAAACTAAACCCCCGGCTAGTGTTTTCTGACTATTTCGACCCTTCCGAACACGTTGTCGCACTCAAAATAACCATACGGTTGATAAAACTAAAGTAAACTTTTTTTTATTCACATAATTACTTTCCCGACGCGACTGACACGTGCGTCCCAACTAAATTTCCAAATTGTCGTATTTCAAACTCGCGACAATTTCAATATTCATATATTTCCATATGCACATAATATAATCAAATACCAACTCACATCTCGTTTGTATTTTATCCGAATTAATTCTCAATTAATTCACATTTAATTTAATTAATCCCATAAATAAATATCGATAAAAATGCGAGGTATTACATACTTCCCCCTAATAACGGAATTTCGTCCCGAAATTCGGAACTAAAAAGTACTTGGTAAGAACAACTCTGGATAACGTTTGCGCATCTCATCATCGCGCTCACATGTGGACTCCTCGGCATTATGATGCCGCCACTGAACACGTACTAACGGAACTATCTTTGACCGCAGTTTCCGCTCACTTCGATCCAAAATAGCAATCGGCCCTTCCTCGTAGGAGCTATCGGGCTGGAGATCGATGTCCTCCAAAGCAATGTGAGAATGAGCCAAATCATCTCTAAGATATTTCCTTAGCGAGGAAATATGAAACACATCATTAATCCTGTGTAAATGCTCCGGTAACCCAAGTCTATACGCAACAGACCCAATCCGCTCAATGATAGGAAATGGTCCCACGTATCTCGATGCCAACTTCCCCTTCTTCCCAAATCGCATAATCCCCTTCATAGGAGATACTCTGAGTAAAACCTGGTACCTCACTTGGAACTCCCTGAAGAACCTCTTCGCATCAGCATAGCTCTTCTGCCGATCCTGAGCTACCCGAATTCGACTCCGTATCAATTCTATCCTCGCCGAAGTATCCTGAATTACTTCCGGCCCAAGTAGTTTGTTGTCCCCCACCTCCAACCAACATTATGGGGAACGACAAGGTCTACCATACAACGCCTCAAATGGAGCCATGCCAATGGTGAACTGGTAGGAGTTGTTGTAAGCAAACTCCACCAGTGGAAGGTACTGCTCCCATCCACCCCCTAAATCAATGATGCACATATGCAACATGTCTTCCAACATTTGATTTGTACGTTCGGTTTGCCCATCGGTCTGCGGGTGATATGCCGTACTTAACCGAAAATCCGTGCCCATGGCTTCCTGAAAACTCTCCCAAAATCGTGAAACAAATATCTTGTCTCGGTCAGACACGATATTTAGGGGCACACCGTGAAGTCTCACTATTTCTGCAATAAAAAGCTGGGCATACTGTCCCGTAGTGTAGTCTGTCCTTACGGGTAGAAAATGAGCAACTTTGGTAAACCTGTCCACAATGACCCAAATGGAGTCGTGTCCCCTCTGTGACGAAGGTAACCCCGTGATAAAGTCCATGGAGATGCTCTCCCACATCCACATCGGGACATTTAATGGCTGTAGAAGTCCTGCCGGTCTCTGATGGTCCACTTTTACCAGCTGACAAGTGGCACATTTAGAAACAAACACGGCAATATCTCTCTTCATCCCGCTCCACCAATACTGACGTCTCATGTATTGGTACATTTTGTCCCCACCGGGATGTACCGCGAACCGTGAGACGTGCGACTCTGCCATCACCTCGTGTCGCAATTCCTCCCCTTCCGAAACTACCAGTCTCCCACTGAAGCGTAATCCCCCGTCTGAACTAACAGTATAGGACTCGTCTCCCTCTGCTAGTAATCGAACTATCTGCTCCTGACAGAACGAGTCATTTGCCTGGGTCTTTACCACCTTCGTGACAATCTGCGGTGTAACAGTCATCACACACATGAACGATCGGGCCACTGCATCTTGGTGTCCCAACTCTTTCCACTTAGCCTTCAACACCCGTGCCACCTCATCTACTGGCCTACGGCTCAACGCGTCTGCTACCACGTTAGCCTTCCCCGGGTGATATTGGATATCGAACTGATAATCCTTCACAAACTCAAGCCACCTTCGCTGCCGCATATTCAACTCATTCTGCGTGAATAGGTACTGTAGGGACTTGTGGTCTGTGAACAATCGAAACTTCTCCCCCAAAAGGTAATGTCTCCAAATCCGAAGGGCAAATACCACTGCCGCTAACTCCAAGTCATGGGTGGGGTAATTCTTCTCGTGAGGCTTAAGCTTACGGGAAGCATAAGATATGGCCTGACTCTCCTGCTGCAATACACCTCCAAGTCCTTGTAAGGACGCATCGGTGTAAAATATATACTCAACTCCCGGTCTCGACAATGCTAACACATGTGCTGAGGTCAACTTGTCTTTTAACTCATCGAATGCCAACTAACAGGCATCACTCCAAATGAACGGCACACCCTTACGAGTCAGATGTGTCAAAGGACCCGTTATCTTTGAGAATCCCCTAATAAACCTCCTGTAGTATCCTGCTAGGCCCAAGAAACTACGGATCTCAGTCGGTGTCGTGGGTTGTCCCCACTCCCTCACCGTGGATACCTTACCCGGATCAACAGATATCCCCCGGTCGGAAATAATATGACCCAAAAACTGAACTTCCTTCAGCCAAAACCCGCACCTCTCATTCTTTGCATACAGCTCGTTCTCACGTAGCGTCTGCAAAACCTGCCTCAAATGCTCGGCGTACTCCTCTGTCTGGGAGTAAACCAGAATGTCATCAATGAAAACAATGACGAACTGGTCCAGGAACTCTCTGAACACCCTATTCATCAAGTCCATAAACACGGCTGGAGCATTGGTTAGCCCAAAAGGCATAACCCGAAACTCGTAGGAACCATATCTCGTTAAGAAAGCAGTCTTCGAGACGCCATCTTCCCTGATACGCAACTGATGGTATCCCGATCGCAAATCAATCTTTGAGAAGAAAGAAGCTCCTCTCAACTGGTCGAATAAGTCATCGATTCGGGGCAACGAATACTTATTCCGTATCGTGACCTTATTCAACTCCCGGTAATCCACACACAACCTCAACGATCCATCCCTCTTCTTAACGAACAACACAGGGGCACCCCACGGTGAAGTAATCCTCTGGATAAACCCCTGACCCAATAACTGCTCAATCTGATCCCGTAACTCTCTCATCTCAGCTGGAGCCATACGGTAAGGTGCGCGGGCAATAGGCCGAGTGCCCGGCATCAAATCAATCACAAAATCTATCTCTCTACTCGGAGATAATCCAGGTATATCTTGAAATACATCGGCAAACTCTCAAACAACCGGAATCGAATCAAGTGGTATCACCACTTCCTTAGAGGTCTCCTCCTCTATGTAGTACAAATGAGTGGACGAGGCGAGGCATCGCCACTAAAAACATCTCCTGCCCGGGAATGGCAAAGATAATACTCTTACTAAAATAGTCAATCATGGCTCGGTACGCAACTATCCAATCCATACCAATAATGGCATCATACTCGGTCATCTCTAACACTAACATATCAGCGGGTAAAGTAAACCTCCCGATCTCTATACCCACACCTCTACACATAAGCGAAATCATGGAACCCCTACTCAATGGTGAATCCACACAAGTAACCGTACTCTTGGCGGTGTTTAACAATCCAATGGTGCGTGCAAATCTCATAGCAATAAAATAGTGTGTAGCCCCCGTGTCAAATAAAATACGCCCCATAGTTCCCTGAATAGAGAACATACCCTCAATGGCCGGTGGATCCTGTGGGGCTGCGGCCTGCTGAAGCAGATATACTCTCCCATACTGAAGCTGCCCCTGTTGAACTGGGACCGCTGGAATGGGTGGTAATGCTGCCATCTGTGGTGGTGCCGGGAGGGCGGCGGGAAACATAGGTCTCTGCGGCTCCTGTCGAGCACCCTGCTGCTGATGCTGCGGGCCCTGCCCCTATCAGGACAATCCTGATGTTTGTGGCCAATCTTACCACAAATGAAACACTTCCCCTGGAAGTTTCCCCCTCGCTGTCCCTGCTGACCACGATCCTGGTGACCGTTACCATTTCTGCCCTGGCCTTGCTGGCCCTGCTGAAACGGCTGTTGACCATTCTGCCCCTGCTGGCCCTGATGGCCGTTCGGACCCTGATGGCCCTGCCTAAAACCTCCCTGTCCGTGCCTGAAATTCCCCGATCTGAACCTCTTATGATCCCCCTGCTGGGAACCCTGGTCACCCTGCCTCTGCCCCTGAGTAGATTGTGCCCCACTGGAACCGTTTCCCCCAGTCCTGCCCGGATGGCTGGACTCTCCTGATCTCTTACTCTCAGCCATGTGAAAGTGGTGATCCTAGCAGTGCAACAGTGCAACGTTAACCACGTCAGAATAATTGGCCAACGAAAGGTTCCCTACAAATGCTGACGGATCCTCCATGTCAATCCATCGGTGAACTTCTGGATCTTCTTCTCTTCTGTCGGTATCTCATTCGGGACAATATTCAACAAATTTGTGAATTTGGCCTCATACTCGGCCACAGTCCTTCCCTCCTGTCTAAGGTTCATCAACTTCCTTTTCATTTCAGTGTGAACAGCTGACGAAAAATATTTGAGGTCGAACCGCACCCAGAACTCTTCTATCGTGAGAGTATCTCTCTCCTCTGCGGTGGTAATAGACTCCCAACACTGCAATGCAGATCCCACTAGCTTGAAAGTAGTTAGTATCTGCCTCTGAACATCGGTGCACTCATACATCCTCAAGTGCCTCTGAATATCTTTCCTCCACTGACTAGATACCACAACATACGAGCTACCTACGAACTCCGGAGGGTGTTATTTCTCAAAAGCATCACGAACACATTGCCAAGCAGACGGGAATGCATGTGCCTGAACTAGCGCGGCTACTGGCGCCTGAGGTGGTGCCTGCTGTACAACGGCGAGAGCGGCATTTACCGCTTGGGCTACAATGGCTGCAACCTCGGCGGCATTCATGGTGCCCTGTACTGGAGCTGGCTGGGGCTCTGGCTGTGCATTCCTAGGAACCCGTGGTGCACGTCGTGGAGGCATTTGAAATAAGAGTAAGGTCTATAAGTTCGCAGTTATAAACTTAAAATAGCTTAAGAGTGAAGCATACATAAAGGAATACAACAGTCCTAAAATATAGGGCTCTACATCAAAGAAAGCTCATCGGAAACATAATAAGTCGTACAGATCCTAAAGCACACTAGAACCTGATGCTCTGATACCACATGTGACACCCCGACTAATTAAATACCGGGTAGCTACTCCTTTATTAAATCAATACAAAATGATAAGTTGGTTCAGTTAATAACATCACTGTTGAAAACATTTTAATGATTACTAACCACGTATTATTTAAAAAGTGAGTTGCCAAATTTTAAATTAAATCTGAGTAACATGCAATAAATGAATTATAGAAATGTAGCACAACCATTCACGATAAAGTCTCAATAGAGTAACCAAAAATAATAATGAGTCTGGAGGAAATACTCCTCACAACAATCCCAATATGGAAATAAATCAAACAAGACTGCATCCTGAATTAATTACAAGCCAAAGTCTGAATAACTAGAATATAAATGTCTCTAAAGGAAATGGGCGACATGCCCTACAAATGATAAAACTGAATATGGAGTCAAGACAAAAGAAGCGTCTACTAGAAGGCCCTGTAACTTCCACAACAGCTACAGCTCGTCACCTGTATGGAAATCCTATGCATGGTGTCCTTGTGGGTGGGCACCTAAAAGGTTTTTAAAAAAATAGATTTGAAAGCAAACGGGTCAGAGCCCGAAAGTGGAGAGTATTTTAAAAACATAAAGTGCTTTAATAACATTAAAACAATGAATGCAAAATACATGTTAGGACGTGCTCTCACATGAAATGCTCACCTCTCGACTAATTGTGCATTCCTAACGTACCGTACCCATACACGTGATATCCATATCTAACTAAACCGACATAAGCTCTAACCTTTTTACTCGATTCATAATATAAATTCCCAACGTCATCCCTTAAATGGGTAGCCTTACTTAAACTCGGATTCTCAATTATTAGCAAAACATTTCACAGCAGGTTATCCCTTTTTATCTTTATCAAGACGTTACTACAATTATACTCGCAATTAAACATAACAATTCCTTTTCATTTAACCGTATTATTCACATCATAAATATACAATATAAGCACCCCGAGGCTAAGCTGTGGTGCACACATACTCTGCTATCCATCCCGATACATCACGTACATAAGGATTACAAATTCCGAATCTCTCAGAAATTGTTAGAATAAGCACCACACACAAAAATGCAGGCGAACATAATTCAACATATCCATGGTCACGTACATACCTACGCTCCATAGTAAGTTGACTTATTAACTCACAAATAAGTCATTCCCTTGAACTATGTCCTCGAGGTACCAATCTAAATCCGGGCACACAAAGATTAGATGGCCCTAAGCGAACGTAAACCTCCCGTGATAGCAAGTATGGTAGGTATGTCATACACATAAAATCATATACATATACTAAGCATGCACACATCTTAGTAATTACCATAATTTATTAGTGGTATACTTCTCATTCTTATACCAATACACGTGTCCCCGGTTTATATATACACATCATCCATTATCCTCACGTCGTAATTAGTTATTCGCGTCCTAACCCTCAATTACCATTTGGTTCAAAACATTCTTCTATATTTTACTCCTCAATATGTCCCGAATATCCCAACTATATCAATTAGTCATCAAGGTAATGTTATCTCTACAATTAAACAAGGTTACGGGACACTAGAAATCAAACCAGGCCAAAAAGGCCAATATGTCAACTCGTTAGAAGTCTCGTTCGAACGAGGTCGTTCGAACGAGAGTTCGTTCGAACGAAGTGGGCATCTAACGAGATCTCGTTCGAACGAAAGGAATCGAACGAACATCCCACTCGTTAGAAGTCAAACTGTCAACTCGTTAGAAGCTCATTCGAATGAGCTCGTTCGAACGACCTGGGCAGGCCTTCTAACGAGGTGACAGTTTCAAGCTCAGAATTCTCCTATCTCGTTTTTCCCAATTTTCTTCACCTCTAATCCCATATAAAAATCATCCCAACAGTATTTTAAGGTTTTTAATCCACACTAAACATTCGTAGGTCATAACTTAACATTTATATAGGGCCAAATCTTCTTAAACATCATCTAATTATCATAACTCCCCAATTTTTCCCAAACCTTATGAACATGAACCCTAGAAATTTAAAGTCTTCAATTTCCATAAATAAATCCTTTTTTGTAACATAAAAAGTAGTAATTCTTTTAGTCCAATCACCCAATAACAAATCTACATGCAAACCTATATCAAATCTGAATTTATAACTCCAATTTCATGGGTTTTTATAAATCTCCCAATACAATGCAAATATATCAATTTCTAAGCATGGAAGAAGCATTCGCTTAAAATTAACTTAATTAAACCACTTGCCTTAGATAGTTCTCTGAATTTGGTGTTGGTGAATGGGTTGATTCTCCCCTTTCTCTATGGATTTCCTCCCAAGGTTGAAGATGGTGGTTTCCTCTTTGGGAACCACTTCTAACTTCTCTCCCACTTCTTCCTATAACTCCCGTAGCCCTCAAATTAGTTAAGTGCTGGTAATGGCCTAGTGGGTTATAAAATAACCTAATATTAAGTCCCAAAATTCGTTGGTTATTATTCCCAGAATTTCAAAATTACCAAAATACCCTTTTAAGTTGCCGGTATGGCCCGAAAATGCCCCGGGACCCAAACTAAACCCCCGGCTAGTGTTTTCTGACTATTTCGACCCTTCTGAACACGTTGGCGCACTCAAAATAACCATACGATTGATAAAACTAAAATTCACTTTTTTTTATTCACATAATTACTTTCCCGACGCGACTGACACGTGCGTCCCAACTAAATTTCCAAATTGCCGTATTTCAAACTCGCGATAATTTCAATATTTTCAATATTCATATATTTCCATATGCACACAATATAATCAAATACCAACTCACATCTCGTTAGTATTTTATCCGGATTAATTCACATTTAATTTAATTAATCCCATAAATAAATATCGATAAAAATGCGGGGTATTACATACTTCCCCCCTAATAACGGAATTTCATCCCGAAATTCAGAACTAAAAAGTACCTGGTAAGAACAACTCTGGATAACGTTCGCGCATCTCATCCTCGCGCTCCCATGTGGACTCCTCGGCATTATGATGCCGCCACTGAACACGTACTAAAGGAACTATCTTTGACCGCAGTTTCCGCTCACTTCGATCCGAAATAGCAATCGGCCCCTCCTCGTAGGAGCTATCGGGCTGGAGATCGATGTCCTCCAAAGCAATGTGAGAATGAGCCAAATCATCTCTAAGATATTTCCTTAGCGAGGAAATATGAAACACATCATGAATCCTGTGTAAATGCTCCGGTAACCCAAGTCTATACACAATAGACCCAATCCACTCAATGATAGGAAATGGTCCCACGTATCTCGGTGCCAACTTCCCCTTCTTCCCAAATTGCATAATCCCCTTCATAGGAGATACTCTGAGTAAAACCTGGTCCCCCACTTGGAACTCCCTGAAGAACCTCTTCGCATCAGCATAGCTCTTCTGCCGATCCTGAGCTACCCGAATTCGACTCCGTATCAATTCTATCCTCGTCGAAGTATCCTGAATTACTTTCGGCCCAAGTAGTTTGTTGTCCCTCACCTCCAACCAACATGCTGGGGAACGACAAGGTCTACCATAAAACGCCTCAAATGGAGCCATGCCAATGGTGAACTGGTAGGAGTTGTTGTAAGCAAACTCCACCAGTGGAAGGTACTGCTCCCATCCACCCCCAAAATCAATGATGCACATATGCAACATATCTTCCAACATTTGATTTGTACGTTCGGTTTGCCCATCGGTCTGCGGATCATATGCCATACTCAACCGCAAATTCGTGCCCATGGCCTCCTGAAAACTCTCCCAAAATCGTGAAACAAATATCTTGTCTCGGTCAGACACGATATTTAGGGGTACACCGTGAAGTCTCACTATTTCTGCAATAAAAAGCTGGGCATACTGTCCTGTAGTGTAGTCTGTCCTTATGGGTAGAAAATGAGCAACTTTGGCCAACCTGTCCACAATTACCCAAATGGAGTCGTGACTCCTCTGTGACGTAGGTAACCCCGTGATAAAGTCCATGGATATGCTCTCCCACATCCACGTCGGGACCTCTAATGGCTGTAGAAGCCCTGCCGGTCTCTGATGGTCCACTTTTACCAGCTGACAAGTGGCGCATTTAGAAATAAACACGGCAATATCTCTCTTCATCCCGCTCCACCAATACTGACGTCTCATGTCTTGGTACATTTTGTCCCCATCGGGATGTACGGTGAACCATGAGCCGTGAGACTCTGCCATCACCTCGTGTCGCAATTCCTCCCCTTCTGAAACTACCAGTCTCCCATTGAAGAGTAATCCCCCGTCTGAACTAACAGTATAGGACTCGGCTCCCTATGCTAGTAATCGAACTATCTGCTCCTGACAGAACGAGTCATTTGTCTGGGTCTTTACCACCTTCGTGACAATCTGCGGTGTAACAGTCATCACATACATGAACGATCGGGCCACTGCATCTTGGTGTCCCAACTCTTTCCACTTAGCCTTCCACACCCCTGCCACCTCATCTACTGGCCTACGGCTCAACGCGTCTGCTACCACGTTAGCCTTCCCCAAGTGATATTGGATATCGAACTGATAATCCTTCACAAACTCAAGCCACCTTCGCTGCCGCATATTCAACTCCTTCTGCGTGAATAGGTATTGTAGGGACTTGTGGTCTGTGAATAATCGAAACTTCTCCCCCAAAAGGTAATGTCTCCAAATCCGAAGGGCAAATACCACTGCCGCTAACTCCAAGTCATGGGTGGGGTAATTCTTATCGTGAGTCTTAAGCTTACGGGAATCATAAGCTATGGCCTGACTCTCCTGCTGCAATACACCTCCAAGTCCTTGTAAGGACGCATCGGTGTAAACTAGATACTCAACTCTCGGTCTCGGCAATGCTAACATAGGTGCTGAGGTCAACTTGTCTTTTAACTCATTGAATGCCAACTGACAGGCATCACTCCAAATGAACGGCACACCCTTACGAGTCAGATGTGTCAAAGGACCCGCTATCTTTGAGAATCCCCGAATAAACCTCCTGTAGTATCCTGCTAGGCCCAAGAAACTACGGATCTCAGTCGGTGTCGTGGGTTGTCCCCACTCCCTCACCGCGAATACCTTACCCGGATCAACAGATATCCCCCGGTCGGAAATAATATGCCCTAAAAACTGAACTTCCTTCAGCCAAAACCCGCACTTATCATACTTTGCATACAGCTCGTTCTGACGTAGCATCTGCAAAACCTGCCTCAAATGCTCGGCGTGATCCTCCTCTGTCTGGGAGTAAACCAGAATGTCATCAATGAAAACAATGACGAACTGGTCCAGGAACTCTCTGAACACCCTATTCATCAAGTCCATAAACACGGCTGGAGCATTGGTTAGCCCAAAAGGCATAACCCGAAACTCGTAGGAACCATATCTCGTTAAGAAAGCAGTCTTTGAGACGTCCTCTTCCCTGATACCCAACTGATGGTATACCGATCGTAAATCAATCTTTGAGAAGAAAAAAACTCCTCTCAACTGGTCGAATAAGTCATCGATTCGGGGCAACGGATAATTATTCCGTATCGTGACCTTATTCAACTCCCGGTAATCCACACACAACCTCAATGATCCATCCCTCTTCTTAACGAACAACACTGGGGCACCCCACGGTGAAGTACTCCTCCGGATAAACCCCTGACCCAACAACTGCTCAATCTGATCTCGTAACTCTCTCATCTCAGCTGGAGCCATACGGTAAGGTGCGCGGGCAATAGGCCGAGTGCCCGGCGTCAAATCAATCACAAAATCTATCTCTCCACTCGGAGTTAATCCAGGTATATCCTGATATAGATCGGCAAACTCTCAAACAACCGAAATCGAATCAAGTGGTATCACCACTTCCTTAGAGGTCTCCTCCTCTATGTAGTACAAATGAGTGGACGATCCTCCCTCAGGGCGAGGCATCGCCACTAAAAACATCTCCTGCCCGGGAATGGCAAAGATAATACTCTTACTAAAATAGTCAATCATGGCTCGGTACGCAACTAGCCAATCCATACCAATAATGGCATCATACTCGGCCATCTCTAACACTAACCTATCAGCGGGTAAAGTAAACCTCCCGATCTCTATACCCACACCTCTACACATAAGCGAAATCATGGAACCCCTACTCAATGGTGAATCCACACAAGTAACCGTACTCTTGGCGGTGTTTAACAACCCAATGGTGCGTGCAAATCTCATAGCAATAAAATAGTGTGTAGCCCCCGTGTCAAATAAAATACGCCCCATAGTTCCCTGAATAGAGAACATACCCTAAATGGTTGGTGGATCCTGTGGGGCTGCGGCCTGCTAAAGCTGATATACTCTCCCATACTGAAGTTACCCTATTGAACTGGGACCGCTGGAATGGGTGGTAATGCTGCCATCTGTGGTGGTGCCGGGAGGGCGGCGGGAAACATAGGTCTCTGCGGCTCCTGTCGAGCATCCTGATGCTGCTGTTGCGGGGCCCTGCCCCTATCAGGACAATCCTGACGTTTGTGTCCAATCTTACCACAAATGAAACACTTCCCCTGGAAGTTTCCCCCTCGCTGCCCCTGCTGACCACGACCCTGGTGACCGTTACCATTTCTGCCCTGGCCTTGCTGGCCCTGCTGAAACGGTTGTTGACCATTCTGCCCCTGTTGGACCTGATGGCCGTTCGGACCCTGATGGCCCTGCCTAAAACCTCCCTGTCCGTGCCTGAAATTCCTCGATCTGAACCTCTTATGATCCCCCTGCTGGGAACCCTGATCACCCTGCCTCTGCCCCTGAGTAGATTGTGCCCCACTGGCACCGTTTCCCCCAGTCCTGCCCTGATGGCTGGACTCTCCTGATCTCTTTCTCTCAGCCAGGTGAAAGCCGTGATCCTGGCAGTGCAACAGTGCAGCGTTAACCACGTCAGAATAAGTGGCCAACGAAAGGTTCCCTAACAAATGCTAACGGATCCTCCATGTCAATCCATCGGTGAATTTCTGGATCTTCTTCTCTTCTGTCGGTATCTCATCCGGTACAATATTCAGCAAATTTGTGAATTCGGCCTCATACTCGGGCACAGTCCTTCCCTCCTATCTAAGGTTCATCAACTTCCTTCTCATTTCCGTGTGAACAGCTGACGGAAAATATTTGAGGTCGAACCGCACCCAGAACTCTTCTATCGTGAGAGTATCTCTCTCCTCTGCGGTGGTAATAGACTCCCAACACTGCAATGCAGATCCCACTAGCTTGAAAGTAGTTAGTATCTGCCTCTGAACATCGGTGCACTCATACATCCTCAAGTGCCTCTGAATATCTTTCCTCCACTGACTAGATACCACAACATCAGAGCTACCTACGAACTCCGGAGGGTGTTATTTCTCAAAAGCATCACGAACACGTTCCCAAGCAGACGGGAATGCATGTGCCTGAACTGGCGCGGCTACTGGCGCCTGAGGTGGTGCCTGCTGTACAACGGCGAGAGCGGAATTTACCGCTTGCGCTACAATGGCTGCAACCTCGGCGGCATTCATGGTGCCCTGTACTGGAGCTGGCTGGGGCTCTGGCTGTGCATTCCTAGGAACCCGTGGTGCACGTCGTGGAGGCATTTGAAATAAGATTAAAGTCTATAAGTTCGCAGTTATAAACTTAAAATAGCTGAAGAGCGAAGCATACATAAAGGAATACAACAGTCCTAAAATATAGGGCTCTACATCAAAGAAAGCTCAGCGGAAACATAATAAGCCATACAGATCCTAAAGGACACTAGAACCTGATGCTCTGATACCACCTGTGACACCCCGACTAATTAAATATAGGGTAGCTACTCCTTTATTAAATCAATACAAGGCCAAGTTGGTTCAGTTAATAGCATCACTGTCGAAAACATTTTAATGATTACTAACCACCTATTATTTAAAAAGTGAGTTGCCAAATTTTATATTAAATCTGAGTAACATGCAATAAATGAATTATAGAAATGTAGCACAACCATTAACGATAAAGTCTCAATAGAGTAACCAACAAATAATAATGAGTCTGGAGGAAATACTCCTCACAACAATCCCAATATGGAAATAAATAAAACAAGACTGCATCCTGAATTAATTACAAACCAAAGTCTGAATAACTAAAATATAAAATGTCTCTAAAGGAAATGGCGACATGCCCTACAAATGACAAAACTGAATATGGAGTCAAGACAAAAGAAGCGTCTACTAGCAAAGCCCTGTAACTTCTACAACAGCTACAACTCGTCACCTGAATGGAAATCCTATGCATGGTGTCCTTGTGGCTGGGCACCTAAAAGGTTTTTAAAAAAATAGATTTGAAAGCAAATGGGTCAGAGCCCGAAAGTGGAGAGTATTTTAAAAATAGCAAGTGCTTCAATAACATTAAAATAATGAATGCAAAATACATGTTAGGACGTGCTCTCACATGAAATGCTCACCTCTCGACTAATTGCGCATTCCTAACGTACCGTACCCATACACGTGATATCCATATCTAACTAAACCGACATAAGCTCTAACCTTTCTACTCGATTCATAATATAAATTCCCAACGTCATCCCTTAAATGGGTAGCCTTACTTAAACTCGGATTCTCAAATTTTAGCAAAACATTTCACAGCAGGTTATCCCTTTTTATCTTTATCAAGACGTTACTACAATTATACTCGCAATTAAACATAACAATTCCTTTTCATTTAATCGTATTATTCACATCATAAATATACAATATAAGCACCCCTAGGCTAAGCTGTGGTGCATACATACTCAGCTATCCATCCCGGTGCATCACGTACATAAGGATTACAAATTTCGAATCTCTCAGGAATTGTTAGAATAAGCACCACACACAAAAATGGAGGCGAACATAATTCAACATATCCATGGTCACGTACATACCTACGCTCCATAGTCAGCTGACGTATTAACTCATAAATAAGTCATTCTCTTGAACTAGGTCCTCGAGGTACCAATCTAAATCCGGGGCACACAAAGATTAGATGGCCCTAAGCGAACGTAAACCTCCCGTGATAGCAAGTATGGTAGGTATGTCATACATATGAAATCATATACATATACTAAGCATGAACACATCTTAGTAATTACCATAATTTATTAGTGGTATACTTATCATTCTTATACCAATACACGTGTCCCCGGTTTATATATACACATCATCCATTATCCTCACGTCGTAATTAGTTATTCACGTCCTAACCCACAATTACCATTTGGTTCAAAACATTCTTCTATATTTTACTCCTCAATATGTCCCGAATATCCCAACTATATCAATTAGTCATCAAGGTAATGTTATCTCTACAATTAAATAAGGTTATGGGACAGTAGAAATCAAACCAGGCCAAAAAGGCCAATCTGTCAACTCGTTAGAAGTCTCGTTCGAACGAGGTCGTTCGAACGAGAGTTCGTTCGAACGAAGTGGGCATCTAACGAGATCTCGTTCGAACGAAAGGCATCGAACGAACATCCCACTTGTTAGAAGTCAAACTGTCAACTCGTTAGAAGCTTGTTCGAACGAGCTCGTTCGAACGACCTGGGCAGGCCTTCTAACGAGGTGACAGTTTCAAGCCCAGAATTCTCCTATCTCGTTTTTCACAATTTTCTTCACCTCTAATCCCATATAAAAATCGTCCCAACAGTATTTTAAGGTTTTTAATCCACACTAAACATTCGTAGGTCATAACTTAACATTTATATAGGGCCAAATCTTCTTAAACATCATCTAATTATCATAACTCCCCAATTTTTCCCAAACCTTATGAACATGAACCCTAGAAATTTAAAGTCTTCAATTTCCATAAATAAATCCGTTTTTGTAACGTAAAAAGTAGTAATTCTTTTAGTCCAATCACCCAATAACAAATCTACATGCAAACCTATATCAAATCTGAATTTATAACTCCAATTTCATGGGTTTTTATAAATCTCCCAATACAATGCAAATATATCAATTTCTAAGCATGGAAGAAGCATTCGCTTGAAATTAACGTAATTAAACCACTTGCCTTAAATAGTTCTCTGAATTTGGTGTTGGTGAATGGGTTGATTCTCCCCTTTCTCTATGGATTTCCTCCCAAGGTTAAAGATGGTGGTTTTCTCTTTGGGAACCTCTTCTAACTTCTCTCCCACTTCTTGCTATAACTCCCGTAGCCCTCAAATTAGTTAAGTACTGGTAATGGCCTAGTGGGTTACAAAATAACCTAATATTAAGTCCCAAAATTCGTTGGTTATTATTCCCAGAATTTCAAAATTACCAAAATACCCTTTTAAGTTGCCGGTATGGCCCGAAAATGCCCCGGGACCCAAACTAAACCCCCGGCTAGTGTTTTCTGACTATTTCGACCCTTCCGAGCACGTTGGCGCCCTCAAAATAACCATACAGTTGATAAAAATTAAAATTCACCTTTTTTTATTCACATAATTACTTTCCCGACGCGACTGACACGTGCGTCCCAACTAAATTTCCAAATTGCCGTATTTCAAACTCGCGACAATTTTAATATTTTCAATATTCATATATTTCCATATGCACACAATATAATCAAATACCAACTCACATATCGTTAGTATTTTATCCGGATTAATTCTCAATTAATTCACATTTAATTTAATTAATCCCATAAATAAATATCGATAAAAATGCGGGGTATTACAAAAGCATAAACACATCCTTAGAGTTTGCAAAGATCCCAGTTATCATTCTTATATGTTTAAGTGATCTTGCTGCACCAAGAAGTTTGTTCTACCATTAAACATAAGGGTTTTGCGCTGAAGAGAAGAGAAGTACTTCTTGCTCGACATCGTAGATGAATCAAAGCCAATCGGTGGACACCGAAACATTCGTGGAGTCGAGTGTTGTGGACAAGTATCGTGGAAGACGAAATTTATGCGCGGACACTATTGAAGAATGATTGAAGATCAGAAGGAGTGTCATGACCCGTGGGGATCGAGTCATTAATTAAGGCTAATTTGTCTTGGTAAAACCATTGTTCATAGTGACTGTCTGGCTTGGGCCGTCCGAGGTTGTTTTCCCGTTTTGGGTTTTTTCCTAGTACATCAGGCGTTGTGAGTATTTTTTACTATATTTTACTTTCCTTAATCACCAGATGCATGTTTAGGATTAATTAAGATAAAATTGGTTTAAATTAAGAATTGAGTTTTCACAACTTAGTTTGGTGCATAATTAAAAATTGGACAATTTTTAGTGAAAAATTGGTTTTGTTTAAAACACACATATTGGGCACTTTTGAACTACCGCCACGTTTCATTACAGATTTGTGATTAGTTATTATTGGCAATAGGTTTTTATTTCTATTGACTCCCAAACCCTTGACATCTCTTGGTTGTCTAGCCATTATATTCTAGTTCTCTCGTACAAAATCTGCCTCAACAATGAAAATGAAAATGCTGAATATGATTTCTTCTAGAAGAAATGCTATGTTATCATTATTTTTGTTAAAATAATCCATGCCTTGTTTGTTGATATCCCAACCTCACCAACCTGCTTATATAAAGAATTTATACTTACAGTTTTTAGGATAAAATCAGTTACATGAAAAAGAATAAACCTGACAACAAGATTTATTTCTAGTAAGTTGGAGAAAATAGTTGATGCAAGAAAATAAATCAAATTAATAAAAAATGATTAGTCAGCTCATATTGATCACCATAGTTAATAAACTAGAAAATCGACATGAATAAATAAAGAACCAAATTTAGGTACAAATTATGTAGACTTGTAGCCAATGAGTTTCTTTTGGTATTCAGAAGACTACAATCCCTAATCACATATTACTATAGGATATGGCATTTTACTTACTTCAAATGGGGTACCTCTTTAAGATTACATGGCATAATGTGCTCCATTTTCCATAACATCACTACCGCTAGGAAGATTAAGCACCAAATGAACAAACCTCTCTAACGCAACAAAGTCTAGGGGAAACCCCATTAATTGAGCCTGCCAGACCTGGTTATTCATTATTTAATCACCCAATAGACTACCCACCTTGATTGGTGACAACATATCTAGCTAATCATAAATAATGCATGTCAAGAGAAAGGTACAAATATTAGGCTTGCAGTTATATATCTCATATTTTGCAATTTCAGGGACATACTAAATCAAGTTAGATTACATGGATTCAGAGATAGTCATGTCTTCATCCAAGTGATTTCTTACATTATTTTCATATGGATCTTTTAGAAGAAATATATAGCAACTCAAGTGTGGCTGGTCCTTAAGCATGTAAAGATATCCTTTGTGTGGGATTATGGTGACTAAACACCCTACTGAAACTTGTTATAAAAAGATACTATAAGTTGATCTTAGAAATTGTAAATTAACTTTTTTAATTGATATGATCAATAATGGCATCCCATCCAAACCTTTATGTGGATTCTATCAACATTACATAAATCCTTACTCATCAACGATACATTTGATCAAATCAAAGGAGCGATAAGCACAGTGACAAAGCACCCATGAACTTGAGTAGCAAAAAATATAATGAAAACCATTGGAATTAAGCCTAAAATAGGCAGATATGCATATAACATAAGACATTAAATTCAAATAATAGACTGTAGAAGTCGTTCTTTAACAAAGAACAAAATATATTGATCAAAATCAACCACTAGAAGTGACAGAAGCAAGAAGGGCTAGGTGAGGCACAAATGGGTGTTTGAAAGAAGATAAAAAAAATAATGAAAAAATAAGAGGGAAGACGATAAGGGAATCAAAATTTGGATAGTTTATGTTAAATTTCACACTTAATATAGGCTTTTTAAATAGGTATTATGGTCATTTTTTAATCACGTAAAGTTTAACATTTCATATATAATATTTTAATAATTATCTCTATTTTTCTAGGAGTTCATCTATCTTATAAGTGAGAGATTGTGATGGGAATGGGTCTCATATTAGGGCATATTAGTTATTTTAATATTTGTCATTAGTTTTCCTTTATTTTAGTTCTTTTTATTTCCTTTTATCTCTTTCAATTTGTCTCCAAGCATGTTTGGGACTAATTAGGTATTTTTAGTTAGTACTTGTCTTTTTTTTGTCATTTCGGTCATTACTTGGTTAGCAAGTAATTTTCCTCCTATAAATATCCACATGTACTCCTCATTTGAGGACACTTCTAAATTTTGAATGCAAGGCATTCTTAGATTCTCTCTCTAAATTTGTTGCTTGTTTTGTTTTAGGCCTTTGACGTGTAGTTTACGTCAAATTGATATCAGAGTGAAGTGTCATTCTCCAATTGATGTATTGGTGTATTAAATATTAAAAAAGAATCCCACGCTACATTTTCACTTTTGATGGCCCTAAAGAAATCAAACCGCAATGAAGATTTTCTTGCCCAATAAGTTACCCAAAAATCCCAAAAATTTGTCGAATTAAATCAAAAATTTGAAGATCTAATTTGTCTCTTCACCCAATATCCACCCAAAATAGTACCACCAGCTACTATCTCCTCTGGAATCGGCCTCTCGTAAGACTAGAACAGAACCCCTAACTAAAACATAACCTTGAACCAGCGATCGAGATGGTGCCAGAGAGGGTGAGATCCTCTTCGTGTCGAGGCCCTGTCGCACTACGAGGTGCTGTTGGTGAGTCAGGTTTTTTTGGAATGCATCTCTAATAGGGCGATAAATTATGTCCGAGGTTAAATACGGGTAAGAGACTGATAGCAAACAAGTACTGCGAGGGAAAGATGAAAAGGACTTTGAAAGAGGAAGTCGGGGTTTGTTTCACGTTTTAGCTATAAAATTACTACAGTTATCTAAGTAGCAAGTTCCATAAAAAAAATATAATTTATTTAATGATCCATTCAATCACGAGCAAATCAGCCCCTAGCTGATCTGCCCTACCCCGCCGCCTGAACCACTACCCAAAATAGCCTGCGCTGTTACTTCTGTTCCACCGCCTAGGCTGCCCCCATTGTCCGGCACTCCCCACAGCCTTACCACCTCCCATCCATGTCCACCAACTGAAACCTCTATCTATTTAAAGCTTAATACAACCCAATTAAACCAAAACCAATTAAACCACCTATTTCCCAAATTTACACCCCATTTATTAATCCAAGCAATTCACCCGATAAATCTCCACCGCCACCACCCAACCCCAATATATATATCCACGAATCTCACTCTGGTCTCTTTACTTCAAACCCTTATGCCACCAAACTTGGTCATACTCACATTTTGAACTACCCTCTCTTGGTGCCCACCCATTTTCTCAAACAAACCCTAACCCGTATACTTCCCAAACCCCTAATCCACCACCATATGTACCTCTCCCACCCCATATTCTCTCATCATCCACTTAATTTGATTCCTCTTCATCCTCTGACACTGGAGATACCCACTGCAGCACCTTGGAGTGAATATATCCCCCTCTACCTGGTGCTCCTCTCTTTGTGCCACTACGAGAATGTCAGTGTTTCTATTGTGATGATCACGACCATTTTATTGGAGCGTGTCCACATTACCTATGTGTCCCTCATGTACCACCTGTTCAGATGCTTCCCTTACCTGCTGGAAATTCTGCACTTGTGTCAGGTGATGTGATGGGCTTCGATGCACATCAATATGAAGACCATTTATCTATGGTGCTTCACATACTTTCTCGGACTCTCCACGATGATATACGCATTGATGTCCTGATGTTCGATAGAAGATTCTCACTCGATGCCATGATCGATGGATAGATGCTATGAAGACGATCTTTTATTATAAGAGGGTTTACGGCCCCTATTGTGTTCTTCTTAATGCTACCAAATTTTAAGGATTCGTTTGAGTTTGGTGGAATGATCTTTGCTATCATCGGATAGTAGCCAAACTATGCTTTATTAAAATATGGCCAGAGCTGAAGGCTACCCTTCAGACCTTATTTATCCCACTGACACAAGAGCAAGATCTTTTTGCTCGCATAAAGTCTCTCCATCAGGAGACGTCTACACTAGTGGAGCATACCGAGTAGTTTCAACTTATTTGTACCAGGGTTCGTCTTTCTGAGATAGAGGATCAATAACTATATTTAGGGCCTCCAGTCGTACACAACGTGATCTAGGGTTGCAAGAGATACCGTCATTTATAAAGGCGATTGAGTATGTTACTAACGTATAGGCTTACCACTATAAGCGCAAATATTTTAGCTTAAGCTTTTTATTTATACTTATTTGGACTTTGACATTATTGGCGTATACTGTTACAAATCGACATGTACCAACACGATGACCCGAACTCTAACATCTCCAAGTTCAATATTTCTCTACATCTCATAAAGGTATAAAACATTTAGGAGTTCATAGTTATTCATTTTAATATTTGGGATGTGTTTTTGTAAAAAAATGAGGCTGCATTTTTATAGTTTTAAAAATAATTTTTTCATTGGCCTCATTTAAACGAGTTTAGCAACTCGTTCGAATGAAATTACCATTTCGTTAGAAGGTCGTTAGATATGTACTTCGAACGAACATCCAACGAGGGTATATTATTTTATGGTGAACTTTCATAAGAAGATCGTTAGAGGTACACATCGAACGAACTCGCATTTTCATTAGAACGAATTATTGTTCTCGTTTGAATAACTTGATATTTTGGTTCAAACGACGGTGATCTCGTTCGAATGAATTCATCGCCTAAAAAAGTGTGTTAGATTTATAAATACGTATTTTGATTTTGATGAGACTTTTGAAAAAATGAAACCTATATATCTGCTGCAAAAGTTCTCAAATTTTATGTTTCTAAACAACTTTTGATTCACAAATCATCATCCCCAAATATAATTATGAATCCTTTTGAAACCCTAGAAGTTATCTGATATACACTTGTGGAGAGGGATCTCTATTGCTGAACTTATGACCTGAGGGATCACTACTGAAGGAAGAAGAAATGTTGATCGATGGATACCGAGGGTGGACTGATGCCTTTAGATGACTCTGGACTGAGTCATTTTCTTTAGAAGTTTTGAAGGCAGTGCGCGTTGCACTTAGTGAAGTCTAATTGATTTGTAAGTCGATAGTCTTGTAAAACATTTTAAAGTGCTGAAAAATAAGTTTTGCCCTGAAAATGGATTTTTCCTTATTTGTTGAGCGTGATTACATGCTTCGTTTAATTTATGTGATTAGATCATTTAGCTTATGCACACATAATTTAATCAGGAATTATAATTTGTTAAAATTAGAGTTGTGTTGGGGCATTTAATTAAATAAATTAATCTATGCAGATGGTACGCACTCTCAAATTAGTGTTAGAGCCGGTTACCCAAAATTACTATGCGATATTTTTTCGCAAATTTTTTTTATATAATTTTTAAAAAAAAATTGTTGATCTTTAAAAAGTTAAAATTTAATGGATAATTTATAAATGCCCATTTTTTATGGTTCCAACTATGCATATTGCAAAGCTAGGATGCGGTCTGCTTCAAAAACCATTGATGAACGTGTTTGGTTAATTTGTGAAATAGGGTGGACTCCACCCATTGTGACTGTAGACAATGTTGTTGGACCTAAACATACCTCTTAATGGATATAGGACAACTTTAAGTGGAGTAATTTTAACTCTCGCGATTTAAGTTCTATTTCTAGAGCGGTCACCCCTGATGAGTTCCATCGCATCATGATGTGCACCATGTCTAAAGAAGCGTGGGATACCCTCCAACTTACTCATGAGGGAACCAATGCAGTAAAGACATCTAAACTACAAAATTTGACCACCTAAATTAAGACCATTACCATGCTAGAGTCTGAGTATTTTGATGAATTTTATGCACGTTTGTCAGACATATTTAATTCTAGTTTAAATTTGGGTGAAAATATTCTTGATATGAGAGTTGTTAAGAAAAAATTTACGTCGCTCCCAGTTCGCTTTATTTCTAGACACTTTTAGGTTAGAAGAACTCGTAGGAGATATTCAAACATATGAGATTATTATGTTCTTTAAAACTATTAAACTTAAGGAAGTAGGGATTGGTTTAAAGACTCGAACTATGAAAAAGAAGAAAGAAAAAGTGTGTGAGTTCGAATCTGAAGTTGATTTTGATTTTGATAACTTGACCATGTTTGTGAAAAATTTCAAAAAGTTTCTCAATTTTTCTAAAGAAAATTATTCCAAAGAAAATATTTTTGAGAAACATAAATATATGAATGAGGGCACAAGTGGGGAAGAGAAATAGGAAGAGGTAAGGTGTTATGAATGCGAGCGTAAAGGGAAAAAGGCACAAGAGTGTCCCACCAGGCTTAAGAGAAAGGGCAAGAAAGTTACGAATAAAGCCACTCTTAGCGATATTGACATTGAGTTGGTTCATTCATGGGGAGACTCACCGTGTGAATCATGTGTTGCATTCATGGCTAGTCATGTTAGAACTTCGAGTTTGTCCCACGTCGATGAGGAAATATCTAAACGTGAAAGTCTCGATGATGTTTCGAGCCATTCTGGAAAGAGTGAGGGTGGGTTTTTAAGTGAAGGAGAAGGTGGTATCCAAAAGCCATTTAACGATCTTTACTGTGAAACTTTGAAAATGAAAAAGGTTAATAAATATTTGTCTCTTAGGGTGTTAGATTTGGAGAAGGAGGTGAAAGTTTTGAGAGAATATGAGGCATCGGTGAGGCAACTCGAGAAGGTAATTTCTTTATATGAGCAATTGATCGTTTAGGCTGGGAAAAGACTGATTTGACCAACACCGTGGCTAGTCTTACGAGAGATATTCAATATTTATTGGAGGGTCGTGAGAAACTTGAATCCCATGTTTCCCAACTCGAGAGTGATCTCGATCATGCCTAGGAGGTCACGATCACTTTAGAGGATAAAGATAAGAAGGTTGGAAAGATGATCCTCGGTCAAGCATTAGGTAATGTTGAGAGGTAAGAATAGGTTATGGCGGTGAATCCATCTCATGCTGCACCTGAGCCAGTTCCCGAGTTTGTGTTGGATCATTATAGCCCCAACCTAACCCACCTAAGTGACCAAAACCACCTAGGAGAGACCATCCTAGACGTTTGAGAAAGGTGGACTCATGCTCGTGTATATTTTTTCCTATCGCAAATAAAAAGGTCACCTTAAAGAGTTTTTAAGCTAGGGAGAGTGTCTTATAGATATGTTCCCTTGTTTTTTCCCACGCGAGTTCTCGCACGCACTCCCACGCGTGTTACTCAACATGCTCCCCCACATGACCATAGAGACTATAATAGTTTTCAAGAGCAAGTAGAGTATTTCGTCAAGACTTCATAAAATTTGATGGAAGAATTTCTTAGTATGTCATTTCCTTTTGAGAACTCCTCCAGGCCCAATGATTAAGGTTGAGACTTGTTTCTAGCATAGGGTGCTTATCATGTTCATATCTTACGTTTTAATTGCTAGATTGTATTATCATTGTGATAGCATTATATTTATATTTTTCACTTCATTATTTTTAGAAAAATCCAAAAAGAGTTTTGTTTTTCTGCTTTTTTTAAATACAAAAAAGATTTTCGATTTTTAAGAAAAAATGTGAAAAGGGAAAAAAAGATTTTATTTTAAAAAAAGACAAAAAGAGTTTTGTATTTTTTACCACCTTATATGGATGAGCTTTTAAGATATTTGAATCATCATTCATTCCATATTCACGTGACTTTTTTTTAGTGTTTTAAGACATGACACCATTTCATTTATATGCTTAATACATTAAGTTGTGATTTGATGCTTACTTACTACGTGTTTGAGTCATTGTTTCCTTTAATGCACACGAGCACGAGATTATTTTAATATTGGACTTACCTGTCACTTGTCGATTATCGTATTTTCATTTCAATTTTTCTTTAAAGAGAACCAAATATAAAAGCGAGATACAAATTTGTGCATGTAAGAACCATTGCCTAGATTTAAATCATTTTTCCAAAAAAATTGTTATTAGGAAATGGAAAGGGGCTACGAAAGATAAAAGTATTTGCATTAAAAGTCACCATTTGCAATGAAAAGAGCCTAAAAGGATTAGAGGCACATAAAAAAGAAGTGCATGCCAATTTTTTATCATTGATGCTTCATTGCACAAGAGCATTAATTTCTTTAAAAATAATAGAGAGTATTATTAGTTATGTGAGATTTTGAGGGGATTAAGTTGAATATCAATGGGTTTGAACAAACTATATTAATCTCGAAAGACATTACATAGTTTTGGGCGTCATTAGTGTGAATATTACTTAAGTTCTTGATTTATTGATTATGTTAAGTTAATTTCACATACCACTTTTACACCTATAGTAGAATTTGAGATATTTCATTAGTGATATCTCGATCCCTATTGAACAAGTGTTATGATTTTTTATGTTGATTAACCTATGGAATACATTCACACCCCTACATTTCGCTTTCATGATTCAGGTATTTTTGTGTTAATTCTTGGTGTGTTATATTTGTAAAATCTTATACTTGAGAAAATTTTGAAATTTTTTAAAAATATTTGGTAAAGCCTTTGAGATTATCATTCATATGCATTATTTATATATCTTTGTGATAATATATAAGTGATGCTTTATACTTTATGTTTAGATTCTACTAATTTGTCTGTTTTGAACAAAAATGAGGAGAACAAATTAAAGGGGAGTTTGATTTATGAGGGAGAGCGCGTTACGAACTTTATTTTCTATTTCAAACTTTATGCATCACAGTATTTTCTTTGCTTCATGTGTGTAGGTATCTAAGAGAAAGAAAATATTACACTAGATGAAGTCAAAGTTACCCAATAAGGGAAAAACAAGATAAGATTGAAGACACAGTTTCACCATGTCGTTCTATTTCTAGGGCTTGGGAAGGGTATTAAAAAAATTATCATATAGTGTTTTTTAATGTAATTTGGGTTTTGGTTAGTTTTGTATCGGAATATCCAAAGGGGGAGTTTATAATTGCAAATATTTTAGGTTAGGTGTTTTTTTTGTAATTATTTTTACTTTTGCATAGGTGGCGTATCCCATTACAAATTGACACGCACCGAAACGACGAACCGAACTCCAACATCTCCAAGTTCAATACTTCTCTACATATCATAAAGGTATAAAACATTTAGGATTTCATAATTTTCCATTTCAATATTTGGAATGTGTTTTTATTAAAAAATTGAGGGCGAATTTTTTAAGTTTTAAAAATAATTTTTTTATTGGCCTTTCTCAAATGAGTTTAACAACTCATTCGAACAAAATTGTCATTTCGTTAGAAAGTCGTTAGATATGTACTTCAAACAAACATCCAATGAGGGCATACTGTTTTACATTGAACTTTTGTTAGAAGACCGTTAGATGTACACATCAAATGAACTCGCATTTTCGTTAAACCGAATTAATGTTTTCATTCGAACGACTTGCTATTTTCGTTCGAGTGACAGTGATTCTCGTTTGAATGAATTATCCTCCTTGAAATTCGTGGCAGATCTATAAATACTGGTTTTGACTTCAATTTTCATGAGACTTTTGAAAAAACAAAACCATCATATATGCTGCAAAAGTTCTCATTTTTTATGTTTCTAAACACCTTTTGATTCTCAAATTATCATCCCCAAATATAACTGTGAACCCTTTTGAACCCGTAGAAGTTTCATATATGATATACACTTATGGATTAGGATCTCTACTACTGAACTTATGACTTGAGGGATCACTGTTGAAGGAAGAAGAAAGGTTGATCAGTGGATACCGGGGTAGACAGTCGCCTATGGATGACTCTGGACTCAGTCATTTTTTTTAGAGATTTTGAAGACACTGCGCATTATACTCAGTCGGTCTAAGTGATTTGTGAGTCGATAATCATGTAAAACATTCTAAAATGCCGAAAAATAGGTTGTCCTGAAAATGGATTTTTTTTTCTTATTTGTTATGTGAGATTACATGCTTAGTTTAAATTATGTGATTGGATCATTTAGCTTATGCAAATATAATTTAATCAGGAATTAAAATTTGCTAAAATTGAAGTTGTGTTGGGGAATTTAATTAAATAAGTTAATCCACTAAGAACGTGCACATTCTCAACCACCTTACACTAATAGCTCTACCATCTTCACGATATCCACCATCTTTGGTTCCAGCAACTACACCTACTCTTGTATCTGCACCCACTACTATCACCTTAATCACCTCTATTACCCCCACGGTGACACCTTCGAGCCCTCCTACATTTAGATTCTATCATTGTGGTACCGTTAGGGATCGTGCTTCAGACTTGTCTCTTCCTCATTATCATTCCCTTTTAGCAATGGAGCACCCTCCAGATTATCTCGATGAGTCAAATGAGCTCCCTTGCCATGCGTTGATAACCATTTTGGAGCCTGACACGGTAGACCTCCCTCTCTGAATTCGTGTATGAACGCTTTTTGAGGGGGGAGCATGATCAGAATGGGTCTCATATTAGGGCATATTAGTAATTTTAATATTTGTTATTAGTCTTCATTTATTTTATTTCTTTTTATTTCATTTGATCTCTTTCAATTGGCCTCCAAGCATATTTGAAACTGATTAGGTATTTTTAGTTAGTATTTATCCTTTTTCGTCATTTGGGTCATTACTTTATTAGTAAGTAATTTCCCTCCTATAAATACCCACATGTACTCCTCATTTGAGGACACTTCTACATTTTTTTAATACAAGACATTCTTAAATTCTCTCTTTAAATTTGTTATTTATTTTGTTTTGGGCCTTTGACGTGTAGTTAATGTCAGATTATAGTTTCAAAACTCCAAGTGTTTCACTATCTAATTTGAAGGAAAATAAAGGAATGTAATCATAGCATAAATATGTCAGTTTGGAGGAACAAGAGCAAAAACAAGTCTACTGGTGGAGGTTGTTGTTCAACAATAACACCACACCCAACAAAAATAAGGAAATATATATATATATATATATATATATATATATATATATATATATATATATATATAGTGTGTGTGTGTGTGTGTGTGTGTGTGTGTGTGTGTGTGTGTGTGTGTGTGCAAGATTGTTGAAAATAAAAATAAGCACAAAATCAACATGATGAACACAAAATATTTAACGATGTTTGGCAATATTACCTTGTCTACATCCATAAAAGAGCGAGAACAATTCCACTATATGAGAAAATGGTTAAAATGAAGAATCCATGCACACTCTCAACCCAAACCCACCCTAATATCACCTTGGAATCAAGTTTAGAATACTAAACCTCTCTCAATTTATTTGCCTCCTTTTGATGAATAGTTCTCTCAATGACAAATAAAACCCTAATAAGAACCCCCTTACATCAATCTATTTATACCCCCAAAGGTTACATGTGAAAACTCCCAAAATACCCCACTTAAATAACAAATTTTTGCACAATTTTATGCTCGCGAAAATGGGCTTTCATTGGTCGTTGGTTTCCTCTTGAAAATCCCCCCAAACTCTAGTCCAGACCATGACCTACGAGAAAACCTTTATTGCAGCGAAGCCCTCAACTTGTCACGCCTTTGGGAGGAACATGGGCTGGGTAATTTTTTATCCCAAATTTCACAAATCTTGACCTTAACGAGAAAATTACTAATCCACCAAATTGAGACTCCACGTTTGCTAAAACATAAACGATTACCCATTGGCCTTTATTTTAGTATTTACAAACACCTTGAATTAAACATGGTCCTAATGGTCCATGATTCATCAATGACCAATACATGTGTGCAACTACTCCAAGTAAAAATCATCAGTTGACCCTGGAGGGGGACCTCGAGACATCATTTCCTCTAGTAGGTACTTTTCTTCCCACCATCGTCTACTACCGAGAAACTTGCAATCAATGCCTTCGTTCTATCCAAAAATGAGATATGCCTGGAGTACTCGATGACTTGTTCATGCTGCTTCCCCATTACCCTCAAAGTATGCTTCAGGGAATACAACCTCCTCTATTTTCTCCCTTTGTCAGGACCATACAACCATGCATGATTATCAAGACTCCACCCACTATCGATAATCGACAACCCTTGGTATCCAATTATCTTATGGATATCAAGTTTGTTCACAACTTTGGGTCATAGGCCATCCCCCAAAGTGTGCTGCACCCCATCGAACATTTTGATTGTCACCATTCCCAACCCTTTAACTGTACATTTTTTTCTGTTAGGAAAGAAATGAAATATTTCTTCTTCTCTGGCAACGTCTAAAATAATCTCTTGGAGAAAACATAATTCGAAGATATCAAATCCAATATCCATTCACTTTGAGAAAGAGATTTACCTTTGGAAAGTGTGAGGAACTTTCCAACATCTTCATTCTCTGCATATGTCACTGATGCATTATTGGGGCCACCTCCATTCTTGTTCAAAGTATAGCCTCGCTTTATGTGATTCCACTCCTTGCACTTGTAATATTTTTAGCCTTTTCCACCACCTCTTAATCTAGACTTACTGCTACATTAAGTAAAATCTTGGTTGGTATTCCTTCCCCGATTCCCACTATGAGCATATAAACTCGAGCTCGAACTCTCCTTCCTGGAGACTTCTTCTCATAGTATAATACAGTCGATTAAATCTTTACTATACAAAATGATGGTGAAAATGTTATCATACGAATTCAGAAGAGAGGTAATAAGCAAAAAGGCCTTATCTTTTTCCTTTATTTTTAAATCAACATTCTTAGTTGATCAACAATCCAATGAAATACTCATGTGATCCATGAGGTACTTTCCTTCCTCCATCTTTAATCGGTAAAGTTATCATTTGAGATTGAGATTTATTGTGAGACTCTCCACTAAATAGAGCTTCTCTAGATCTTCCATAACTTTGGTGTCGTGTCATCATCATTAACATTGTAGATAATATTATTACCAATAGAGATTCGAGTGGTACTTGTAAGTACATGTTCTATAAATGTCCAGGGTAGTATATAGGTATTTCTATTTTATCATAGATTCTAGATTTTATATGTCGTATACTGCTACAGTAGGCTCATCTCAGCACGATCATATTTTGACGGCCTCAATTCGAATTCTGCATTTCACGTATCCATCATCACCAACATCGTGCATCATGCCTATTTCCTTCAATAGTGTGTTCGTGGTAAAGTTTTTTGGTTCATAGGAGTCCACATAAATGTAACACTCCGCCCGCCTGGGGAGAGCGAACGGAGCGCTATTGTCGATAAAAATGAACTAGTCCACAATATAACAAGGTATAGAGCATCTAAATCCATAATAAAAAAGAGAATTGACTAATCTCAATCTTCAAATTAATACAACCAAATTCTCTCTCGAAATAATACGAATATATATCTCAAAAACAAATAAATCTCCAAATGCTCTATACATCAGAATAAATACAATCTCCTCATCTTGTATTCTCGAATAATTCTTCCCAAAAATAATCCACGCTAAAATCCATTCTCCAAATCAAATCCAAAGCGCCCAAATCTGCGCTAACCTACCACTAAAAGAAAATACGGGGAAGTACATAATACGACAGGAAGATGCTCAACAAATATTAGGGGTGAATAAAACGTAACAATACGAGTACGAATATTCAAATCAAATGCGAATCTCATAAGCAACTATATCAATATAATTTCTAAATAACACATTAATCGGGTCACCAGGCATCACCACCGTACCGCGCCTACGAATTTTTTAATCATATCCAGAAAAAGAAATATTGACAGGTGCCCAACCTCAGTGCCATATTAAAATCTCATGACAACATGCTCAACACCAAATATAATACCACATGAATCAAAATTAGATTTCAACAAATAAGTTCTAGATTTCCAATTGAATTTAACAATTCAAATATGAGTCAATAATCACACGAAAATAATGGGAATAACATTCGCGAGATTAAGGAGCATATTGTGTAAAACCCCATACCTCAAACCACCAAAAAGAACCAACAACAATATGCCGAGAAACACATATTAAACCACCAAAAATAATCCTCAAAGATCACAAAGAACTCCTCCAAGAACAACCTCAAAACAACTCCAAAAACACCTCCAAAAACCTAAGGTTGAATGCATAAATTAAAGCGCATGTTTGTGTATAAAAAGGGAGGAAATAAAAATATGTTTTCTGAGTATTTTTTGTGCCCCAAGGCTATTCCAAAACAATAGCCAACGATCCCTTTTTATAAGGTCAAAATATAAGAGTTTGAATCAAACCACAACTCCTCAAAAATACTTGTTGTTCACATTTTCTGGGACCATCGATCGATCTATGAAAATCATCAATCGATTGATCATGCCTAAAATCTGACAGTTTCCCTCCAAAATGCCATAAGTCTTAAGTCTGATTTTAATTTCGCTTGAAGTTTTATTCTTCTAAAATCATAACCAACATTTTTAGCCAATAAAAATAATTTTATCTCAAAATTTATTTTTCCTCTTTATTTTAAAAATACCCCAAAGATTACGCGGGTTGTTACACTTCCCCACTAACAATGGAATTTCGCCCTCGAAATTCGCCGAATGCCGATCTCTAAAAAATAAGGCCAACAATCTCCAAAAATAATCTCGTTCGCAAAAAATAAATTCCTCACATCTAATCCAGATGCCTAGCACGAAACGATCATCTAAAGATTCTATCTCAAAAAATACACGCCACAAGAACGCAACAAACCCAAAATCCAAGACCCGAGGGTGGTCGTATACCTAAGCTCTGATATCATTCTGTAACAGCCCACCCGCCCGGGGAGAGCAAACGGAGCGCTACTGTTAATAAAACTGAACTGGTCCACAATATAACAAGGTATAGAGCATCTAAACCCACAATAAAAAAGAGAATCCACTAATCTCAATCTTCAAATTAATACAACCAAATTCTCTCTCGAAATAATACAACTATCTATCTCGAAAACAAATAAATCTCCAAATGCTCTATTCATCAAAATAAATACATTCTCCTCATCTTGTATTCTCGAATAATTCTTCCCCAAAATAATCCACGCTAAAATCCATTCTCCAAATCAAATCCAAAGCGCCCAAATCCGCGCTAACCTTCCACTAAAAGAGAATATGGTGAGTACACAATACAATAGGAAGATGCTTAACAAATATTAGCGGTGAGTAAAATGTAACTATACAAATACGAATATTCAAATCAAACGCGAATCTCATAAGCAATTATATCAATATAATTTCTCAACAACACATTAACCGGGTCACCAGTCCTCACCACCGTACCGTGCCTATGCATTTTTTTAGCATATCCAGAAAAAGAAATATTGGTGGGTGTCCAACCTCAGTGCCATATTAAAATCTCGTGAAAATATGCTCAACACCAAATATAATACCACATGAATCAAAATTAGATTTCAACAAATAATTTCCTGATTTCCAATTGAATTTAGCAATTCAAATATGAGTCAATAATCATAAGAAAACAATGGGAATAATGCTCGCGAGATTAAGGAGCATATTGTGCAAAACTCCATACCTCAAACCACCAAAAAGAATCAACAACAATATGCCCAGAAACAAAGATTAATCCACCAAAAACAGTCCTCAAAGATCACCAAGAACTCCTCCAAGAACAACCTCCAAACATCCCCAAAAATAGCTCCAAAAACCTAAGGTTGAATGAATAAATTAAAGGGCTTGTTTTTGTATAAAAAGAGAGGAAATAAAAATATGTTTTCTGAGTATTTTTGTGCCCCAAGACTGTTCCAAAACAATAGCCAACAATCCCTTTTTATAAAGTAAAAATATAGGAGTTTGAATCAAATCACAACTCCTAAAAACTACTTGTTGTTTACATTTTCTAGGACCATCGAATGATCTATTAAAATCATCGATCGATCGGTCATGCCTAAAATCTGACAGTTTCCCTTAAAAATGCCATAAGGCAAAATATTAAAAAATTCATATAAAATCTGTTTAACTCCGATTTTAATTCCCCTTGAAATTTTATTCTTCTAAAATCATAACCAACATTTTAGCCAATAAAAATAATTTTATCTTAAAATTTATTTTTCCTCTTTATTTTGAAAATACCCCCAAAATTACGTGGGTTGTTACAATACAGAGAAGCTGAAGCAAATCAGAGATCGAACCGATCTGATCCTAAAAAAATCGAACCGGTCTGATGACCTGTAGTCTTACTATACCAGTTTGGATACTGGACTGATCCGGCCTTATGAAAAAATGAACGGATCTGGCTCTGGAAAACCTTCTACCAAATTTTAAAAAGTGTACCGATCTGTTTATAGAGAAAAATGAACCGATCGGGATTCCAAACTGATCCGATTATCCTTTTCGGACCGGTCCGACGAGCTCAAAAAAATTTGGGGGATTTGTTTTCTACGAGTTCTATAAATTGCCAAATTCAGAGACCTTTTCGTTTAAGACTTTGGAGGAAACATTCATAAGACCTAATTTATCAGGTCTTCACTTTTATCAAGCCCAAACACTTTTAGATTCACAAACACTCAGAATTATGTGTGAATCGTGCTAAACCCATCCATACCCACATATATGGAGCATCTTGTGTTTAGAAAGGGTTCTCTACACTACTGTCCTTACAGCGTCTAGCAGGAAGCTCTTGCTGACGACGACGAACCTGTACCTGAGGGTCTTCATTTGTCAGTGTTTCTTTATTTATATAAGTTGTTACAATCATATAGAAATAAATTTGTTTTTCCCCTTTAGGGGATTTTTCCTCATTTGCTCTGTGTGATTGACTATTGCATGATTTGAATGTGTTTATCTATTAATCAATCTCCTTTAAATGCATGACCTAGATGTGTATTTAAAATTGGTTTATTAAACTGGTCTTAATTAAATTAATTCATCTAGTTGAATAAAAAGCGCATTCTCAAATTGGTATCAGTGCCAGTTACACAATTTCACTATGTAATTTTTCGCAATTATTTTCCTGAATATCAATTTTTTTAATTCATTTCTTGAAAATATTTGTTCAAATGGAAAAATCATTTAGTAAAATTCTAGTTTTTGACAGGTCTAATTATACATATTGGAAAGCCCGGATGAAATATGCCCTCAAATCCATTGATGAACGTGTGTGGATCCTTGTTGAAAATGGGTGGACACCTCCAACCGTTACTGTTGAAATCGTGACAACTTTAAAATATGTGGCTCAATGGATAGAGGATGTATTTAAATGGTCCACGTAGAATTCTAAAGGGCTTAGTGCCATTTCGGGATCCATCCCTCATGACGAGTTCTGACGAATAATGACGTATACCACGTCTGAAGAAGCATGAGACATTCTTCAACTCACCCATGAATGAACTAATGCTGTTAAAGAGTCGAAATTGCAAAATTTAACAACTTAGTTTGAAGCAATTACCATGTTGGAATATGAATGCTTTGATGAATTTTATGCTCATTTTTCTGATATAGTTAATACTAGTTTCAACCTTGGTGAACACATCCCTAATGTTAGGGTTGTTAAAAACATATTGCGTTCGTTACCTAAGCCTTTTATCACCAAAGTCACAGTGTTAAATTCTTTAGAAAACTTAAACTCCTTTAAATTAGAAGAATTAGTAGGTGATCTTCAAACCTATGAAATAGACATGTTTCCTAAAGTTATGAAAGCAAAAGATAAAGGAATTACACTTAAGGCCCAAGCTAAAAAGAATTTTGAGTCAGCTAGGAGGAGGGTAGAATCGTCTAAACAGAGTAAGAAAAATATGTTAAATTCTGATTTTGACTTTGATTTAGATGATTTGGATTTGTTTGCAAATAATTTTAAGAAGTTTCTCAAGTTAAAAAATAGTGGCAAGTTTAATGATAAAAAGAAAATTGAGAAAAAGAAAAATTCTGAAAAAGAAAAGAAAGACACACCGAAGAGAAACGAAGAGAGATAATATGAGTGTGATGGTAATGGTCATAGAGCTTTTGAGTGTACTACAAGGCTTAACAGACTCGCCAAAGAAAAAGGAAAAGCCGTTCTAAATGCTACCCTGAGTGATGATAGTGAGGTCGAGTCGGTGGATTTAGGAGAAGAATCAACGCATGAGTACAACATCACCGCATTCATGGCTAACCATATAAGAGATTTTGATACACCTCACGTCGATGAGGATGCCTCTTCACATGGATACTTCCACACTGATAGTGAGAGAGACGTTGCAGGGAGTAAGAGCAAGAGTGACCTTATTCGTGGTTATGATGATTTATATACTGATTCATTTAAAACCAAAAACAGTAATAAAGGCTTAGTTCTTAGGATTGCAGCATTAGAGAAAGATTTAGGAGAGATAAGAGAGAGTGAGTCCTCCTTGTGCACCATTTTGAGAGAGAGAGGGAGAGTCTATTTGTGAAGAGAGAGAGAGAGAAAGCCTATTTGGAGAGAGAGGGGGAGAGAGTCTATTTGTGAAGAGAGAGAGAGAGAAATCCTGTTTGGAGAGAGAGAAAAGTGTTTTGAGAAAGTTAAAGGGGATTTGACAAAACAAGTGGCTAATCTGACGAGAGACCTCTTTTCATCTGAAGAGTCTCCGAAGATACTGGAAGCCCTTGTTGCCCAGCTCACGCACGATCTTGAAAGAGCATGGGTAGTCAAGGTTCAAATCGAGGATAGATCTGTAAAGATGAGAAAGATTCTCCTCTCTCCTGCTTTGGGATTTGGTGATAGGTCAGGAATTGGGTTTGATGGTGTGTCCACATCACAAATTTCACCTAAACCAGTCCCTAAGTTTATGAAGAATCCGTATGGTCATCCACCAAAATCCAAGAAAGTTGTTTGGCCAAGAAAAGAAAACCGAGGTAGACCTCAGACTGTGTAATTTTGAACTTATTATAAGAGGAAAGGTCATCTGAGAGAGTTTTGTTATAATTTGGGTCTGACAGGATGTACTTATGCTCCATCATACCCCACGAAAAATTGCACGAGACTAAGAGAGTGGGTTGAGTTTTTAGTCACTTCTTCCAAGAGTCTAATGGGAGAATTCCAACGGTTATCTGGATCATCCGTGAATACTACCAACTTTGCGACTAGAACCATCAACAATAAGGGAAAACAAAAGGTTACCTCCACTTGGGTACCTAAGAATGGAAACAAAGCTCTTGTTGCTCATGTCGCTCTAAAAGCTCAGAATACTTCACAGTGGTATTTTGACAGTGGGTGTTCGAGACACATGACTGGTGACATCTCATTTTTTACCTCCTTAGTGGATCCCCAAGAAGGTAAAGTCACTTTTGGTGATGGGAGAAGGTCTAGCATTGTAGACGAGGTACTATAGAGATACTAGGGTTTCCTAATCTAGAGAATATGTTGTACATCAAAGATTTAAAGGCAAACCTTCTCAGCTCAACCAGTTGTGCGACACTGACTTTGAAGTTAAGTTTGATCGAGAAGCTTGTAATGTGTATGATCAAGCCGATAAACTTGTATTGCAAGGGGTGAGGACAAAAGATAATTTCTATGGGATAGTGTCCAAGTCCTCATTTATCTGTACAACCGCCACGATCACTCCTATGGATCTGTCGCACCAACGTCTACATCACGTGAACTTTAGAGATTTAGATCATCTTGTTAAAAAGGACCTAGTATGTGGCTTACCATCTCTTGGAAGACTAACTTCCATAGTTTGTGGATCATGTCAATTGGGAAAATAAATTTGTAGCCCCCACGGGAAGTCGAATTTCATTACCACCTCTAGAGTACTTGAGTGGATTCACATGTATCTTACGGGTCCTACTCGTACTGAGAGTTTGGGTGGTAATAGGTATATCCTCATTATGGTAGATGATTTCTCGAGATATTCTATCATAGGTTTTCTTAGAGATAAATCAGATGTTGTTGAGTTTTTGATAACCAAGTGCCGTGTCCTGCAAAATCATCACGGTCTCACTATCAATAGAATGCGTAGTGACAACAACACTGAATTCAAGGAGACAAAAGTTGATCTTTACTGTGATAGCCTTGGGATCATACATGAATTTTCGATCGTAAAGACACCTCAACAAAATGGGATTTTTGAAAGAAAAAATTAGTCGATTCAGAAAATTGCTAGATATATGCTTCTTGGTCGTAACATTTCTAGGAGATTTTAGGTAGAGATAGTGTCTACCGCATGCCATACGGTGAATTGGGTTTACTTGCCTTCACTCACACTTCAGACGCCTTATGAACTATGGACTGGAAAGAAACCTAACCTAGCATATTTTTGTGTCTTTGGGAGTAAATGCTACATGCTACGGGATAGAGAGAAACTAAGAAATTTTGACTCCCGGAGCGACAAGGGAATTCTGTTAGGATATTCATCGAACAATAGAGCATATCAAATTTTTAACCTGAGCAACTCTAGGGTTATGGAGTTAATTAATGTCACTGTGCAAGATAACGAAACTCTGTCATTAGTTGACCCCAGCCAGTTGTGTGAGGATGACGCACATTCTTTTGATGATCCCATTGTGCCTCCCATACCCAAGGTGGACCCTACTCCTGTCTTAGGGGACACACCTGCTTGGGTTAGTAAGAGTTATGACCCTACTACCATTTTAGGAGATCCCACCCTAGGGGTCAAGACTCGTGCTCAGCTAGAGAACATTGTTAGCCATGTCTACTACACGTCCAAAGTCAAATCTAAGAATCATAAATCTCTCAAGGATAAACACTGTATATCTTCCATGCAGGATGAGTTGCTTTAATTTAGAAAGAATGATGTCTGGGAACTTATCCCCCGACCTAGTAAGACTAACGTGATTGGTACTAAGTGTATTTTCAAGAATGAAATGGATGAAAATGGTACTATTATCCATAACAAGGCTGGGTTGGTCGCTCAAGACTACACACAGATAGAGGGTGTTTACTTTGATGAACCATTTTCTCCTGTTGCGGGCTTGAGCCCGTCCATTTACTACTCGACATCGCATGTCATCTGCACTTCAATCTTTATCAAATGGATGACAAGAGTGCCTTTATGAATGTCATTCTACATGAGGAGGCTTACATGGAACAACCAAAAGGGTTTGAAGACGCTAAGCATCCTGAACACGTTTACTAATCTGAGGAAAGCCTTGTATGGTTTGAAGAAATAACCCCGTGCTTAGTACGAGAGGCTTATTTCCTATCTTTTAGCCCGTGGCTTTCAGAGAGGGTGAGTTGATATGACTTTGTACGTCAGGAGAGTTGGCGGTGTTATTTTGGTTGCCTGGGTCTATGTGGATGACATAGTCTTTGGATCCACGTGATCCCAACATTCTCATCACTTTGAGGAGGATATGAAAAGTGAGTTTAAGATGATCATGGTAGGTTAGCTTACATTCTTCCTTGGTCTCCAGGTTCGTCAGTTAGAGGATGGGATGTTCATCTCCCAATCCAAGTATGCTAGAGATCTAGTGAAGAAATTTGGTTTGGACTCTGCTAAGAACACACGCACATAAATGAGTACATTAACAAAGCTTAGTAAGGACACTTCAAGCAAGGACGTTGAGCAAACCTTGTATCGGACTATGATAGGAAGTCTTCTCTACCTTACTACTAGTTTTCCCTACATCGCCTTCAGTGTTGGAGTCTGTGCGCGATATCAGGCATCCCCCAAAGAGTCACACTTACTCACTCTAAAACGTATTATCAAATACGTAATTGGAACTCTTTCTTTTGGCATTTGGTATTCCTTTGATACCAATGATCGTTTGTCCACTTATTCGGATGCCGACTGGGTCGGGGATGCAGATGGATGTAGGATCACTTCTGGTGGGTGTTTCTATTTTGATTCTGCTCTTGTCTCTTGGTTGAGAAAGAAGCCAAACTCCATCTCTTTGTCCACTACTAAGGCAGAGTATATAGAAATCGAGAGTTATTTCATGCAACTTCTGTGGATGAAGCAGATACTAGAAGATTATGGGGTATCACAAGACACCATGACCATTTCCTGTGATAATATGAGCGCGATACACATATCCTGCAATCCTGTCCAGCAGTCACGCACAAAGCACAATAAGATATGTGAGCACTTTATTTATGAGCTTGTAGAGGAAATGATTGTATCCTTGAGTTTTGTGTCTACTGACCTTCAGTTATCCAATATTATGACGAAGCCTTTAGATGCCCTTAGATTCGAGAGTCTTAGGAAGTCTTTAGGAATTTACTCAGTTGACTGAGGGGTATTTCCATGTCTAGAGTAGGATGCATTTTTCATGTTCATGTAATCTGATTCCTATTACTAGACTGTCTCTTTTGTATCACTTTATATATTTCATTATTATTTATTCTTTAAAAAAATATACAAAAAGTTTTTGGTTATTTAGGGATATATGAAAAGTTCAAAAATATTTTCGGTTCTTTTTAAGAAAAATTAAAAGTCAAAAAGATTTTTGTAATTTTGTTGCACCCTTTATGGTTCGACATTTAGGATGGACAAATTCACCACATCATCTCCATCTTTCACGTGACAGTTTGGTAGTGACTAGATATGCTACTTCATTTCTTCATGTTCTTTACAGTGTTTTGATGTTATTGAGATGTGTTTAGTGACATCGTTCAACATGTTTGGATCCTTATCTCCTTTATTGCACTCGTGCACGAATTTGATTGATATTGTTCTTATCTTATCCCATGTTGGTCAGTGTTTTCATCTCAATTCTATCTATACAACGAACAAAATGCAATAAAACTTGACAATTGAAGAGGTGCATATTATTCAGTTTTCAGTGAGGACTTTTATTTAATAAAATTTTGATGAGTGAAAAAGGGGAAGAGGGTTGCAAAAGAGAAATAATCTTTGTGAGTAATGCCTCCATTTAAATAGACCTTAAAAGGAATGGCACTAATAAAACTTGCCAAGGTTATTTAAAAGAGCCACAAAATTGAGCCAACCTAGTTAATTGTTTCTGTTGACACATATCCATGAGGGAGATTAGTAGGAAATTTTATTAACGATTTTTCACTTTCTGAAAAAATCCTTGAAAAAGCATAAAATAGTTTTGGGTGTTATTGGTGTGAAAATCATGCTAGACATTGAATTGGTGATTTGGTTAAGTCAATTTCAGTTGCATTTACCTCTTTTACACCTGAGGATGCGATTAAGTACATTCGTTAGGAGTATTTGATATTTCATCGCGGACATATGTCATGTTTGTATGCCTTCATTGTCCTATCAAATTTGTTCACACCTCTACAATACCGCTTCCATTAACTTGGTTGTCTTAGTGTGATTTCCATGGTGTGATTCTGTGTTGTTTACTTTTGCAAGCTAAACTTTGAAAATTCAAAAAGAGAAAGTGGTTCTTCATGTGACATTCTCCATTTGCATTTTTTTCTCTTCTAATTTGTCTATTTGGGGATATCATAAAAACGGGGAGAACGAATTATGGGGGAGCTTGATTTATTTTCATTATTGGGGAGAAAGGTTTGGTGGTTTTTTCATAATGATATGCTTGCTCATACTGAATTCTCATTGTTGCTTATCATTATATTTCAAACTGTTGCGCATCACAGGTACTTGTTTCTTTCCTCATGTGTGTAGGTATCAAATTGAGGAATATTTTTTCATACCCTCATGAAGACAAAAAAATTTCGAAGATTTGAAGATGGTTGAAGTCATTCATTGAAATTTTCCTATTTTTGGGTTTACTGGAAATACTACATTGTATGACATTTGGTTCTTTTATATTGAGGGATCATAATTTAGATTTTATTTTTATGTATGTACCGACATAGACCTAGGGGGAGATTTGTATGAACGTGTTCTATAAATGTCTAGGGTAGTATCTAGTTATTTCTACTTTATCCTAGATTCTAGAATATATGTCGTATACCTCTATAGTCGGCTCATCTCAGTACGATCATATTTCGACGACCTCAATTCGAATTCTGCATTTCACGTATCCATCATCATTAACATCGTGCATCATGCCTATTTCCTTCATTCATGTGTTCGTGGTAACGTTTTTCGATTTATAAGAGTCCACATATAGAGAAGCTGAACAAAATAGAGACTGAATCGATTCAGTCCTGAAGAAAATTGAACTGGTCCGATGACTTGAAGTCTTACCGTCCAAGTTTGGATACCGGCCAGATTCAGCCGTATGAAAAAACAAATCGATCCAACTCTGGAAAACCTTATGCAAAATTTTAACAAGCGGACCGATCCATTTATAGAGAAAAATGAACCGATCTAGATGCCGAACCGATTCGATTATCCCTTTCGGACCGGTCCGACGAGCTCAAAAAAATATGACGTATATGTTTTCTTCGAGTTTTATAAATTTCCCAATTCAAAGACCTTTTTGTTTAAGACTTTGGAGGAAACATTCATCAGACCTAATTTATCAAGTCTTTACCTTTTTTCAAGCCCAAACAATTTAAGATTCACAAACACTCATAATTATGTGTGAATCGTGATAAACCCAACCATACCCAAACATGTGGAGAATCTTGTGTTGAGAAAGGGTTCTCCACGCTTATATCCTTGGATCATCTCGCAATAAACTCTTGTTGATGACAACAAATCGGTGCCTGAGGGTCTTCGTTTGCAAAACTGTATTTTTTTATGTATGTAAGTTGTTACAATCATATATAAATAAAATGGTTTTTCCCCTTTGGGGGATTTTTCCTCATTTGCTTTGTGTGATTGACTATTTCATGATTTGAATGTGTTTATCTATTAATCAATCTCCTTTAGATGCATGATCTAGATGTGTATTTGAAAATGGTTTATTAAATTGGGCTTAATTAAATTAATTTATCTAGTTGAACAAAAAGCCCACTCACAATACTCGAACACCTTGACTCTATATCTTCTCAATCATCATCCGTCATATTCTTCGGTTACCCACTTCTACCTTTCAAAGTTCTCACTAATCATTGTTAAACGATATCTTTCACTCCACCTTGTCATCAAGTGAAGCTACCACTTCCGTCAAAATGATCCATCTTCCAATGTGAAACTACATTTCGAGACATAGTTTAATGAAACAATAAACCCAAGACTTCCAAACACTAGTAGTTTATCCCCTAGGGCTTAACTTAGGACTTTTTTCAAATACCTTTTGTGTAACAAAACTCTTATACCAATTGTTTTTCACCCAACCAAAACAAAAAAAATATATATGCAAGATTGATGAAAATATAAACAAGAACAAATTCAACAAGAAGAACACAAGAGAATTAATGTGCCTCGGTAATATTGCCTTGCCTACATCCACAAGAGAGAGAGAGAGAGAGAGAGAGAGAGAGAGAGAGATAGAACAATTCCCCTATTAGAGAAAAATAGTTATGATGGAGGGATCATACAAGAGTTATGCACACTTTCAACCCAAACCCTAAATACACACCAATCTCACATTGGAATCAAATTTAGAACACTAAACATTTCTCACTTTCTTTACCTATCTTTGATTAATAGTTCTCTCAATGTCAAACAAAACCCTAATGAGAAACCCTCATATCATATTCTATTTATACCCCCTCACATTTGAAAACTCCCAAAATACTGCACTTAAATAACCCATTTTTGCACAAATTTGACGATTGTTCACTACAGAGAACATGGTCCTTCACTGGTCGCGGGTTTTCTCTTGAAAATTCCCCCAGAACTTTGGTCCAAACCACGACCCGAAAGAAAAAAACTTCGCTGTAATGAAGCCTGTAAGGACATATTTTTATAAATGTATGTCACAATTTATTATGTCGTATACTGTTACAACTATCGAAGAAGTTCAAGAACAATCTACATCAAGACGGATCCGAATATATCAAGGTTCTTCATCAAAAAGACTCCGCAAAGTTTACTTTGGTAAGGTTATGTTTTAAATACCTTAACTTTGCACTTAGCGCTTTGGGATATTTTTTCAAAATATTTTCTAAGTGTTGGAGCAGACTTTTTTCGTCAAAATTTAAGAATGAGTAATTTTTCTAAGTCCTATAGCATTCCTCGATTTTAACGCCCACGTCATTCAAGTGAGATCTCATCTCGTTCGAACGACATAGAGATGTTGTGCGATGTCGTTCAAATGACACGTGTACGTCGTTCGAGCGAGATTCCTTTTTCATTCGAGCAATTGAGGTGGTTCGATTTGCTATAAATACTCATTAAATGGTTTCATTTTCATTAAGAAGTCCTAGCGTTTTGAAAGACAGAAAACTGCAAAAATGCAGAATCCTTTTGACTTCTTCTTTTAGGGTTTAATCCCTTTTATTTTCAATTCATAAAAATCCCGTATGCTTTGGTGAATTGTTTTGGTGTTCAAGAACACACTTTGCTTTTGATCATTCTTTGTGGGGAGAACTCTACAACCGTAGAGCTGCGTGCTATAGTGGAGGGAGTCCTTGTGAAGATTTTAAACTGCAAGTCTAGACTGCGCATCCTTGTGGTAAAGCTACATGTGAACCACTGCTGATTTCTAGCCGTTCCTCTGAAGGTTTGACGAAGGCACCATGCGTTACTCTTGTGGGCGAAAGAAAGATGATATGTAAGTCAATGGTCTTGTAAACTTGTCAAAGTTATAGAAATAAAAGGTTTTGCCCTCTGGGGATTTTCCTGAAATTTGTGTCGCAGGCTTATTTATTTATTTATGGTTTGACACATGCACACACTCAGTTGCTTGTTTAGGAATTGTTTCTAAATAGACTCTAATTAAATAAGGTTTAATTGGAAACTTGCGAATTAATTTAAATCGGTGCCACAAACCGTCGTCATATTTTACAAATTGGTATCAGAGCTTATTTAAGCAATCACCACTTTTACAAATTGGTATCAGAACAGGTTGCGCTAATTTATTGCGTATTCCTATTTTTCACAAAATCATGTGATATTGATTTTTTTTTTTAAATCACTTTTGTGAAAAATCTTAATTTTTCGAATGGAGCACTCATATAATATGATGCCTATTTTTGACGGATCTAATTATGCCTATTGAAAAGCTTGCATGAAATCACAATTAAAGGATATTGATGAACATGTTTGGTTGTTGTTTGGAAGAGAGTGGACTCCTCCCACTGTCTCCGTTGAAAATATCACCTCTTTAAAACCCGTGTCGGCCTGGACTGAAGATTTTAAAATGTCTAATTTTAATTCACGTGGTTTGAATGCTATTTCTGGAGCCGTCACTCTCAATGAGTTCTACCGAATTATGATGTGTACCACATCTAAAGAGGCATGTGATGTACTCCAATTGACACATGAGGGTACGAACGCGGTTAAAGAATCAAAATTGCAAAATATTGCCACCCAATTTGAGACCATTACTATGTTAGAGTTCGAAACTTTTGATGAATTTTATGCACGTTTGTCGGACATTTTCAACACTAGTTTTAATTTGGGTGAGGCAATTGATAACACGCGTTTCGTTAAAATATTTTGAGATCTCACCCAAAATGCTTTATTCCTAAAGTCACTGTTTTAAACTCTTTAGGAAACTTGAAATCACTTAAGTTGGGAGAACTTGTAGGAGATCTTCAAACCTATGAGATTTACATGTGTCCCCAAACCATTAAGGATAAGGATAAAGGAGTTTCTTTAAAGACTCATTTTAAGAAAAAGAAAGAAAAAGTTTGTGAGTCAAATTTTGAGGGAGATTTTGATTTTAATGATATGGGCTTATTTGCAAAAAATTTTAAAAAGTTTCTCAAAATTTCTAAAGAAAATTCTTCCAAAAAAAAAAGTTTTTTTGAGAAAAATAAAAAGAAAGGAAAGGCCAAAGAAAGCGGTGAGAGGGAAAAAGGGAATGACTCAGATGAGGAGTGTGAGGATGAGTTCGAGAACGTGACTTGTTTTGAATGTGGGGGTAAGGGGCATAAGTCTTTTGAGTGTCCTACGTGGCTTAGAAAGAAAGGGAAGAAAGTTACCATACCATCCACACTTAGTGATAGTAGTGAAGGTGAGGGTGATGAGTCTAGTGGTGAGAAGTTTGTTGTTTTTTTATCAAGTCGTGGTGATGATTTGAGTGCTTCAAGTGAGGGAGAAAGCGAGAGTGAAAGTGGAGATGAAAGTGATCTCCAAAAAGCTTTTAGAGATTTTCACATTGAGACCTTAAAAACAAAGAAGTATAATAGGGATTTAGGTCATCGAGTGTTAGATTTGTAGATAGAGAAGGAGGTTTTAAGAAAGGAAAAATGTGATTTGACCGACACGGTGTCTAGTCTGACGACACGTGTATCCCAAGTCAAAAGTGATCTCGAACGTGCCAGGGAGGTCAAAGTCAATTTTGAGAATGCACCTAAGAAGGTTGAAAAGGTGGTTCTTAATTTCGATAAGGGTAGAGTTGACAGGCTAGGAAAAGTTCAAGACGGTGCTCATACTTCTTTTATCACACCCGAGTTGATTCCTACTTTAGTGATAGATTTACATGGCTCGAAAATTAACCCACTTAGGCATCCGTGTCCCGTTAGGAAAGCACGGCCTAGAGTTTTTGAGAGAGGTGTTCCTAGGCCTATTTATGTTTGTTACCATGGCACGTGAAGAGACTCTTAGGGAAAAGTTTACTTTAATTGAGAGGGAGAGAGATACCATTTTAGAAATTATTGAAAATTTAAAAATGAAATCTCTGTCTTTGAAAGAGTCTAATTTGTTAGTTGAATTAAATATTTTGAAGTTGAAAAATGATTTAAACGATTCAAGTAGCTTTGATAGTGACGGTAATGGCTCGTCTTGTTCTCATGCTTCTAGTGCTAAAGTCAAAACCATTATTTATTTTAGAGGGTCAATTAATACCAAGGACGTTAGAAAAGATCATACTTTAGGTAATATTCCTCCCGTTTATACATGTTCACATTGTGGTAGGAAAGGTCACCTTAGGAGATTTTATTTTTATCTTGGAAGAAGTTCTAGGAAGTCGAAGTCTAGTATTTTGTTGGTTTCCAAAACCCCGTGTCGACATGTTACATCCGTTTGGGTTAGGAAATCACTTTTGGATACGCTAGATTTTAGACTTATCGATTCTCACATGCTTGCATATGATTCTTCTCTTGCCATATCATATAGATGATTGTGTTCACATGTTTGTCAAACGCTAGTTTTTTGTTTCATGATATTTATGTTTGCTAGCGTTGTGACATGTACTTTTTGTATAAATTTTTACTTTTGAAATTTTTTGAAAAATACAAAAAGATTTTATTTTGATAATTTTTTTGAAAAATACAAAAAGAGTTTTGTATTTTGTTCATACCTTTTATGGATGATCACTTAGGATGACCGAGTCACAACATCATTCCATTTTTCATGTGACCATTTGATAGTGTTTTGAGACAATATATCATGTCATTTTTGTGCTTTATAATATTTGGAGTCATTGAGATGTAATTAAGTGTTACTTCCTACATGTTTGACTCATGATTTCCTTTATTGCACACATGCATGGATTTTTTTGATTGTTGTGCTTATCTTATCATATGTTGGTTGGGTGTTTTCACTTCAATCCTGTCCTTAAAACGAACCAAGCGCGATAAAACTTGATAAGAAAGTTGTGCATGTAAGAGTCGTTTGTGAGTTTGTATTTGAAAATGGGGAAGGGCTGCAAAAGGTTCACATTTTACCTTTGCGAATACTAAGCCACCATTATATCGGACCTAAAAAATTGAGGAATTGTATTATCCGAGGTCCAAAGAGGTTTAAAAGAGCCCGAAAATTTTTAAAGGCAATAAAAAGAAATTCATGCCAAAAAGGGGCCATTTAGGTTTTTGCACCAATTCTCCAATGTTTGAGAATTTAAATTACCTCTAAAAGAACATATGCATGAGGGAGTTTGGATGGAATTTAAAACGGGTTTGCACATCCTTGAAAATCTTGAAAAAGCGTTAAATAGTTTTGGACGTTATTGGTGTGAAAATCACTTTGACTTTGATTTGTTTATTTGATTAAGACGATGTCGTCTAAATTCTACAATTTTACACCTAAGGATATTTTTTATGTTCATTCGTTAGGGGTACACGTATTCATCGTGCACATATGATTGATTGAGTTTATTTACCTATCAAATGTGTTCACACCCATTCATTCCATTTCCATGACTTGGTTGTTTGAGTTTAAATCTATGGTGTGACTTTTGTATCTTATTTTTTCTTTGAAGAAAATTGAAAAATCCAAAAATAGGTTGTGGATGTTTTCTTTGAGATACTCCTTTGCATGCGCATAGTTTGATTAATGTTTGCTATGCATTTTGTCGTGACACTCCATGTTTTGATTGTTTCTTATTATCTGTCTATTTGGGGACATCATAAAAAGGGGGAGAAAGAATTATCATGTTATGGGGGGAGTTTTCGCATTATGGGGGAGATTTGATTATATTGATTGATTTATTCTTATATTATTTCAAACTCGATACGTCACGCAGGCTTTTGCATTTTCTCATGTTTGTAGGTAGAAAGATTGAAGATCATTATGTTGCACACCCCGATGAGAAAATCTTTGAGATTTGATGAAGATTTTTGAAGAACAATTTGAGAACTTGCAAATTTGTACCTTTTCAGTTTTGAGATTTATGGGAGGTTAGATTTGTATAGGCATTTTGGTATTTGATAATTCAGATGTTTTTATGTATGTTCTGGCATAAACATAGGGGGAGATTTGTAAGGACGTATTTTTATAAATGTTCGTCATAATTTATTATGTTGTATACCGTTACAACCATCGAAGAAGTTCAAGAACAATCTACATCAAGACGGATCCGAATATATCAAGGTTTTTCATCAAAAAGACTTCGCAAAGTTTACTTTGGTAAGGTTATGTTTTAAATACCTTAACTTTGCACTTAGAGCTTTAGGATATTTTTTCAAAATATTTTGTAAGTGTTGGAGCGGACTTTTTTCGTTAAAATTTAAGAATGAGTAATTTTTTTAAGTCCTGTAGTGTTCCTCGATTTTGACGCCCAGGTCGTTCAAGAGAGATCTCATCTCGTTCGAGCGACATGGAGATGTCACGCAATGTCGTTCAAACGACACGTGTACGTCGTTCGAGCGAGATTCCTTTTTCGTTCAAGCGACTGAGGCGGCGCGATTTTCTGTAAATACTCATTAAATGGTTTTGTTTTCATTAAGAAGTCCAAGCGTTTTGAAAGACAGAAAAGTGTGAAACTACAGAATCCTTTTGACTTCTTCTTTTAGGGTTTAATCCCTTTTTGTTTTCAAATCACAAAACTCCCGTATGCTTTGGTGAATTGTTTTTGTTTTCAAGAATACACTTTGCTTTTGATCATTATTTATGGGGAGAACTCTACAACTGGAGAGCTGCGTGCTATAGTGGAGGGAGTCCTTGTGAAGATTTTAAGCTGCGTGTCTAGACTGTGGGTCCTTGTGGTATAGCTGCGTGTGAACCACTGCTGATTTCTAATCGTTACTCTGAAGGTTTGACGAAGGCGCCGTGCATTACTCTTGTGGACAAAAGCAAGATGGTATGTCAGTAAATGTACTTGTAAACTTGTCAAAGTTCTAGAAATAAAAGGCTTTGCCCTACGGGGATTTTTCCTGAAATTTGTGTCGCATGTTTTATTTATTTATGATTTGAAACACGCACACATGTAGTTGCTTATTTAGGGGTTGTTTCTAAATAGACTCTAATTAAATAAGGTATAATTGAAAACTTGCGAATGGATTTAAATCGGTATCACAAACGTCGTCATATTTTATAAATTGGTATCGGAGTTATTTAAGCGATCACCACTTTTACAAAGCCCTTCCCTGGTCACCCCTTTGGGCAGAACATAGGTTGGGTAATTTGTTAGCCCAAATTTCACAAAGAGAAGGATAAGATGATTAAGCTGTAACAAAAAGTAAATTTGTACATGGTAAGAGACTTAAAGCTTCCATTAAAATGCAAAACAAAAATAATTATCTCACATTTCTTTTTCTACTTCAAATATTTATTGGATTGTACAGGAAAATTGCATGTTCGAGTATTGGGTATCAGTATTATACATGAAAAATGAATATAGATGCATAGAGGTAAATATCTACATAGCGCACTCATCATGTGCGGATTCCATGATTTGAATTATCATTTCTTGTAAATTTATAATTTTGAATCTAGGTTGTTCCAACTCGCCGTAAGGAAAATCATAAATGTCACTTCAAATAAGAACAATATAAAAAATTTTGACTTGGAAAAAATTGTATCCCATTAAAAGAAAAATTCAAGGAAGGATTTCGTGCAGTTTTCTCTGCCTTCTCTCTAACACTTTCTCTTCTTTTAAGAGTTTCCTACTCAGTGTTTGTGAGCTTTCAGTGGCTTCATTTGATTTCTTTCCACCTTGTTTCACTGTCTTGTAGCTTCTTATATTCCTCTTCTTTCCCCTCCCATCATTTTCGAGAGCCTTATCATCTTTTCTTTTGTCTGCTTAGGCTTCTCCCCTTTCTTTTTTTCATGGAATGGATTTCTGCTAAGAAATTTCCATCACTTTTGTAAAAACGTGACTGTGTGATATCGATTTTAAATTCATAAATTTCTAAATCGGCACACTTATTTAATTAGATTCTATTTTTAAACAAACTTAATCCAACCCCTACACATGCATCTAAACATCATAAGTAATTCAACACATGCATGAAAAATAAAGACGACCGATTCAGGAAAAAATCCCTTTCGAGTAAAACCTTTTAAAACACTTTGAAGAATTCACAAGACCTTTGACTTACATACAACCTGATAATTGCCCACAAGTGTGTAATGCACGGTGCCTTCAATAAATCTTCAAAGATACGAGAGACAGCGAAATACCCTCCAGGCGTCGGTTCGTCGTCTTCGGCTCGTCCACACGCCGAATGACTACACTCGGTATCCACCGATCAAATATAGAGATCCCTTCTCCACAAAGGTTGAAAAAATGCATAATTGTGTTCTTGAGACACCAAAACAATTCACTAAAGCAAATGGGAGTTTGTGAATTGAAAACCAAAAAGGGAATTAAATCCCAAAAGGAAGAAGCCTAAAGAATTCTTCTTTCACAGTTTTTATATTCTGTAAAACGCTGGGATTTCTTAATGAAAACGAAACCAGAGAATGAGATTTTATAGAAAAAATGTCGTCTAAAAAATAGAGCTCATTCGAACGAGATCAACATGTTGCTCGAACGAAGGACATCTGTCGTTCGAACGAGATCGCGCGACATGCCATCTCGCGTGAACGACATGCTATGTCGCTCGAACGACTGTTGCGAAAAAATTACTATTTTAATGTCCGCTTCAACACTTAGAAAAAATACTAATTCTTAAATTTTGAAGAAAAAGTTCGCTTCAACACTTAGAAAATATTTTGTAAAAATATCCCAAAAGCTCTAAGTGAAAAGTTAAGGTATTAAAAACATAACCTTACCAAAGTGAACATCACGGAGTCTTGAATGATGAAGAACTTGAGTAATTCGGATCCATCTTTGATGTAGATGTCTCTTGAATGCTCTTCGACGTGTGACGGTATATGATATAAAAAATTGATAACGGACCTATGAAAATATGTCCTTACAAATATCCCCCTATGTCTATGCCGGTACAGACATAAAAAATCCGAATTATCAAATACAAAACTGCCTATACAAATCTACCCTCCCATGAATAAATTTGCAAGATCTCAAACTATTCTTCAATCATCTTTGTCAAATCTCAAAGCCTTTCTCATCAGGGTGTGCAACATCATGATCTTCAATCTTTGTCCCTACACACATGAGATAAAGCAAAATACCTTCGTGACGCATCGAGTTTGAAATGATATAAGAATAAAGCATTAATAAATCAAATCTCCCCCATAATGCAAAAACTCCCCCATAACATGATAATCCTTTCTCCCCCTTTTTATGATGTCCCCAAATAGACATATAAGAAGAAAAAATCAAAACATAGAGTGTAATGACAAAATGCATAGCAAACAAAGGTCAAGCTACGCGCAAACAAAGGTATGTCCCACAAACATCCACAAGCTATTTTTGGATTTTTCAAGTTTTTCATACAAAAATAAGATACTAAAAATCACACCATGGATTTAGACTCAAAAAACCAAGTCATGGAAATGGAATGTATGGGTGTGAACACATTCGATAGGTAAATAAACTCAATCAATCATATGTGCACGATGCATATGTGTACTCCTAATGAATGAACATCAAATGTATCCTTAGGTGTAAAAATTTGTTGAATTTAGATGACATCGTCTTATACAAATCAACAAATCAAAGTCAAATGATTTCAACACCAATAACGTCCAAAACAATTTAGCGTTTTTTCAAGATTTTCAAGGATGTGCAAACCCGTTATAAAATCTTCAACCAAACTCCCTCATATATATTTTCTTTTAGAGATGGTAAACTAAATTCACAAACTTTGGAGAATTGGTGCAAAAACCTAAATGGCCCATATTTGGAATGAATGTTTTTTATTGCCTTTAAATTTTTTCGGGCTCTTTTAAACTCTTTGGACCTCGGATAATAAAATTTCTCAATTTTCTAGGTCCAATTTAAACGGCGGCTTAATCGCAAAGGATAAAAAATCTTTCTTAGCCCTTCACTGTTTTTGAAATAAAGCACACAAACTCACAAAACGGTTCTTACATGCACATCTTTCTTATCAAGTTTTATCGCGCTTGGTTCGTTTTAAGGACAGGATTGAAGTAAAAACACCCAACCAACATGTGATAAGATAAGCACAATAATCAAACAAATTCGTTCATGTGTGCAATAAAGGAAAACACGAGTCAAACATATAGGAAGTAACACTTAATTACATCTTAATGACTCCAATTATTATAAAGCATAAAGATGACATGATATATTATCTCAAAACACTATCAAATAGTCACATGAAAAAATGGAATGATGTTGTGACCCGGTCATCCTAAGTGTCTAAACATAAACGGTGCAAACAAAATACAAAACTCTTTTTGAATTTTACAAAAAATGTCAAAATAAAATCTTTTTGTATTTTTCAAAATTTTTCAGAAGCAAACATCTATACAAAAATGATACATACTAGCAATAGGCAAATAATGACATCATGAAAATCATCCTATGCTAGTAAACCAGTCAAACCTCAATCATTAGGTGCGGATGGGTTTTCAAAAGGTGGTGCTAACTTACGAAAAACCTCCATCAAATCTTGTGAAGTGTTGACCAAAAATTTAACTTGCTCACCTAAATGTGCGAACTCTCTCATGTAATCTCCGGGAGCATGTGTGGGTGCATGTGTGTCAGAAACACGTGTATAATCAAATCGTGACACATAACCCAACTTAAAACAAAATTCCCTAAGGTGTCCTCTCTTCTTTTAATGGGAACAAATATAAAAAGGCCTAGGAACACCTCTCTCAAAAACTCTAGGACGCTCTCTCCTAATAGGAATGGGACGCCTAGGTGGGTTAGGGTGAGACACACGTGAATCTAACACTAAAGTGGGAACCGGCTCGGATGCTAATTGGGAAGTAGAAGCGCCGTCATGACTTATTCCTAACTTCTCACCTTTACCCTTAAGAACCACCTTTTCAACCTTCTTAGGTGCGTTCTCAAAATTGGCATTGACCTCCCTAGCACGTTCGAGATCACTCTCGAGTTGGAATACACATGTCGTCAGACTAGACAACATGTTGGTCAAATCACACTTCTCCTTTCTTAAAGCCTCCTTCTCTCTCTCCAAATCTAAAACCCAACGACCTAAATCTCTATTATACTTCTTTGTTTAAAAGGTCTCGGTGTACAAATATCTAAAAGCTTTTTGGACCTCACTTTCATCTCCACTCTCCTCCTCGCTTTCTTCCTCACTCGAAGAACACAAATCACTATCATCGCTCTCGTGTGAACTCTCGTTAGACAAAGTGGGTGTACTCACACGACTAGAAAAAGCGACAACCATCCCATGTGATAAACCTTTATGGGACTCATCTCCCTCACCACCCTCACTATCACTAAGAGTGGCGGGCATAGTAGTCTCTTTGCCCTTTCTTCTTATCCTAGTAGGACACTCTTTAGCTATGTGCCCTTTTCCCTCACACTCAAAGCACTTGATCTCATCCTCGTTGTGACTATAGTTGGCCTCCACTTTCTTTTTATTTGACTCAAAAGATCTCTTTTTATTAAAAGAATTTGCTTTATTCATTTTGAGAAACTTTTTAAAAAAATTCGCAAATAAGGCCATATCAAAATCTTCCTCAGAATCAGACTCATAAACTTTTTCTTTCTTTTTCTTAAAATGAGTCTTTAAAGCAGCACCATTATTCTTAGCCTTAATGGTTTTGGGAAACATGCCAATCTCATAGCTTTGAAGATCTCCTACAAGTTCTTCCAACTAAAGTGATTTCAAATTTCCCAAAGAGTTCAAAACAGTGACTTTAGCAATAAAACGTTTTGAAAGAGATCTCAAAATATTTTTAACGACACGCGTGCTATCAATCACCTCACCCAAATTAAAATAGGTGTTAACAATGTCTGACAAACGTGCATAAAAATCATTAAAGCATTCAGACTCAGACATGGTGATAGTCTCAAATTGGGTAGCCAAATTTTGTAGCTTATATTCTTTAACCGCGTTTGTATCCTCATGTGTCAATTTCAAAACATCCCAAGCCTCTTTAGATGTGGTTCACGTCATAATACGGTGAAACTCATCAGGAGTGATAGCTCCAGAAATAGCACTCAGACCACGAGAATTAAAATTAGACATTTTATAATCATCTTCAGTCCAGGCTAACACGGGTTTTAAAGAGGTGATGTTATTAACGGTGATCGTGGGAGGAGTCCACCCATTTTCACAAAGCAACCAAACACGCTCGTCAATAGATTTTAAACAAGATTTCATACGAGCTTTCCAGTAGGCATAATTAGACACGTCAAAAATAGACATCTGATTATAGAAGTGCTCCATAAAAAATATGATTTTTCACAAAACTAATTTTTTCAAAAAAAAACAATATCACACGATTTTGCGGAAAATAGGAATACGCAATAAATTAGCTCAACCCACTCTTATACCAATTTGTAAAAACGTGACTGTGTGATATCGTTTTTAAATTCGCAAATTTCTAAATTGGCACACTTATTTAATATGATTCTATTTTTAAACAAACTTAATCCAACCCCTACACATGCATCTAAACATCATAGGTAATTCGACCCATGCATGAAAAATAAAGACGACCGATTCAGGAAAAAACCCCTTTCGGGTAAAACTTTTTATAAACACTTTGAAGAATTTACAAGACCTTTGACTTACATACAACCTGGTAATTTCCCATAAGTGTGTAATGCACGGTGCCTTCAGCAAATCTTCAAAGATACAAGAGACAACGAAATACCCTCCATGCGTCGATTCGTCGTCTTCGGCTTGTCCACATGCAGAATGACTACGCTCGGTATCCACCGATAAAATATGGAGATCCCTTCTCCACAAAGGTTGAACAAAGACAAAATTGTGTTCTTGAAACACCAAAACAATTCACTAAAGCAAATGTGAGTTCTGTGAATTGAAAATCAAAAAGGGAATTAAACCCCAAAAGGAAGAAGCCTAAATAATTCTGCTTTCGCAGTTTTTCTGTTCTATAAAATGCTGGGACTTCTTAATGAAAATGAAACTAGAGAATAAGATTTTATAGAAAATTACGTCGCCTCAAAAATAGAGCTCGTTCGAATGATATCATCGTGTTGCTCGAATGAAGGACATCTGTCGTTCGAACGAGATCGCGCGACATGCCATCTCGCACGAACGACATGCTATGTCGCTCGAACGACTGTTGCAAAAAAATTATTATTTTAATGTCTGCTTCAACACTTAGACAAAATACTCATTCTTAATTTTTGACGGAAAAGTCCACTCCAACACTTAGAAAATATTTTGTAAAAATATCCCAAAAGCTCTAAGTGAAAAGTTAAGGTATTAAAAACATAACCTTACCAAAGTAAACTTTGCAGAGTCTTGAATGATGAAGAACTTGAGTAATTCGGATCCGTCTTTGATGTAGATGTCTCTTGAATGCTCTTCGATGGTGTAGCGGTATATGAAATAATAAATTTATAACGGACCTATGAAAATATGCCCTTATAACTTTATTTGCCTCCTGCTTTGTAAGGTTCAGAACCGAAGGTCTTCTCCCTGCTTGGAAAGATTATTTCAGAAAAAACTCAAATTTAGCTCAAATAGAAGCTCTAGATCAAAAGACTTGGAAAGTTAAAGGAGATTTTAAGTTAGCAAAAAATGAGTTCAATATATTTTCATTTGATTTTTCTCGTGAAGATGAAATGAAAAGGATACTGGATCAATCTCTATGGACCTTTTCTAATGGGCTCTTACTTCTCAAAGAATGGTCTTCAGATCTTGCTACAGAAGAGGTCTGTTTTGACACTATTGAAGTCTGGGTTAGAGTTCATGGTCTCCCCAAAGATAGATTCCACCGGGCGAGCGAAATGATGATAGGCAAGATGCTGGGGACCAATGTGATGGTTAACATTAGGCCAAGTCACTACTCATACATGAGGATCAAGGTTAGCATTCCTATTGATGCCCCACTTTCTAAAGGGTTTGTTCTTAAAAGGGATAAAGAGGATAATGGATCTTTTTTACATATGAAAAAATGAAGAGATTTTGTTTCAAATGTGGTCGATTAAGTCATATAGCGATAGATTGTGAGGAAGAAATAGAGGTTAGAGAAGAAAATATCAATTCAGTAGGCTTTGGGGCTTGGATGATAGCCTCCCCATCTTTCAAAGATACCCTGGATGACTTTTTGAAAAAGTTACCTTGGCTTTCTTCTCCCATAAACCATATCCCAGACCAAACCACTCAAAATGAATCCCCAGTAAACCTAACCAACCTAATCAACCCAGTTAGTCTAATCCCTAAAGATAAGCCCACCCTACAAAGCTCCTCTAAAAATTATTCTTTGATGACTTCACCTTTAGTTACTACACAAACTAAACAGCCCTCATTTAACCCAAAATAAAGCATTTCTATGAGTGATGTGACAATTAACCATACCACATCACCATTCCCATTTAATATTGTTGATGAAGCATGGATAGAAACTCCCGAATGTCTCCTCACTATTACCCACCCCCTCAACCACCCAAACAGTGAACCCAATCATCAAAATATCCCAAACACTATTCCCTTACCCAACTGTATTGAAGAAGTACATCCCATATTTATTTCTGACATGTTTAGAGTTGAAGAAGCTATAACCCTCCATATCTTGTCTCAGCCATCAAAGTCTCTTAGAAAATCATTTAAACTAAGCCCCATAAATCTCCCCGTTAGAAAAAGCCTTAACTAGTCATATTTATCTAAATCACCCTAAATTCAAAACTAAATCCAACCACAAGTCCATACTACTTAACAATGTTATTGATCAATATCCCATCAATTCGTATGATCCCTACCCTTCTATCCCAAAATATACCCTTCCTCCTATTCCTATTGAGTGCATCCAGAAGCTTGTTAAGACCAATTCACAAGGCAAAGGAAAAGAGAAGATGTGGATTCAAGGTGCATTTGATCAGTGTCCAGAGAACAGGGATCTTGGCGATACCTGCACTGCAAATCTTTCAGTTGTAGAGGGAAACCAATTGTTAGTATCAAATTTCACTAACCTCCAAATCAATAAAAGGAAACTCCTTTTTTTTCTTTTGGGAAACCAACTCTTCTTAAACTTTATAATGGGCCCTCAGTCAGAGGAGGTATCCTTCAAGCTTTACCTGAAATAGCAAAGGGAGAAGAGTCAAATCATGAAATCAAGCAGCATTCTATAGGGCAACACTAAAAAAATCAAGAGAATTATTACCAGGAGAACAAGTAAGCAATCATACATTAATGAAGAAATGGAAGAATTCAGTGAAGGTAATCTTGTGGAAGTGTCCATCCAGTTAATCTTGGCCTTAGAGAAAAAAAAAAAGTCAAAGGGATTCCCTTCGTGGACCCCTCCTCCCCAGTGAGTATCCTGGTATGGAATTGTCAAGGGTTGGGCCAAACCTTGACAATTCAAACCCTTCAGAACCTCCGTGTTATGAAAGAGTTAGAGATTATTTGTCATTTGGAAACCAAAGCTAAGGCAAAGAATATTTTACTTACTAAGCTTCTCATTAAATTTGATCATTGTGTTAATGTGGACCCTGCTGGTTTATCTGGGGCTTCTTGTTTGTTTTGGAAAGAATCTATCAAGCTTCATATCTTAGAATGCTTTAAAGATTTTATAGATATTATTATTAAGGATTGAAAGGAGTGTCAGGTGATATTAGGGTTACTTTTGTGTATGGCAACCCTACTTTTTATTTTCATAGAGCTCAATGGGGAAGATTAGCCAAATTTCAGTTTCACTGTAATATTTCTTGGCTATATTTGGGGGATTTTAATGATATTTGGGCTCAGGTTGACAAAGAAGGGAAGTTGGAGAAGGCTAATAGGGAGATAGAATGCTTTAAGGAGATGGTTAACAACTATAATCTATTTGAACTCCCCTCCAAAGGTCGTAGGATCACCTGGAATAACAAGAGAGGGGGTGAGGAAAATGTTAGAGAGAAACTTGATAGAGTGTTTATTAATGTTGGGTGGGCCTTGAAGTTTCCAGGTTGTAGGTTAGTTTCTTATCCTGCCTTGGGGTCTGACCATAGACCTATTTTGGTGGAGTTTGATCCCCTAAGCCTCCCCATAAGAAGTAATTTTGATTTGTAGTTTTTTGGATGTATGAAACTGAGTGTATAGATATTGTTAAGAGTGTGTGGAGGAGGGAGATTCCTGGGTCTTATATGTTTTTCCTGTGCTCAAAAAATTTTTGGACAAAGTTTACTCTTTTTTCTTGGAGCTCTAAGAAATTTGGTAACTCGAAAGTGGAAATTATTAAGTTACAAGGTAAGCTTTCTGATCTTCAATCAGTCTCTAAACATGAATACAATAATATTGCTGTTAGGACTATTTCTATTAACATCAAATCCCTTTAGGTCAGAGAAGAAAAGTATTGGGCAGTGAGATCTAGAGTTAGTTAGTTGAAATGTGGGGAAAAGAATTCTAAATTTTTTCCATGCTTCTACCATCCAGAGAAGGAAAAAGAACCAGATTTTACGGTTCAAAAATCAGGAAGGGCTTTGGGTTGAGGGGAAGGCTCAACTGGAAGACTTGGCCAACTGTTATTTCAAGACGTTATATTCTTCAGCTAGTGGTGGGGATGCAACTAGGGTTATCTCTTTAATTCCTAGGCTAGTCACATCTGGTATGAATGATTCTTTAAATGCAATTGATACTTTGGAAGAACTTAAAAAAGTTAATTTTGATTTGGGCCCTTCTAAGTCCCCCAGACCTGATGGGATGCCAGGTTTCTTTTATCAAAAATTTTGGGAAGAGATAAAATGGGATTTACTCAGGGTTCTCCATTATTTTTCTTCTGGTCATCTTCTAAAAAAAATTCAATGATACTATTGTGGTTTTAATTCCTAAAAATCCTAACCCTGAAGACATGTCTATGTTTTGACCCATTATCCTCATAAATTTCTTCATAAAAATCATTTTAAAAATTTTGGCTTCTAGGCTCAAACCCATTATTGGTTGTATTACTGAACCTTAGCAAAGTGCCTTTATTACTAGTAGGTTGATTCAAGATAACATTATAGTTTCCCAAGAGATGTTTGTCTTCCTTAGGAGGAAAAGAAGAGGGAAGGATTTTGATGTTTCTTTTAAGCTAAACATGAACAAAGATTTCCATAGGGTAGAGTGGGGTTTCTTAAGGGAGTCTATGTTAGCTTTTGGGTTTGAAAGCTAATGGGTGGGGTTGGTTATGGAAGTTGTGTCTACTGTCTCTTTTAGTATTCTTATCAATGGTTGTAATAACTCTTATTTTTTCCCTTCTAGGGTTCTTAGACAAGGGGACCCCTTGTCCCCTTTTCTTTTCATCATTGTAGCCAACAGTCTCTCCCTTCTTATTTCTAAAGTTATAAGGGATAATTCTATTAAGGGCATTAAAGTCAGTCCCTATAGTCCCCCCCTTTCTCACTTTCTTTTTGTTAATGATTCTCTTTTTTTCTTTAAAGTAAATGAGGCTGAAAGTTTAGCTCTTTTGGAGTGTCTGAATTACTATTGTGGTGTTTCTGGCCAACTCATAAGTTTTCTAAATCTGGGATTGTGTGCAGCAGCAATATGCCTTTATCTTCTAAGGTTCTAGTGTCCAATCGTTTAAATATTCCTATTTTAGGCAACCCTGGGAAGTATTTAGGACATCCATCTGTGTGGGGTAGGTCTAAGAAAATTACCCTGAATTGGTTTGAGGACAAACTTGTGCATAAGTTGGTGGGTTGGAAAGAACTTTTTTTCACTCAGGCGGGGAAAGACGTTCTTATTAAGGCTGTCATTCAGGCCTCCCCTTATTATGAAATGTCTATTTTTTTAATTCCCTAAGGGGTTTTGCACTGATTTGTCCTCTAAAATTGCCAACCTTTGGTGGAAAAGTAATAAACACATGAAGGGTATTCACTGGAAGGCTTGGGAGGGAATCTCTAAGTCTAAGTTGGATGGGGGTTTGGGTTTTAGGGACTTCTATATGAACAATCATGACCTTTTAGAAAAGTAAGCTTGGAGGCTCCTTACAAACCCTAATTTAGTGTGGGCCATGACTTTTAAAAGTTTGTATTTCAACCATTGTACTTTTTGGGAAGTTCCTAGCTTTAGCAAGGGGTCTTGGATCTGGAATAGCATTATGTTTGGGAGGGATCTTTTGAAGGATCAAGTTGTTTGGAAAGTGGTAAACGGGGAGGATATCCTTATTTGGGGGTACAAGTGGGTGAACAAATTATTGCTCCCCCAATCTACTTTTTCATCCCATGTGTTTAAGCTATGTGATCTTATTAATCCTAGGCTTTTATCTTGGAACACTATCCTCATTTCTTCCCTTTTCCCTTTTCCCTTCCCATATTGTTTCTTTTATATTATCTATTCCTTTGATTTCTCCTCAAGATATGGATTATTTGGTTTGGCCTCATACTTTTGGATGGATTTCCCTCTGTTTCTACTGCTTACTATGTCACCACACCTAAACTGCCTCTCAGAAAGGCCCCTCAATCTTCCTACTCCCCCAACCCTACCATTTGGAGAAATATTTGGGCCATTAACGCCCCCCTAAAGTTTTGAATTTCATTTGGAGATGTTGTAATGAATGTTTGGCTGTTAACTTTAATCTTTGGAGGAAAACTCTTAAAGACGACCCTATTTGCAATATTTGTCGTAAGGATAAGGAGACCACTAAACATTTGCTAACTAGATGTTGATGGGTTAAGAAAGTTTAGGAGATATCCCCTCTTCTCAAATTATTATTGGTAGACCCGGGTGATAGGATCGAAGATTGTTTTTTTAGTTCTTTGAGTAAGCTTGCTTCTGATCCTTGTTTTGCTTTAGATCTAAAATCTATGTTCGTGTGCACTTATTGGGAAATCTGTAATACTACAAATGAGTAAGTATTTAGAAATAAAGACATTCACATTTAGATTGTGTTGTCTAAGGCTTGGTCTTTATCTGTTAACTACACCTAAAGTTATAAGGAGTTTATTTCTTTTTTCTAGACTAATTCCTCCTTTACCCTTTGCGAGAGTAAGAAGTTGGAGCCCTCCTCCCCATAATTGGTTAAATATTAATTGCGATGGTTCTTTTTTGAAAAATCAGTTGTCTGGTTCATTTGGTTTTATTTTTAGATATTCTTCTAAGGCTCTCATTGATAACTCTGTGAGTAAGATCCCTCTGGCTTCCTTGGCCCTTGAGATGGAGGCATTTTCTCTTACTTCAACATCATATTTCATTAATTTAAATGGTTTGGACCAGATAATTATTGAATTGGACTAAAAAATCCTTATGCACTACATGCAGACTTAGGATCATCCTACATGGGAGTTGAAAAGAAGAAAATAACAAATTAAAGATCTTACCAGCCATTGTATGGAGATCTTGTTCTTGCATGTCCTCAGAAATGCTAATGCAGCTGCTGACTGGGTTGTGAAGTCATGCTCAACTTTGGTTCTGCCTTTCGATTAGGTGTCCCGGCCTCTTTCTACTTTGTTATCTATTTTGAGATCTGAGTTTCCACCGGAGGGAGTGGGGTGAACTATCTCGACTTTTGCTCAGTTTATCAATCTCTCGGATGAAGTTTTCTAATGACATGTGTGGATTTTCGTTTATAAAGATCTTGCTCCTCTTTTGTTATTTATGTTTTCAAGAACTTTTTTTGGGATCTCTTCTCTCTTCTCTTTTGATTTGGGAGAAGACGAGTGTGCTGGTATTTCCTTTTGGATGGCTAGTGGTTTTGTTTTTTCCATCGGTTTTTTTCAGGTGGTATTGGGCATGTGTAGGCTAATATTTGTTATGGGCTTACACGTGCTCTAATCTTTTGTCCAATATTTTGTTTTAGTGGTTGTAAATTTACCCCACTAATAGAATCGGCTAAGGCTGACATTTAAAAAAAATAAGAACGATATGAAACCCAGCCAGAAGAAAAGGAAAAAAGTTAGCATAGTAGAATTGCACTCCAAATATTTGCACATCAATAAAATTGTCAAACTTAAGTGGGGTCATCTATAAGAAAATACATTAATCTAAATTCTGAAGAATGTTGCAAGCAACGAAATTATAGATTAATTTCCTAACATTTGTTAAATAAGTTCGTATGCCAAGATGATTTGTACATTAGCCTGGTTATGATCACATTTACCAACAGTCAATAGTGTTGATGAATACTGGACTAGTAATTTCAACTGTTGGTCACTAAATTTAGTTGGCAAACACTGGACTAGTAATTTTGGTATTGGTACTGTAATACCTCGTATTTTTGGCGATATTTATTTTTGGGATTAATTAATTAAATGAGAATTAATTGGGAATTAATCCGGATAAAATACTAGCGAGATGTGAGTTGGTATTTGACTATATTGAGTATATATGATGTTATATGAATATTTAATTATGAAATTTGTCGTGAGATTGATATACGGCAATTTGGTCATTTTATTGGGACGCGTGTGACAGTCGCGTCAGAATATAATTATTTTATTTATAAAAGTGAATTTAAATTCTATTAACCGTATGGTCGTTTTGAGTGTGCCAAAGCATCCGGAAGGGTCGAGATAGTCAGAAAACACTAGCCGGGGGTTTAATTTGGGTCCCGGGGTATTTTTAGGTCATACCGACATCTTATAAGGGTAGTTTGGTAATATTGTATTTTTGGGATTTAATAATGACGAAAATTAGGAGTCTTTATCTGATTGGTAATTGACCCACTAAAACCACTAACCAACCCTTAATGACCCAATAAGCTACGGGGGTTATCAGAATAGGTTTCCAAAACTTTCCCAAAGAAAACCCTAGCCACCCTAGCCACCTTTGGAGAAGAAGGCTTGTAGAGAGAGAGAGAGAAGGAATTCTGCAGAAAAGCTTCATCAAACCAACACCAAATTCAGAGACACTAGAGGCAAGTGATTTAATTCCGTTTAATTCAGAGAATGTTTCTTCCATGTTAGAAAATTCTAAGATTTACATTTGTTCTTGAAAGTTAATGAAAAACCCATGAGTTTGGAATTAGAATACTAAATTTTGAGAAGAAATTGCATGTAGAATCGTATAGAGATGATTACCCTAATGTTAATATATGTTGGATGTAACAAAAACGGATCTAATTTGAGTAAATTGATGATTATAAATTCTAGGGTTTATGTTCTTGAATATTTGGGGAAAAGTGAAGAGATTTCATGGATTGATGATGATTAAGACGAATTGGTTCTTTAAAATACGTTAGTATATAACCTTGTTATGTTTAGGGATGATTAGAAACCATAACACATTGTTGGGACGCATTTTGGTTGAGATTTGAGGTGTAGAGATTGGTGAAAAACGAGATAGAATTTGTGGGCTTGAATCTGGTCACTCGTTAGAAGACCTACCCAGGTCGTTCGAACGAACTCGTTCGAACGAGCTTCTAACGAGTTGACAGTTTGGGGTTCTAACGAGAGGGATGTTCGTTCGATAATCTCGTTCGAATGAGATCTCGTTAGATAGCCCAGTTCGTTCGAACGAACTCTCGTTCGAACAGCCTCGTTCGAACGAGACTTCTAACGAGTTGGCAGTTTAGGCCTTTTTGGCCTGTTTTGATTTTTGGGGTCCCGTAAACTTGTTCGAGGATAGAGATAACATTCCTTTGATGGTGTATTAGTATACTTGGGACATTTGGCATATAATGAGGAGTAAATTATATAAGTGTGAATCGAATTAAATAGACATTTGAGTCGAGACGTGAGTGCCTACTACGACGTGAGAATAAATTATGGCGCGTATAAATATGGACCGGGATTATATAAGTTGTATATATATTAAGTTGGTACGAGAATGCGATAAGTACTACAATTAAACTACGGGGATTACTAAGATGCGTGTTTACTTAGTATTGGTATATGATTTGTGTGTATGACATACCTACCATACTTGCTATCATCGGAGGTTTGCGTTCGCTTAGGGCCCTCTAATCCTTGTGTTGCCCGGATTTAGACTGGTTACCTCGATGAACATAGGTCAGAGAAGGACTTATTGGGATGTTAATAAGTCTGCTGATCGTGGGAGCGCAGGTATGTGTGTGACCCATGTGATGTGACTGTGTTCGCCTCCACTATTTGTGATTTGTGTTATCTGAACGATTCCTGAGAGATTCGAAATACGTGATTCCTTATGTACGTGATGTACCGGGATGGATAGCAGAGTATGTGTGCACCGCAGCTTAGTCTCGGGGTGCTTATATTGTATATTTATGTTGTGGAAAATATACCCTTAATAAACTGAGAACTTTCATATGGTATTGTGTGTAACTATGGAATAACAAAAGGGATGATCTATAATGAGTTGTATTACTTTATGTGAGAACCTGAATCTATGTTAAGCCCCTATTTTAATTGCGAGCATTATAATGTTAATGGGAACCGAGTAATAAGGGTAGAACCTATGATAGTCTAGCTAGGTATGATGTCACTTAGCTAGTGGTTAGTGTCATTTTAGATGGGTACTTATGTTAGGAGTGCACAGTTAGACGAGAGGTGAGAATTCCATGTGAGTGCATGTCCTAACATGTATTTTGCATTTAATGTTTTAAATGTTTTTAAAGCACTTGCAGGTCTTTAAAATATCTCCACATTCGGGCTCTGACCCGTTTGCTTTCAAATCTATCTTTTTGTAAAACCATTTTAGGTGCCTAGCCACAAGGACACAATGCATAGGATACTCATTCAGGTGACGAGCTGTAGCTGTTTGTGGAAGCTACAGGGATTTTCTTTTAGACGCTTCTACCATTTGGATTCCTGATTCAATATTTATCAGTTGTAGGGCATGTTGCCCATTTCTATTAGAGACATCTTTCCGTTTCAATTTTTCAGACTTTGGCATGTATAAATTCAGTATTCAGTTTAGTTATTTCAGTTTGTGGTATTGTAGTGAGGAGTTTTCCTCCAGATTTTATTTACATTATGTGATGGTTATTTTATTTACTTCGTTATGGTGAATGTTGTTATTATTCTTCATTACACTTGTTGCATGTTAATCAGACTTTAATTAAAATTTGACAACCTACTTTTTAAATACTAGGTGGTTAGTAATCATAAAAATGTTTTCGACAGTGATGCTATTAACTGGACCAACTTGGCATTTTGAATTAATTTAATAAAGGAGTAGCTACCCGGTATTTAATTAGTCGGGGTGTCACAGGTGGTATCAGAGCATCAGGTTCTAGTGTCCTTTAGGATCTATACGGCTATTATGTTTTTGCTAAGTTTCTTTGATATAGAGCCCTATATTTTAGGACTGTTGTACTCTTTTTGTGTATGCTTCGTTCTTCTGCTATTTTAAGTTTATAAACAGTGAACTTATAAACTTCATTCTTATTTCAGATGCCTCCACGACGTGCGCGACGAGTTCCCAGGGATGCAACGCCCGAACCCCAGCCCGTTCCAGTTCAGGGCATGATGAACGCCGCTGAGGTTGCAGCCATTGTAGCCCAAGCGGTAAATGCCGCAATTGCCGTAGTTCAGCAGGCACTACCCCAGGCGCCGGTTGCCGCGCCAGTACAGGCAAATGCATTCCCGTCTGCTTGGGAACGTGTACGTGAAGCCTTTCAGAAAGCGCATCCGCCAGAGTTTGCAGGTAGCTCAGATGTGGTAGTCTCGAGCCAATGGAGGAATGATATGCAGAGGCACTTGAGGATGTATGAGTGCACGGATGTTCAGAAGCAGGTGCTAGCTACTTTCAAGCTATTTGGATCTGCACTGCAGTGGTGGGAGTCTATTACCACCGTGGAGGAGAGGGATACTCTCACTATTCAGGACTTTTGGGTGCGGTTTCACCGCAAGTACTTTCCGTCCGCTGTTCATACAGAAATGAGGAGGAAACTGATGAATCTGAAGCAAGAGGGTAAGACCGTGGCCGAGTATGAGGCCGAGTTCACGAATCTGTTGAATATCGTTCCGGATGAGATACCAACAGAAAAGAAGAAGATTGAGAAATTCACCGACGGGTTGACATGGAGGATCCGTCAGCATCTGTTAGGGAACCTTTCGTTGGCCACGTATTCTGATGTGGTTAACGCTGCTTTGTTACACTGCCAGGATCACCGCTTTCATATGACTGAGGGCAAGAGATCGGGAGAGTCTAGCCATCAGGGCAGGACTGGAGGACATGGTGCCGGTGGGGCACAATCGGTTCAGGGGCAGAGACAGGGTGAGCAGGGTTCCCAGCAGGGGGATCAGAAGAGGTTCAGATCAGGGAATTACAGACACAGACAAGGAGGTTTCCGTCAGGGCCATCAGGGTCCAAACGGCCATCAGGGCCAACAGGGGCAGAATGGGCAGCAGTTTCAGCAGGGCCAGCAGGGCCAAGGGAGGAACGGTAACGGCCACCAAGGCCGGGGACCACAGGGGCAGAGAGGAGGGAACTTTCCAGGGAAGTGTTTTGTTTGTGGCAAGACTGGCCATAAACGACAGGATTGTCTTGATAGGGGCAGGGCCCCACAGCAGCAGCAGCAGGGTGCTCGCCAGGAGTCACAGAGGCCTATGTTTCCCTCCGCTCTCCCTGCACCGCCACAGATGGCAGCATTTCCACCCATTCCAGCAGTCCCAGTTCAGCAGGGGCAGCTACAGTATGGACGTGTCTATAACGTCCACCAGGCAGCAGTTCCACAGGCACCGCCCGTGATTGAGGGTACGTTTCCTATCCATGGCACTATGGGTTGGGTATTATTTGATACGGGGGCTACACATTGTTTTATAGCTACACATTTTGCGAAAGCCTTAGGATTGTTAGCTACGGCAGAGAGCACAGTGACGTGTGTCGACTCACCATTGGGGAGTGGGTCACTTATATTCTTTATATGCCGGGGAGTGGGGGTAGAGATTGGTAGTCTGGTATTACCTGCAGACATGTTGGTATTAGATATGCATGTTCACGATGTGATTATCGGTATGGATTGGCTCATAGCTTATAGGTCCATGATTGATTGCTTCAGCGGGAGCATTGTTTTTTCCATTCCGGGGCAAGAGATGTTTATAGTGGCGATGCCTCGCCCAGAGGGAGTCTCGACCGCTCATTTGTATTACCTAGAGGAGGATACCTCTAAGGAGGTTGTGATTCCTTTAGATTCGATACCAGTCGTCAGGGAGTATTCGGATGTGTTTCAGGAGATACCAGGCCTACCCCCCAGTCGAGACATAGATTTTGTTATAGACCTATTGCCAGATACGAGACCTATAGCACGCGCACCGTACCGTATGGCTCCGACAGAGATGCGAGAGCTACGAGATCAGATAGAGCAGCTGTTAGGTCAGGGCTTTATTCGCAGGAGTACCTCACCTTGGGGCGCTCCAGTTTTGTTTATGAAGAAGAGGGACGGTTCACTGAGATTGTGTGTGGACTACCGAGAGTTGAATAAGGTCACGATACGGAATAAGTATCCGTTGCCTCGAATCGATGACTTATTCGACCAGTTGAGAGGAGCTTTTTTCTTCTCGAAGATTGATTTGAGATCGGGATACCATCAGTTGCGTATCAGGGAGGAGGATGTCTCGAAGACTGCGTTCTTGTCGAGATATGGTTCCTACGAGTTTCGGGTTATGCCTTTTGGTTTGACCAACGCTCCAGCAGTGTTTATGGACTTGATGAACAGAGTGTTCAGGGATTTCCTAGATCAGTTTGTCATTGTCTTCATCGATGATATTTTGGTTTACTCCCAGACAGAGGAGGAGCACGCCGAGCATTTGAGGCAAGTTTTGCAGACACTCCGTCAGAACGAGTTGTATGCAAAATATGAGAAGTGCGGGTTTTGGTTGAAGGAGGACCAGTTTTTGGGACATATTATTTCCGACCGGGGAATATCTATTGATCCGGGGAAAGTATCCGCGGTGAGGGAGTGGGGACAGCCCACGACACCGACTGAGATTCGTAGTTTCTTGGGCCTAGCAGGATACTACGGGAGGTTTATTCGGGGTTTCTCGAAGATAGCAGGTCCTTTGACACATCTGACTCGTAAGGGTGTGCCGTTCATTTGGAGTGATGCCTGTCAGTTGGCATTCGATGAATTGAAGGACAAATTGACCTCATCACCTGTGTTATCATTGCCGAGACCGGGAGTTGAGTATTTGGTTTACACCGATGCGTCTTTGCAAGGACTTGGAGGTGTATTACAACAGGAGAGACAGGCCATATCTTATGCTTCCCGTAAGCTTAAGACTCATGAGAAGAATTACCCCACGCATGATTTGGACTTGGCGGCAGTGGTATTTGCCCTACGGATTTGGAGGCACTATCTTTTGGGGGAGAAGTTCCAACTCTTCACGGACCACAAGTCCCTACAATACCTGTTCACGCAGAAGGAGTTGAATATGTGCCAGCGTAGGTGGCTTGAGTTTGTGAAGGACTACCAGTTCGATATCCAGTATCACCCGGGTAAGGCTAACGTGGTAGGAGACGCGTTGAGCCATAGGCCAGCAGATGAGGTAGCAGGGGTGTGGAAGGCTAAGTGGAAGGAGTTGGGACACCAGGATGCAGTGGCCCGATCTTTCATGTCTGTGATGACCGTTACACCGCAGATTGTCACGAAGGTAGTACGGGCACAGGCTAATGAATCGTTCTATAAGGAGCAGATAATTCGATTACTAGCAGAGGGAGCCGAGTCCTATACCGTCAGCTCAGACGGGGGATTACGCTTCAATGGGAGATTGGTGGTTCCGGAAGGGGAGAAATTGCAGCACGAGGTGATGGCAGAGTCGCACGGCTCACGGTTCGCGGTACATCCCGGAGGGGACAAAATGTACCAAGACATGAGACGCCAGTATTGGTGGAGCGGTATGAAGAGAGATATTGCTCAGTTTGTTTCAAAATGCGCCACTTGCCAGCTAGTAAAAGTGGATCATCAGAGACCGACAGGACTTCTACAGCCGTTGGAGGTCCCGGTGTGGATGTGGGAGAGCATATCCATGGATTTTATCACGGGGTTGCGTACGTCGCAGAGGGGTCACGACTCCGTTTGGGTAATTGTGGACAGGTTGTCCAAAGTCGCTCACTTTTTACCCGTAAGGACTGACTACACTACGGGACATTATGCCCAGCTCTTCATTTCAGAGGTTGTGAGACTTCATGGTGTGCCCCTAAATATCGTGTCTGACAGAGACAAGATATTTGTTTCGCAGTTTTGGGAGAGTTTCCAGGAGGCCATGGGCACGGAATTACGGTTGAGTACGGCTTATCATCCGCAGACCGATGGGCAGACAGAGCGCACAAATCAGATGTTGGAGGATATGCTACGCATGTGCATTATTGACTTTGGGGGTGGATGGGAGCAGTACCTTCCACTGGTGGAGTTTGCTTACAATACCTCCTATCAGTTCACTATTGGCATGGCTCCGTTTGAGGCGTTGTACGGTAGGCCTTGTCGTTCCCCAGCATGTTGGTTAGAGGTGGGGGACAACAAACTACTTGGGTCGGAAGTGATTCAGGATACTTCGGCAAGGATTGAGTTGATTCGGAGTCGCATTCGGGTAGCTCAAGACAGGCAGAAGAGTTATGCTGATGCAAAGAGATTTTTCAGGGAGTTCCAAGTGGGGGACCAAGTTTTGCTCAGAGTATCTCCTATGAAGGGGATTATGCGTTTCGGGAAGAAGGGGAAGTTGGCACCGAGGTATGTGGGGTCGTTTCCTATTATTGAGCGAATCGGACCGGTTGCGTATAGCCTTGGGTTACCGGAGCATTTGCATCGGATTCACGATGTGTTTCATATTTCCTCACTAAGGAAATACCTTAGAGATAATTTGGCTCATTCTCACATTGATGTGGAGGACATCGATCTCCAGCCGGATAGCTCCTACAAGGAGGGGCCGATTGCTATTTTGGACCGAAGTGAGAGAAAGCTGCGGTCAAAGATAGTTCCGTTAGTGCGTGTTCAGTGGCGACATCATAATGTCGAGGAGTCCACATGGGAACGCGAGGATGAGATGCGCGAACGTTATCGAGAATTGTTTTTATCAGGTACTTTCTAGTTCCGAATTTCGGGAAGAAATTCTGTTATTAGGGAGGAAGTATGTAATACCCCGTATTTTTGGCGATATTTATTTTTGGGATTAATTAATTAAATGAGAATTAATTGGGAATTAATCCGGATAAAATACTAGCGAGATGTGAGTTGGTATTTGACTATATTGAGTATATATGATGTTATATGAATATTGAATTATGAAATTTGTCCTGAGATTGATATACGACAATTTGGTCATTTTATTGGGACGCATGTGACAGTCGCGTCAAAATATAATTATTTTATTTATAAAAGTGAATTTAAATTCTATTAACCGTATGGTCGTTTTGAGTGCGCCAACGCGTCCGGAAGGGTCGAGATAGTCAGAAAACACTAGCCAGGGGTTTAATTTGGGTCCTGGGGTATTTTTAGGTCATACCGGCATCTTATAAGGGTAGTTTGGTAATATTGTATTTTTGGGATTTAATAATGACGAAAATTAGGAGTCTTTATCTGATTGGGAATTGACCCACTAAAACCACTAACCAACCCTTAATGACCCAATAAGCTACGGGGGTTATCAGAATAGGTTTCCAAAACTTTCCCAAAGAAAACTCTAGCCACCCTAGCCACCTTTGGAGAAGAAGGCTTGTAGAGAGAGAGAAAGAATGAATTCTGCAGAAAAGCTTCATCAAACCAACACCAAATTCAGAGACACTAGAGGCAAGTGATTTAATTCCGTTTAATTCAGAGAATGTTTCTTCCATGTTAGAAAATTCTAAGATTTACATTTGTTCTTGAAAGTTAATGAAAAACCCATGAGTTTGGAATTAGAATACTAAATTTTGAGAAGAAATTGCATGTAGAATCGTATAGAGATGATTACCCTGATGTTAATATATGTTGGATGTAACAAAAACGGATCTAATTTGAGTAAATTGATGATTATAAATTCTAGGGTTTATGTTCTTGAATATTTGGGGAAAAGTGAAGAGATTTCATGGATTGATGATGATTAAGACGAATTGGTTCTTTAAAATACGTTAGTATATAACCTTGTTATGTTTAGGGATGATTAGAGACCATAACACATTGTTGGGACGAATTTTGGTTGAGATTTGAGGTGTAGAGATTGGTGAAAAACGAGATAGAATTTCTGGGCTTGAATCTGGTCACTCGTTAGAAGACCTACCCAGGTCGTTCGAACAAACTCGTTCGAACGAGCTTCTAACGAGTTGACAGTTTGGGGTTCGAAAGAGAGGGATGTTCGTTCGATAATCTCGTTCGAACGAGATCTCGTTAGATAGCCCAGTTCGTTAGAACGAACTCTCGTTCGAACAGCCTCGTTCGAACGAGACTTCTAACGAGCTGGCAGTTTAGGCCTTTTTGGCCTGTTTTGAGTTTTGGGGTCCTGTAAACTTGTTCGAGGATAGAGATAACATTCCTTTGATGGTGTATTAGTATACTTGGGACATTTGGGATATAATGAGGAGTAAATTATATAAGTGTGAATCGAATCAAATAGACATTTGAGTCGAGACGTGAGTGCCTACTACGATGTGAGAATAAATTATGGCGCGTATAAATATGGACCGGAATTATATAAGTTGTATATATATTAAGTTGGTACGAGAATGCGATAAGTACTACAATTAAACAACGGGGATTACTAAGATGTGTGTTTACTTAGTATTGGTATATGATTTGTGTGTATGACATACCTACCATACTTGCTATCACGGGAGGTTTGCGTTCGCTTAGGGCCATCTAATCCTTGTGTTGCCCGGATTTAGACTGGTTACCTCGATGAACATAGGTCAGAGAAGGACTTATTGGGATGTTAATAAGTCTGCTGATCGTGGGAGCGCAGGTATGTGCGTGACCCATGTGATGTGACTGTGTTCGCCTCCACTATTTGTGATTTGTGTTATCTGAAAGATTCCTGAGAGATTCGGAATACGTGATTCCTTATGTACGTGATGTACCGGGATGGATAGCAGAGTATGTGTGCACCACAGCTTAGTCTCGGGGTGCTTATATTGTATATTTATGTTGTGGAAAATATACCTTTAATAAACTGAGAACTTTCATATGGTATTGTGTGTAACTATGGAATAACAAAAGGGATGATCTATAATGAGTTGTATTACTTTATGTGAGAACTTGAATCTACGTTAAGCCCCTATTTTAATTGAGAGCATTATAATGTTAATGGGAACCGAGTAATAAGGGTAGAACCTATGATAGTCTAGCTAGGTATGATGTCACTTAGCTAGTGGTTAGTGTCATTTTAGATGGGTACTTACGTTAGGAGTGCACAGTTAGACGAGAGGTGAGAATTCCATGTGAGTGCACGTCCTAACATGTATTTTTTATTTAATGTTTTAAATGTTTTTAAAGCACTTGCAGGTTTTTAAAATATCTCCACATTCGGGCTTTGACCCGTTTGATTTCAAATCTATCTTTTTGTAAAACCATTTTAGGTGCCCAGCCACAAGGACATCATGCATAGAATACTCATTCAGGTGACAAGCTGTAGCTGTTTGTGGAAGCTACAGGGATTTGCTTTTAGACGCTTCTACCATTTGGATTCCTGATTCAGTATTTATCAGTTGTAGGGCATGTTGCCCATTTCTATTAGAGACATCTTTCCATTTCAGTTTTTCAGACTTTGGCATGTATTAATTCAGTATTCAGTTTGTGGTATTGTAGTGAGGAGTTTTCCTCCAGACTTTATTTACATTATGTGATGGTTATTCTATTTACTTCGTTATGGTGAATGGTGTTATTATTCTTCATTACACTTGTTTCATGTTAATCAGACTTTAATTAAAATTTGACAACCTACTTTTTAAATACTAGGTGGTTAGTAATCATAAAAATGTTTTCGACAGTGATGCTATTAATTGGACCAACTTGGCATTTTGAATTAATTTAATAAAGGAGTATCTACCCGGTATTTAATTAGTCGGGGTGTCACAGGTACTGGGTAAAATTTCTAGTCTTAAGGAAACAAAAAAAGTTAGAAAGCATCTAATAACTTAATATAAAAACGGAAGCTTCATCCCATTTTTTGCCACTTGTATCACCCGATTAATAGAAAGCTTTAGATCTGTGATTTTTGTTAGATTTAAAATTAATAAATCAATTAATAGTTTTTATAGACCAATAATACAATACATGAACATATAAACTGTTATATAAATATAGGACCTTAATCTACATAATTATCAAATGTGTCCAAAATAGGATTGAAAAAACATGCCTAAGTTATCATTAGATTTGACGAGTGAAGATGTTGTCATTGGTGCCTCCAACTTGAGATAAAAAATTATTATGGATTATAAGTTTCTCTCCCATAGCATTTCTATAATTTGTTGCTTATGTCTTATGCCTAAATGATGGAGTTTGGGCCACTATTTATAGGTAGGGAGAGGTCCTAAATCCCAAAAGTCATGCGATCGTAACCGTCCATCACGGTTAACTCAAGAGTTTACTTTAATTTATTTTTAATCAATACTTGGTTAATATAATTAACCAAAAATGAAATTGAACCTTGGCTATACTTTGGTGACCTTTTATTTACCTAATATTACTTATTACTTAATTTAATAATGAACCACTTAAATGGGTATTTAATTATTTGATAATTCCAACATTCTCCCACTTGGTTCATAATTAACATAAGGCGCGCTTTCAAACATTCAGTCATCTTTAATGATTTTCATGAACACCTTTATTAAACAAAACATCAATGTGAGTTATAGCGGTTCCGCACTAATCCATGAGTACGGTTGCTTCTATGTACTACACCACTAGCGGTTTATTTAATAAGGTCTATAACACGGTCTATCATAATGGACCAATAATTGTCTTATAAAGACTATTCCAGTCACTTTAATCAATCAACATGCATGTAAACTTATATTGCATGACATAAATTGAAATGTTCATGTAGACACCCCATTCTCTTACCCCTTAAATTTCCCTTAGGTCCTTAGCACCTCCCTTTATCACTACAAACCCAAGTCATACCCCGAGTACTTACCTAACATCCGTCGGGCACTCCCATGCTCTGTTTGACTGAAAGTCAAAGTCTTCATCTCGATAGAGACTGAGTTAATCTTCACAGGGCCTGAAACCCCTTTTCAACGTTCCATCCCGTGCACGATTTCGACTTACAATGCAGACAAACGACCCGTTTTCCCCCGAAACTCAATCAGGAGGCCACCGGACGCTCCCGGGCTCCATTTGACCTAAGTCATCTCTTCAAATCGATCGAGACTAAATCAACCTTCAAAGTACACTGAAACCCCTTTCCAACAGTCTGCCCCATGCTCAATTCTGACTTACAATACGGACAAACAATCTGTTTTACTCTGAAAGGTCACCGAATGCTTTCAGGGCCCAACTGACCAAAGTCAACTCCCCGAACTGGATTAAACTCTTTGGAATATCTAATTACATCTCCTAAGCTTTCCAAAGGTCCACCCCGTGCGCGATTCGGACTTACCATACGGACCAACGATTCGTTTGCGTCCGATGATTCCCCGTCCAATGGACACACGAATGCTTTCGAGCCACATTTAACCCAAAGTCAACTCCCAAACCTGGGAGCGGTCCAAGTACTTTTGAAGGTCTCTGAATCACCTTTCCAAGGGTCCACTCCATGCGCGATTCGGATCAACGGTTTGCACTCTGCGGCCGATTTTCCAAAAAGGCCTGAAAGACACTACCAAACGGCAGGTCCCAGACCCTGCCTATTGGCAGTGTGCCTAAACGCACCTGCCGATTGGAAGGACTAGGTCTATGATGATCGGCAATGCCCTGGGACTATAAAAAGGAGGCCTTGACCTCGTTATAAAAGGGTGCCCAGATCAGAAGCATATCACTCTCAACAAATCAATAAAACCTCTCTCGAAGTCAGCGCGATTTTCACATCAAAATCCCTTTCCAACCTTCACTTTTCATCATACTTTTCATCAAAATTGGTGAATTAACCACTTTCCATCATCATCCAAGTGCAAGGGCTGATCTCCAACATTCAAGATCAAGTTCAAGATCTTTAAGAAGGTCCAATTTTCTCAATTCTCTCCTTAAATTCTCATTAACTTGTTTTATTACTTATCACTTTTATTATCTCATCTCACATATCCTAATATACTTTTTATTTAGTATTATTGCACATCTCTTATTTTCATACAAATAAAAAATCAAAAAATAAGAAAAAAAGGGTTTGCTGATAAATTCCAAACGGGAATTCTCACACTCTTCCCACAACTAAAACACTTTTTCTACACACACACACAAAAAAAAATAAGAGAAGTCCCCGGTTGGGTTTAAGGGATAAACCCCACCCTTCGTTTTGTATGCGAACTACATGGACTTTGATGCCTCTATGGGCAACATAAGCGTCTCGGGGTAAAATCCAAGATTTGAGTCCTATTTTTACTTTTTCTCTCATATCCTATTCTCTCCAAATTCAATCCTCCTAAATTACATATATATACATATATTTGTCCTTAGTGGCGTATTATTCCACATGCATTATCGTTCCATCGTAACGATCAACATAAGGATCATCGTATAAATCCTATTTTCTAATATTTTTATACCTTCCTATGGATGACTCGGTTTACCTCTTCCATGGTACAAGTCGATAATTCCTATCTCCACTATATATACACATGCACACATATCACGGGGAAAAAAAAGGAAAATAGTAAAAACCCACGAAAGACCGTAAGGGCGGAATGGGTGCCTAACACCTTACCATTTCGTAACTTAGCCTCCGGACCCTTTTTGAATCATTTTGGTTTCGTATGCATCAGTATGTCTTTGGATGCTTTCCTCGGGATGGCTCCCTTTCTTTTGTCTGTTTTGAGTAAAATAGACTGGCGACTCTATCTCTCTACATTTTTCACCTCACCCAAATGACGCCGGTCGAAGAGCTCCCGAGAGGGACGCGTGGGACCTAGGATCCTCTCTCACGCCGACCACCCATCATGAGGATCGGGGATGGCCGTAGTGGTGACTCTGCTGGGGATTATATGAGGGATAGACTCTATTTACATGGGTATTATGTTTGTTTATATTTCCCCCCACTTTTGCATGTTCCCCTTTATTACTCATGTGTACCCCATGACTATGCTTCTATTCACACACTTTTAGAAAATTCTCCATGTACACTTCGCACCACGTGCACCTAGAGTCACATATATCCGCATGTTGCACGCATAACCCATCCATACTTGGTGTACCATTGGTACTTATACTTTGCTCCCTGTTTGGCATATTCAAGAAATACATTCTCGTAAGATACTAATAAGAGAATCACTTATTATTCACACGACATCACCAAAGAGCATTGTTATTGACCAAATTTTATCCAGTAACTGGAGGGTCACTTTGCGATGGGAGCTGGTGCTGTAGGGCACCGTTAGCCCAAGCGATATGACTCTCACCTTCCATTGGCCAAGTACCTTCAACGTATATCGAACGGTTCCCCCGCATCGTACCGCTTGACCGAAGTCATGACAGGAAATATATCGCAGGGAACTCGTTCACGTACATCGAGTATATCGAATTCGCTCTCACATGTATCGTCCCCACGAGGTATATAGTGAGGCAATTCACGTACACTCAGGTTTATCAAATGGCTTGTCCACACGTATCGATTGCCCGCAAGAGCAAGACGTATATCGTGGAAATCACGCCAAAGGGGGGAACCCTTTTCGATTCACCCAACCAACTGCATACCCGCATATAGGGGTTAAGCCTAGGACACACATGTTACATTGATGGTTTCTACTCGAAACTCTACCAAAATTCCAGGTCGGCCTGCCGCCCGAATTTTCGCGCATTTTTAAAATGGGACTCTGTCCGTGAGCCTTGTCACAAGTCCAGCCATAGCTTTGCATATATTACAAACCCAACTTTTCCAGGCTCGAGTCCCATCCGGCATTTCATTTTGCATTTAGGAGAATTTAATACAAGTGAGAACATAATAATTATAATAATCATGCTGAGGTCCGTCTTCCAAAAAAAATCCAAAAACATTTCTCCTCTCTTTATCAAAAATCCCCCCCAAAAAATTTGTCTTTTCATCTCAAAAAGAAAAAAAATTTCAACCCTTTTTCTAAAAAATAAATCCCATTTTTGCGCCTTCTCAGATCTATCGCAAACACTTGGCCTAGCTCCTTATTGGCTTCAGTCTTCAGTCAAGTCGCCCAGGAGTCCCGTCCGTTCCCCTTTTACCTCTTTCGAGTTCGGTATCCATCCACTTTCCATGGAGAACATAGATTAAACCCCGTTGTGCAGCCGAATCTGACGGCATTCCTAGCTCAGCTCGTGTCCAAGATTGATAACCTCCAAACTGAGGTCCAAGAGATACAACGAAACTAGGTTCATGTTCCTCATGAGCCCGAGGTCCTCTTTCCTCGCTCGTCCACCCAAGCCTATCTGGGTTCCCTAAGAGTATCAGCACACTCCACGTGCCCCTCCTGCTAATGGGTCGTCGCCTGCCCAGCTTCCGACGTCAAACCTTTCCCAGCGTGGGGCCAAATTGCCTATGATCATTGATCAGAAGGAAGAAGAGCTAAACAAAGTCAAAGAGGACCTCAAGATGCTCACCAATAAGTTTGACCAAGTCAGAATCTTGGGGAATTACATGGACTACACCCACATGCCTCCTTATCCTAAAGCGAGGTTACCCGAGGAGTTCAAGATACCAACTATAGAGAAATTCAGAGGAAATGGACCCCCGATTGTTCATCTCCATAGCTATCACCGTTCCATGACTCTAATAGGGGCTTGAGAAGAAGTGATGGCCCAAATGTTTCAGCAAACTTTGAAAGATAGTGCCCTCCGATGGTTTTTGTCTCTCGAAGAGTATGGAATCCGTAATTGGGAGGATGTAGCCCGAGAATTCATGTCGCAGTACAAATACAATGAAAAGCTTGAGGTCACCCGCCATGATTTAGAGATGCTCAAATAGAACTCTGGGGGATCAGTCTGTAACTTTATAGCCCGATGGAGGGAAAAAGCAGCAACCATGACCAATCAGCCTTCCGAGGAAGAACAAGCCAGCATAGTGAAGAAGAACTTCTTACCCCATGTCCGAGCAAACGATGTGAGGACAATGCTATCCCCAATTCCGAGCTCTCAGAGAAGTAGGAGTAGAAATTGAGGAGGTCTTCCTAAAATAGATATCGAACCAAAGAAGGTGTCCGGACAGTTCACCCCCAGGAAATATGATAATCCTGCTGCAATCTCAACCAACCACCTCATGGGCACCAGAAATCCGCCATGTCCCAGTCCAAAATGATTACACCGATCTCTATTCTCCTCTCTCCAAATTTTATCAAGCCCTGCTAAGACGAAACCTTATCAAACCCTTGGATCCTCGTCCATTGCCAAATCCACTCCTAAGAAACTTCAAGGTAGATGCCCATTGCGCCTTTCACCAAATAGCTGTCCATACCACTGACCAATGCTTTCACCTCTGAAACATAATCCAAGGTCTAATTGACCGGGGTACCATCGCCCCACCATCCAATCCTAAGCCAAACACTACTCATAACCCACTCCCAAATCATGCCAATGCCATATTTCTAGAAGAGAACCCAAAATTCTATCCCTCAACTCAAATCACACCCATATATTCTCCTTAACCTCTCCAAATTTGCCCATATCTCCTCCTACACCTCGCTGATCAGGCACTGTCACTCCTTATCAGAGCATGCATCACCGTCCATATCCGTTCTGAAAGTGGAAGTATGGAATTATCAAAAGTCTTAAACCAGCTCCTAGAGTTCGGGCTGAAATTGCCCTCACATATGATCATTGATTGCCAAAGATTCAGTACGCTGTTCTTGAAAGCACGAAAATGGGCCCGAGAGTCAGATAGTTGGGTAGTACCGACTGATGAAGTCAGTCTGGATGATGTTGTCCAGATTATGGCAGAATTATTCTGGTAAATTAACAACATTTGCAATATCACCAAGTTATTCGATGCTTTGAAGCTACAAGGGTACCTGGTCCCTTCACCCTTACACATCCCCACTGATTGGGAAGACCTATATGAAGAAGCCGTTAAAGTTGTGGAATGTATCGACTTTATGTGGAAAGACAGAATTGTTGCCACCGGATGGGGGGGAGAATTCGAAGATTCGAATGAAGAGCAAGATTCAGAGAAAACTGGCTCGGTAGCTAACATATATGGGATGATATCATTTGAAGAACTTATCAGAGAAATAAACAAGGTGGCGGAACAACTCGAGGTTGATAAAGAAATGGGATTCATGTTCTTCCCCTCTTCAGTAAATCACATAACCAGATCAGGGAGGCATTACCAGATCCCAAACTCACTACCAGCCAATGACAAGGGGAAGGGAGTGGAAAACCTTCATATGCCAGAGATGACCCTAGAGGAGAGAAAGATCCTCGATCAACTAAAGAAAACTCAAGCTAACATCACTCTATGAGGGCTTTTCATGTCTTCTCAGCTGCACATAAATGCTTTGATCTAGTTGCTCACTGGACCCACAGTTCCTCCTTATACCACACTAAAAGAAGCGGTAAATTTGGTTTGGATCCTTGACCTCTATCCGAATGATATCATTTTTTGAAGAAGAAGTCTCCAATATTGGGCCAAACCACAATCATGCACTCAACATCTCCGTCAAAGTTATGGGGAAGGTCGTGCCACTCTCTCTTGTCGATAATGGATCCGCCTTGAATGTCTGCCCACTGAGAACCTTAAAATGTTTAGGACTGAAAGAAAGTGACCTCGCTCCAACCTCCGATGTTGTGCATGCCTACGATAATACCCGTTGGGAGGTGATGGGATCCATAAAGCTTGTAATAGGGGCTATCCCTATAAACCCTGTTGTCGAATTCCAAGTTATTGACACCCCAGCTTGTTTTAATCTGTTGCTAGGATGACCTTGGCTCTACGGTATCAAGGGTGTGTCTTCCTCACTCCATCAAAAATTAAAGTTCTTCACCGACGGACGAGTCATCACCATTTTGGGCGATGAAGATAATGCCGAGGGTGCAAGTACCAGCAATACCATTCTTGAGATACAGCACGGATAAAATGATATGCTCCTATTAGGATTTCGAGTTGAACCACTCCTACTCCCGGCAGGAGACGACTTCAAAAAAAGGGTTTGTCCAGAATATGAGCCTCATAGCAACGTCAATGTGATTCAGAAGTTCAGAAATATGAAGTTCATGCCCGGACTGGGGCTAGGACAAAGACAGCAAGGTATACTCGAGCCAATTTAACTAAAGAAAGCTCTCCCTCTTTGTGGTTTGGGGTATCAACTGTCAGAACAAGAGCTCAAAATGATCCGCCAGTCTCGACCAAAGAGAGGACTAAATTGCATCCAGACTATTCTAGGTGACTCCTTGAATGGATGATTCATCAAAGAGGGAGAAGACTTCCCCTTTTGCGGCTTTCCTGAACCATGGTATAACCATACAGACAAGAAGATGAAGCCTGAAATGGAGATCTTTTTCCAAGACAGTTACCCATGGGTCGAGAGTTCCCAACACCATGTACAACCACCCATCAAAGATACCGAAGAGACTGAGGAAAGTGACTCCAAAGATTTCTTTAACTTACAGACACTGGGGTTGACACTCTACATGATTCACTCAGGCACTACACCACCGGATCCTTTCCAACTGATTAAAGCTGCTGATACACCTCTCCTCAACTGGCATACTACGCTGTTTCTACCTGCTAAAACCTCACATAATCCCAATATTTACCCTTTTTTTCTTTTGTTGTCTATCCAAATGTAATCGAGTCCTCCTTTGATGAGGTTCTTAATGTTGTTTTTCCTATCAATGAAATAAGCGAAGATTTTGAGTATCTTGTTGTGCCTTACATTAACTGTTTTGATTCTAATCAAACTTTTGATGATCATGATTTTGCAAATGAACAATTCTTAACTGATCTAAATAAGGTTAATAATAAACAACATAACCGCGTTCAAGTTATTGAAGAAGAGACTATCATTATTAACCTCGGTTATAGTAGGCAACTGCGCGAGATTAGGATAGGGCTACCCTTAACGATCATGAGCGTGCACAACTCGAAGAATTGCTAAAGGAATTCGTGGATGTCTTCGCATGGTCCTATGATGATATGCCCGGCATTGATCCTGAAATAGCTCAGCATGATATCCCCACTCTCCCAGATTACAAGTCGATTAAACAAAAGTTGAGAATGCTCCGAACGGAATGTTGGCTCAAGGTCAAAGAAGAGGTGGTCAAATAGTTGAACTAGGTTTCATTTGTGTGATCGAGTATCCCACATGGCTAGCCAATATAGTGCCCGTGTCAAAATCAGAAGGAAAAGTTTGGATGTGTGTAGACTATCGAAATTTGAACAAAGCATCTCCAAAGGATGATTATCCGCTACCTAATATCGACATGATCATGGACAACACAACCAGTTATGCTCTCAAGTCATTCGTCGACGGGTTTATCGGATACAACCAAATCAAAATTCCCCTAGACCACCAGGAAAAGACCGCATTCATCACCCCATGGGGAATCTTTTGTTACACTGTTATGCCATTTGGTCTCAAGAACGTCGGGGATACCTACCAGAGGGTTTCCATAACCATCCTGCACGATCTGATTCATAAAGAGGTTGAGGTCTATGTGGATGATATGATTATCAAATCCAAGACTAGAGAAGGTCATGTTCTTGATCTCCGAACGTTCTTCGAATGACTGCAATAATATCAGATGAGACTCAATCCACATAAATGCGTCTTCAGCGTTACAAAGGGTAAACTCTTGGAATTTATGGTCAGTGAGAAAGGGATAGAAGAAGATCCTGCCAAGCTGAAAGACATACTTGAAATGCCACCTCCCCGAATAGAGAAAGCCGCCCGAGGTTTCCTTGGGAAATTGTAATACATTAACTGATTTATCAGCCAGCTAACCTCCATCTGCGAACCTATCTTTAAACTCCTCCGAAAGGATTCAACTAAGGTTTGGAATGAGGCCTGCCAATAAGCTTTTGACCGAATCAAACAATATCTGACCCAACCCCCAGTACTTATGCCACCACAGTCTGATCTCCCTTTGCTCCTATACCTAACCATAACCGACACTGTAGCTGGGGCATTGCTAGCCTAATACCTTGAAGATTCCCGCAAAGAAAGAGCCATCTATTATGCCAGACGCAAATTGGACGGATAAGACGTTAACTACACTGCTTTGGAAAAGGCATGTGTCACGCTTGTCTGGGTCACCCAAAAGTTACGGGACTACATGCTCGCCTTCCCTATCAAACTTGTATCCCGAATGGATCCCATAAAATATTTTCTTGAAAAAACCGCCTTGTCCAGCCGAATGGCTCGATGGTTTATGCTCCTAGACGAGTTCGATATCGTGTACGTCACACAGAAAGCCATGAAAGGAAGAGCCATCTCTGACTACCTCACTGATTACCCCATGGATGAAGTCGATGTTTGGGTCATCGAATTCCCAGATTAGAATATTCTCTACACTGCCCAGGACAACCTCCGATGGTAAATGTTCTTTGACGGCGTTGCCAATAAAAAGGAATATGGCATTAGGATACTCCTGATCGCCCCAGATGAATCCCACACTCTAATAAACATCAAGATGGATTTCCCTTATATCAACAACATGACTGGATACAAGGCATGCACGGTAGGCCTCAAAGTCACTCTCAAGAAAGGTATTCAATACCTAGACGCCTATGGGGATTTCGCCCTCATCATCGGTCAAGTGCTTAGAAAATGGAAAGTTAAGGACGAGAAACTCAAACACTTCCATGACCACTTAGAAGAACTAACCTCTCAATTCCAAGACATCACCTTCCACTACCTACCTCGAGCAAAAAATAAACTTGTTGATGCCCTTGCTACCTTGGACTCCATGGTTGACATTCTCGAAGGAATAACAATGACCCCCTTCCAAATTCAAAAGAAAGACAAACCAACCCACTATTACCACATCGAGCTCATCACCACAGAAGATCTCGAGATAGCCAATTGCTAGTACTATGATATTTGGCACCTCCTCAAGCATGGTAGGTATCCCAAGGGTTCTAACAAGAAAGATCGGGTAACCCTTCGAAGACTGGTTGCCCACTATATCATCGATCACAAAGCACTTCTCAAAAGGAACTTTGATGGAACCCATCTACACTGCATCACAGGGGCTGACATTTAAAAAATAATGCAGAAGATCCATAGAGAGGAATGCGGACCCCACATGAATGGTCACATGCTTTCCAAGAAGATCATCCAACAAGGTTACTGATGGACCACCATGACCCAGGATTGCACAGCCTATGTCCTAAGATGTCTCAAATTCTAATAGTTCTCCAACCTTCAGCATCTGCCTCCGTACGAATTATACAACATGACCTCTCCCTGGCCGTTCTCCACCTGGGGCATCGACATCATAGGGAAGGTTACACCAAAGGCTTCCAACGAGCATGAGTTCATCCTAGTTGCCATTGATTACTTCACCAAATGGGTCAAAGCTGAGTCATACGCAGTGCTAAACGCTAAGAAAGTGGCCAAATTCATTAAGAAAAACATCATCTACCGATATGGGGTCCCGCACAAGCTGGTGTCAGATAACAGGTTACATTTTGAGGCAGAAGTTATAAAAGTGGTCAACGAGTATGGGATTCAGAGACACAAATCTTCTCCCTATCGACCTCAGACCAACGGTGAAGTTGAGGTCGCCAGTAAGAACCTCAAGGCCATCATCAGCAAAATGATCGAAAGCTATCGAGATTGGACCGATCGAATCCCGTACACCCTCTGGGGATACCGAACCTCAATTCGAACCTCTATTGGGGATATCCCTTACTCTCTAGTCTATGGCATGGAAGTCGTCCAACTAATCGAGCTGGAAATACCCTCGCTGCGCGTCATGCTTGAAAGCAAGGTCAGTGAAGAAGACTGGTGACAAAGCCGTCTTGACGAGCTGACCCTCCTAAATAAAAGGAGATTAAAAGCTCTATACCACATGCAAGGGTACCATCGCCGAATAACACGATCATTCAACAAAAGAGTCAAGGACCGCGGTGTCCGACAAGGGGATGTAGTCCTCAAAGGGATCATAGAACCCTCTGGGACCCTAGAGGGAAATTTAACCCCAATTGGAGCGGCCCCTCCATTATTAAGAAGATCTTATCTGGTGGTGCTGCCATGCTCACTGATTTAGATGGGGAAGAGATGGCTCTTCCAGTCAACATGGACCGTCTCAAGAAGTTCTACCCCTAGTTCAAAATCTCGACGCACTACGACTCTTCTCATCTCCCTTACAAAAAATAATTTTCAAACAAAATAAAACAAAAAAAATAGTGGTACGTAGGCAGCTCATACACCTTACATGAGCATGGCCCTTTATTTTTCTCAAAATACTATTCTTTTCTTATCTCCGAGAACGACAGTCTATTCTAACATATACTTAAACAAAAGGATTATGTATGCCTTAGCGATCGGTATAGATAATTCCAAAAATACAAAACTCATCAAAAGGCAAAGCTGGATGATCAAAAACTTATTTATTTCATTAATAGAAAATTGCAATGCAATTACATAAAGGAATGGATAACTCCCTTTCCCCCTACCTTCCTAAAAAAGCCAAAATAAAATCCCCACATTTATTCCCCATTATAAAATAAACTCTCCAAGTGTCCTAGTCGTAGCTATCAGAGGAGCCCGCTCCATCATCATCATCTACATCATGGGGTCCCTAAGCTTCCCCCGCCTGAATAGAGTGTCACAAATGCTCCATAGAGCGATAAGCTCGAACCAGCTTCAGAAAAACTACCACATATCCCTCCATGGTATTAAACAAAACAAAGTACCTTTGTCCAGTCTCCACTGCCAACATCTTACTGACTACTCCCCTCCACAACCACTTCATATAATCCAAGGGATATGACAAACTCTCCTAACAGACTGAGAAGGATGGGTCGAAGGACGTCGATTCTTTCACATAGAGCCAAGCCACATGCGCAGACGCTCAGTTAAATATTCTACCGAAAAGAAGTCTAGTGTCCGAGGTGGCACGACCTACTCCCAGCCAAATTGACGCAGAAGCCTCCAAGGGAAATAGAAAGAGGTCTATCTGAGACCAACCAGCCGGACATACGGGTATTCTCCTAGCTCCAGAATAGGCAGCAACTGTCCCCACCAGGGCACTGACCAGCATAAATTTAGAGCCCCGTGATCCACAAGCCAATTCTCCCAGCTCTCAATATACAAGCCAACGCTGATGAAACACCACAAAAAGAAGTTAGGTACAGCCGACAAAGGATATTCTGGAGGAGTCACCAGGCGGAGTCTTTCAGACAACCACATGAACAACATCACGGGGCTACCCCTCAAGAAGGCAGAACGACCTTCTTGTCAGGCATCCAGGCCATTCAAAGTCTCCGTGAGTATCACCACTGCAGGATTGCAACGATATGACATCCAGGAGGTAATGTATGCAAGTTGTGGGTCCACCAGCAGTTCCCCAGTCACCAGCAGCAATTTTTACACTAAGCCTAGAACAACGGCTCCGGCGTATCCAGCATCGCCAGTCTCCTGCAAATGCATGGATAGTAACACCGCCGAAAGGGAGATCATTCCTCCAGTAACCAATGGTCTGGCTGCCGAAGGCAAAATGCGAAGAAGAACAGCCAGCAAATCCCTGGGAGAACGGGAAAATTCGGGTAAAGTCATGGAAACACTGGAATTTATCCCCAGCATGGCAGAAAATTTCTCATAGGTAGGACAAAATTCATCCAACCCAAAGCGGAATACATGGTCTTCGGGGTACCAAAATTGTACCACCGCCATCAGCATGTTCCACTCAATACGTCGATTGCGCCATAAAGAGACTCGATGCATGTTGAAAGCATCGTAGTCGACATTATAAGATCACATTGCTTCCAAGGCTTCGAGGTAGTTAGAAAACTCAATGCTAACAGGGAGAGCCATCCTGCAAGACTAAGAAATAGTAGGCGAGTAAGTAAGAATGTGAAGGTGTGATGGAAACACTCCACCCTTGCCCCTTTTTATACTTGAGAACCCTCACAAAAGACATGACCCCTGTAGAAATCGGAGGGAATCCTACCCCATAAAATACAAGAGGCTGAAGAGGGCACTAATCAAAGCTTTGAATTGATGGGATTGGACTTGACTGCCGATAGGCAGGACAAGGGTCTTATCGATCGGTAACCCCCTATTTTTGGAAATTTTCCTTTTTTCCTCTTGTGTCAAAATCAGAAGGTCAATAAAAATAAATTGATATTCTCAAACAGAATTTCAAAAAATTCCTCTTCCACACTTATATAATTTCTTATTTAAAAAAAAAAACTTCCCCCCAAAATCCCAAAGCGTATGCGCATGCATTCATCTGTCATTTACAAAAGATAATAAAAAAAAACCATTGAATTGTATATATATATTCTTCTGTGTTACACCAATGTTGCAGGAAATAAAAGAAAAGCAAAAAACAACGGGACTCTGCCCGAACCCACATTCTCTCTCTCTCTCTCACCTACCCTTCACCCCACTCTCTAAGAGTTTCTACCCTTGCGACGCGCTCTCTTTCCCCTACGGCGAGATGACGCACCACCACTACCCAAGCCAGAGTCCTTCCCGGATGAAGCAGATGGAACCAAGCAAGGAGGAACCGGGACCGCATCCCGAATATGGGCAGTCACCGAAGATATCCAGTCTCTAATATCCCTCAGCCGAGCAGTCGACACCTAGACTTAGTGCAAGTAAAAGGAAAAATCAGTATCAAAGTTGAAAGAATAAAAAAAAAAAAAGAAAAGAACAGAAAGATATACCGCAGGACAAAGAACCTCCTCTGTCAAACACAACTCCTTCGGATCCATCGTGTGAGGACAGTGTAACATAGGCACCATCCCTCCATCATCCCACCGAATGTTGTATGAAGGGGTATGCAATCATACAAAGAGGACCTCCGAAGTCGCCACCGCCTCAGACGCCGATGGACCACCGCTGATATGGGAAGACCCCACCGCCCGACTTGAACCCACAGGAGGGAAAGGCAAGGCATCATATATTCTGGGCGCCATCAACCAGCTCATCACAAAATCCATATAGTCATACGGCACAGCCGTATCAGTGTACAACATGTAGTACTCGCTGATCATCGCCGCGATCCTCATATCCTCCTACAATAGCCGATCCCGCCTCATAGACATGGGAGGCTGTGCAGGTGGCACCACCACCTCCTCCTCCATAATCTGTCGAACCACCCGCTCCCCAAGAGACCAAGAATGGCCGAACTCATGCGCGAGTAAACCCCTCATCTGCGCATTCACCCCGATCGCCCCCGTATCCTGAATGGCTGTCCTCCAAGGGTAAAAAGTCACCTAAAAATCCCCAGCAGGCATAAGTCAATACAGAATCAGAATGTGCAAAAATCAAGGCTGAAAGGAAAGAGTATTATCCTACCACTGGTCAGGCCATTCAAGACCTGACACACTGCCTCTAAAGAAAGGGATCCCTTCGACTACCGATTGGCCTTGCGCCATCGATACAATCGGTAGAAGTCCCCAACAGTCTCATCCTTCAAGGCAATCAATGGGGTATTGCACCTAATCACCTCATAGAACCACGTCTACCAAAGACAAGAATTCACAATCAAAAAGAGACGCATAAGGAAAAATGCGAATGCATGAAAAGAAAATGCGCAAATTAAAGAATACCTCAAGGAGATACGTGGCTCGAGTAAAAGTTTACTGGAAGCACCGACTGAATGCGTCTAAAGAAAAATAGAGGGTCGCCAAAGTTAGGCTCCCCCAATCATAGAGACTGATGTTCGAAAACATCCTCAAATACGGTAAGAACCACAAGTGGACGACGTCACCGCTTGACACCACCATAAAACCTCCCAGCACCAACAATATAAACAACCGGGCCATTTACCTCACCTGCGTCCTATCCTCCACATCAACCACCCTACTTAGTAGAACATCCTTCGGAAAGGATAGCCGAAAGGAATCCCCAGACACTATTCTCCCTACATCGCCGAACGCCTCCCTCACCGCCTCCGGCCTCACCCGTAGAGAACGATCCACCTCTAACTGCTCCCCATCACAATCTAGCCCCAGCAACTGCGGCACATCTATGGGAGTCACGGTCATCTCCCCAAAGCCAAAATGGAAGGTTTGGGTAGTATCCCACCACCTCTCCCCCAAAGCGCACAGGATCGCTGTCGAACGAGGCGTCTCATCCAGCACAGACGCCAACCTCCCAAAACCCGCTGAAGATACCATCGAACGCACCACATATGAAAGATTCTCCCATACATCCTTAAGCCCCGTCGTCCCATGGGAACGTATGTTCTTCAAAGAGATATCAGACTGTCAAAAGAAAAACCTTGTCAAAAATTCAAGAAGGAAGGAAAAATCATCAAAAAGAGAAGAATACCAAAAGTCTTTACTTACATAACCGCCAGGGCTCACCACCCTCGAGGAGCGATGACGTGACATCTCCCGTAGCAAGGTTCGCTCATTTGCAACCGGCTCGAATGTGTCAAAGGAGTTCTCACTCCCCAAAGCAAGAGGCGCCCTGGACCTCCACTCCACGTTCGCCCAGCCATCAACAGTCAACCATTTCCTATGCGCTGCAGTGCTCACAAAGGCAGCCATTTCTTAGAGATCGGAATGCTAGAACGATTTGCAGAGGAAAATCACAAAAAGTAAAAAAGCAAAAAGCTGTGAAAAATGAAAGGAATTCTCCCCTTTAAATAGAATGCCAAGGGTCATGCCGATCAGCACTAACCCCAACCACCGATCGGCACTGACCCCTTACCTTCCCGAGGCAGTCCAAAAGTCCGTGCCACTACCGAATGGCACCCTCTGTATCATGACGACTGTCACCCCCTTAAAATTTTGTACAAAAATTCCCAAAAAATACCAGATAGCCTTGAAAAATTCTCATAAAATTCCTAAAAATCTCAGGAAGAATTTAGAACATTTTCACCAAGAAAACTTCGCACTCCCTCAAGCGAAACCTCTTTTTTTTCCCCAGCGAAACTCTCAAAATCCAAGTAAATCTCCTCCCGGCAACGTCCCTGGAGGATCTCCAAAGATCACACTCTATACCCCAAAGTTATGAAACCTCCCAAGCAATACGTACAATACCTGGACTACCTAATCACTTCCTCAGTGGAGCTTTCAGCATCAAATTGCTTATCCCCACAAAGTCTCCAAAATATATAAAAGTTTCCCCAGCAATCAGCTGCCCAGCCCAAAACAAAACCATAAGATAAATCTCCTCGACAGAGTTCCCCAAGAACATCTCTACTTAAGCCCGCAGAATTGGCTTCGACCCGCAGAATTGGTCATCTCTACTTAAGCCTGCAGAATTGGCTTCAACCCGCAGAATTGGTCATATCTACTTAAGCCCACAGAATTGGCTTCGACCCACAGAATTGGTCATCTCTTCTTAAACCCGCAGACTTGGCTTCGACCCGCGGAATTAGTCATCTCACCTTAAGCCCGCAGAATTGGCTTCGACCCGCAAAATTGGCCATCTCACCTTAAGCCCGCAGAATTTGCTTCAATCTGAAGAATTGGTCATCTCTACTTAAGCCCGTAAAATTGATCATCTCTACTTAAGCCTGCAGAATTGGCTTTGACCCGCAAAATTGATCATCTCACCTTAAGCCCGCAGAATTGGCTTCGACCCACAAAACTGGTCATCTCTACTTAAGCCTGCAGAATTAGCTTCAACCCGTAAAAATGGCCATCTCTAGTTAAGCCCTCAGAATTAGCTTCAACCCATAGAATCGATCACCCTCATCTTCAATCCCTTAGAATTGGCTTGGACCCGCAGAATCGGTCACCCTCATCTTCAATCCCTTATAATTGGCTTCAACCCGCAGAATCGGTCACCTTCATCTTGAAGCCCTCAGAAATGACTTCAACCCACAGAATCGGTCACCCTTATCTTCAAGCCCTCAGAATTAGCTTCGACCCGTAGAATCGGTCATCCCCGGCACCTCCTCAGGAATTGGCCTAAAACTTTCCTCCAAACTATCCCTTAGGTCCTCAGAATCGACCTTGACCCCCTGAATTGTTCATCCTAATTTCCTTAGGTCCTCAGAATTGACGTTGACCCCTGAATTGGTCATCCTCGCTCCCTCGGGTCCTCATAACTGGCCTCGACCCTCTGAATTGGTCATCCTACCTCAAAAGCATCATGCGGTGTTTATTCAACGGCTATCTTTTATTCTAAACTCACCCGTCGAGGGGCTCTATAGACACCCCATTATGTTACTCCTTAAACTCCCCTAGGTACTTAGCACCTCCCTTCATCACTACAAACCCAGGTCATACCTCGAGTACAGACCTAGAAGCCGTCGGGCACTCCCAGGCTCCATTTGACTGAAAGTCAAAGTCTTCATCTCGATCGAGACTGAATGAATCTTTGAATGTCCCTGAAACCCCTTTCTAACGGTCCATCCCTTACACGATTCTGACTTACTATACGGACAAACGACCCATTTTCCCCCCGAAACTAAATCAGGAGGCCACCAGGTGCTCCCGAGATCCGTTTAACCTAAGTTAACTCTTCAAATCGACCAAGAATGAATGAATCTTCAAAGGACACTAAAACCCCTTTCCAACGGTCCGCCCCGTGTGCGATTCTGACTTACGGTACGGACGAACGATCCGTTTTACTCTGAAAGGTCTTCGAATGCTTCCAAGGCCCCGTTGACTAAAGTCAACTCACCGAACCGAATCAAACTCTTTAGAATGTCGAAGTACATCTCCTAACCTTTCCAATGGCCCGCCCCGTTCACGATTCGGACTTACCATACGGATGAATGATCCATTTGCGTCCGACGATTCCCCGTCCAATGGACCGATGAATGCTTTCGAGCCACATTTGACCCAAAGTTAACTCCCAATCCCGAGAGTGATCCAAAGGACTTTATAAGGTATCTGAATCACCTTTCTAACAGTCCACTTTGTGCGCGATTCGGATCAATGGTTTTCACTCTGCGACCGATTTTATGAAAATGCCTGAAAGACACTGCCAAACGACAGGTCCCAGACCCTGCCTATCGGCAGTGTGCCCGCACCTTCCGATTGGCAGGACCAGGGCTATGTCGATCGGCAATGCCCTGGGACTACAAAAAGGAGGCCTTGACCTCATTACAAAAGGGAGCCCAAATCAGAAGCATATCACTCTCATCAAATCCAGAAGACCTCTCTCGAAGTCAGCGCGATTTCCACATCAAAATCCCTTTCCAACCTTCACTTTTCATCATTCTTTTCATAAAACTTGGTGAATTAACCACTCTCCATCATCATCCAAGTGCAAGGGCTGCTCTCCAACATTCAAGATCAAGCTCAATATCTTCAAGAAGGCCCAATTTTCTCAATTCTCTCCTTAAATTCTCATAAATTCGCATTAACTTGTTTTATTACTTAACACTTTTATTCTCTCATCTCACATATCCTAATATACTTTTTATTTATTATTATTGCACATCTCTTTTTTTCATATAAATAAAAGACCAAAAAATAAGAAAAATAGGGTTTGCTCATAAATTCCAAACGGGAATTCTCACACTTTTCTTACACTTTTTTCACAACTAAAACACTTTTTCTACATACACACACACACACAAATAAGAGAAGTCCCCGGTTGGGTTTATGGGATAAACCCCACCCCTCGTTTTGCATGCGAACTACGTGGACTTTGATGCCTCTATAGGCTACGTAGGCATCTCGGGGTAAAATTCGAGATTCGAGTCCTATTTTTACTTTTTCTCTCATCTCCTATTCTCTCCAAATTCAAGCCTCCTAGATTACATATATATACATATATTTATCCTTAGTGGCGTATTATTCCACATGCGTTGTCGTTCCATCGTAACGATTAACATAAGGATAATCGCATAAATCCTATTTTCTAATATTTTTATACCTTCCTACGGATGACTCTCTTTACCTCTTCCATGGTACAAGTCGATAATTCCTATCTCCGCTATATATACACATGCACACATATCACGGGGAAAATAAAGGAAAATAGAAAAAAACCATGAAAGATCGTAAGGGCGGAATGGGTGCCTAACACCTTCCCATTTCGTAACTTAGCCTCCGGACCCTTTTTGAATCATTTTGGTTTTGTATGCATCAGTATGTCTTTGAATGTTGTCCTTCGGTATGGCTCCCTTTCTTTTGTCTGTTTTCAGTAAAATAGACTGGCGACTCTATCTCTCTACATTTTTCACCTCACCCAAATGACGCCATCCGAAGCTCTCCCGAGAGGGACGCGCGGGACCTAGGATCCTCCCTCTTGCCGCCCGCCCGTCGCGAGTATCGGGGATGGCCACAGTTCAGAATACAGTTTAATTGATATCACATATAGTGTAAAAAATTAATTACCAAACAATATACAACACTTATACTTAATAGGCTACATGCAAGATATGAGGATGCTTACAAGAAAAATCATAAAACAAAAAATAAATTCTTGGATTCCTTTTCTTATGTTATTTTGGAATCATTTCAAAACCCCTCAGTGACCTTTCAAAATATTTTTTCCAAGTATATAAAACATCTTTACGTTTATATGAGAATATATTTTCCTTAATTATGGTATTCTCATTTTTCGTTTGTACAATTATTTTTATGAAACTTATACAAGAAAAATGATTATAATCCTATATCATAATGTTGAAATTCAAAGTAGCTTTTCGATGTTGTGGAGCTTTTAAATCTAGACTTATTTTGATGATTTAATATATTAGATTGTCTTTGGGTTGTCACTTATGAATCTTGATACTCATGTTTCAGCTATTAAGGTTTTATAATTTTAGAATGCTCTATGTGTCCCAAGTGGGAGAATTATAATAGTACTCCTTGGATAGTGGACCTACATAGAACATGTCATTATGAAACAACAGGTCAAACGCAATAAGACAACAAGTTAAATGCAATAACTCGATATAGGCACAATATTTAGTCACACACAAATGAATATATATGGTAAATTTGTATTATATAAATTCTACTTTACTTACCCTATTTGACATGCCCGTATGATTGGGAGTGTCTAGTACATGCATGGATTTATAATCCACTAAAAGAATTAGAATTTATAATCATTTTTACACTTGAAAGAGGGTACACTAAAAACTTTCGAAATCGAAAACATCAAGTGTCAAATTCTTTAACGAATGGTGAAATTAGTGGGAGTATAAAATCACCTAATGTGGTTATAAAAAAAGCTAAGATACTCATGTCATGCTTTTAACTTCCAAAGTAATTATTCTTTTGGTTAGTGGATATGAATAGTTTTAAAAAACTCTTAAATGAGTTTTCTATTTTGACAGATTGTGAAATTTATCACAAGAATGCGAATTTGACAGAGGAGTAAGAAAATATTCGATTTTGATATATAAAGTTAAACTTTTGGTCAAAGTTTTTATTACGAATAGACAAAAGGGCGTAAATAAATATTTTCACCTATATCTTAGAATATTAAAATTTTATAACTTTAGTAGGTCCTTTTGAGTAAATGTTACATTTAGTGTGAAAACTTATGAGAGTTTAAGAAAAGAACTGTAAAAGTTGAGAAATCACTATATAAACTTATGTCAGTTTCCCATTAATGATTTTTTAAGAATACTTTATGTATTTTGATTAAGTATATATATACCTTGAAGTTAGTGGGAGTAAATTTATATATTTTTTAATGAATTTCTCTTAATAATAAATGATAGATTAGAGAAATAAAATAGTTTAAGAGTATAAAGTAATGAGATGCTTAAAATATTATATGCTCACACTTATGGTAATTGTTCTCTCTTTATTAAGTAGATTTGTTTAGGCCTAGTGACCAATATTATGAGAGAGGGAGAAACAATTAAATATTATATATATCATGCTTTAGCGCTACAACTTATGGATAATGGTTGCGGAAAATTTATTTTGGGACTTGAAGTTGTCGACACTATTATCAAGTCACTGAAATATTATGATAATTCCTCTATACTCTTCGTCATGAAGAACTGATAGGTATTTTAAAGAACCTAGTCACATTAGGATCTAATACCTATATATAAACGAATAAGTTCAGAAATAAAAAGTGTTAGTTGAACACATTAATATAAGTGTTAACATAGCATATCCACTAATAAACGGGCTATCACCAAAGAAGATTTATGAAACATGCTTAAGATATGAGTCTTGCATGTAGACAATTAAGTATGAGTATTAGTGGATTGTTTGGTGATTATATTTTGGCACTATACTTGATATCGATTATAGTGTATTCTGAACATTTCGATTTTTTTCTTGCAATATAGGTTTACATTCATGTGAATTGATGAATGTGGCGGAAATAGTCTTTTATGTAAGACATTATTGGAACATTATTAAATAACTCGATTATAGTCCTTGTTGGATGAATTATTACTGTTGTGGAACATGGAAGCAAGCATGTTCTTGAATTAGTATGTGAGCGCCCTAACCTGCATTAACGGTTTGTTTGATTAAGGTGTTTATGAAAAACCATTTAAGGATGACTCAAAGATTATTGCGTGCTTTATGATAATTATGGACTAAGTGGGAGAATATTAGAATTATTTTAAAGAATAATTCTACATAATATGATCCATAATTAGATTAATACTAAGAGTTAATTTGGTTAATGAAAGGGTAATCCAAATACCAAGAGTCAAAATGACTCTTGGTTATCTACCATAATGGACGGTTAAGATTAAGTGATTGTTGGAGATTTGGGCCTGCCCCTACCTATAAATAAGTGATTGATTGCCATCTTTCTGACACATAAAGATAACATAATGTAATTATAGAATAAGAAAGAGAAATCCAAAGACTCAAATTTGTGTTTATTTTAGAATACTATTTTGGCTATAAAAGAAGATCCAACCGTTGGAACATACTAAAATTGGAGTACGTTATTATCGTAAATGAGAGAAAGTCGGTATCCGAAATTTAGTCTGATCGGACATCTCTAAGGTCGACTACTCCGTCAATCTTTTCATTTGTGACATGCTAGAATTGGAGGCACCAATAACAACCTCTTCACTCGTCAATTCTAATGTTGACTTAGGTATGTTTTCAACTCTATTTTGGACACATGTGATAATTATGTAGATTAAGGTCCTATATTTACATAACAGTTTATATGTTCATGTATTGTATTATTGGTCCATAAAAACTGTTAATTGATTCATTAAATCTGGTCACTGAGGGGTTTCATTCTAAGAAGTCAGTCTCAAGAACATTAAAGGGGAAAAACATACAGTTTTAGAGAAAAAAAGTAATATAAATTTTATGAAATAAATAGCTCACAACATTAATGCTATGAGTTGGCAACACTTACATTAATAACATTTTATAAATGTCGACATTCTTTCGTAATAAGTTTGAATATTTATATATATGACTTTATTAGGTACCATGTTATGTAATTTAGATGAACATGCTAACTAGGATACCTTTTCACCACCTAATTGCATATTCTCATAATATTTATTTCATTTACTCAAAATAAATTTCCTTTGGGAAATTATCTTGCTTGACGAAATAAATCAAATATAACCCATTAATGTCTTCACATATATAGGCATAATAAGTTATTACTACAACTTTTATCTTTAAATTTAATATTCACAAGCATTCTTGTTGGGTCACTTTGGTGGCTACCAAACTATCCATTATATGAATATTAAATTATTTTATGGATTGTACAATAATTTCAACAATCACAAATGTTTTCAAAAGATTATAAATTAAACAAACATTTGGCCCCTTAATAATAACTTCACTATTGTAACCGAACTCTTTGGAGCAACTATATCACAATGGGTTAATCATAATGAAATTATTAATTATCGAAACACTCAAAACTATATATGGACTCTTTGGAGCAACCAAGACATACTATTTGAATGTTATCACAAAATTCAACATTTACAATTTATTATATTAGATCACTTTGGTGGAATCATAACCTAATCGAGATATAAATACTAAGATGAAAAGCTTAAGGCATGCCAAAATATAGTATTGTATGTTATCATAAAATTAACATTTAAAGTTTATTAGACTAGACCACTTTGGTGGAATCATAATCTAACCGTGATATAAATGCTAAGAAGAAAACTTTAGAGCATGCTTTTAATATTGCTTTACTCATATTGGGCATAATAAGCATATACACATTAATCTAATATTTACAATTTTGAACACCAAATAAAACTTTATGCAAATATTAGTCTCAAGGATAAATTTAAATCATTCGAGCTTAAGTTGATGCAAAAAAAAAAATTGCCCATTAATGTTCATTTAATAATCGAAATTATCCCTTTGGTACAATGAACAAGATGCATCATCATTGCATCAACAATCTAACATTCATCATTATAGTTGGACTCACTGGCAGCCAAATTTATACACAGTAATTTAATATTTATAATTATACATTATGGCACTTTAATGGATATCGAATATAATATAATATAAATATTAATATCAAAACCTTAACCATAACCATAATAGTCATAAAAATATTTGGTATATACCAAAAATATTATGACAACCAAATAAGATAAGACAACTGATGTATTTATTAAAACACATAAAATGAAGAAATCTATAATTTTCAATAATGGAAAATTTGAGTAATCACTATGAGAAAATTCTTAAAAATAATCTTCTCAATAAGCGAAATTAAAAAAAATTAGAAAGAAATAGTTGTCAACTTTATCACCAAATATGACAAATTTAAGGTTTTGAGAGTTTAAACGTGCTCAAATAGTCATAACAACGTTTATTACTAAAAAAAATTGTGATTTTTCATCATTAAATCCTCTCGAATTGACATAAAAAAATTATCAATCCCAGGTTAGTCGACAATTTAATCTCAATTATTGCTTATTAGAGGCATAAGAAAACTGTTACTGAATATGTCTCAAAATATTCAGATTTACAGTTTTATAAAATAAGTGGCTTTAAACACATAATTAAAATTGTTACAAAAAAAAATCACAATTAGGGAACCAAAATCAATTTTAATTTGGTTATAAAATTTTGGTAAACAAAATCTGATTTTATGAATTTTTCTTTTATGTGATTATATAGATGCACCAATTAATTTATTTGGTTGCATTCACGCATATCTTAAATTGATTTATCCTTAATTGCGCTTAAATCTTTAATTCATAAAGTGTGCAAAATAAATTTACATTTATGGAACATACATGCACACACATATTACGTAATGGATGTAAAATTAATATCCCAAAAAAATATTATACACAATTCTTGATGTATAATTAGAGGTCCAAATATAAAGCGTACACAGTAATTGAATATTTATGACTATAGATTAAGACACTTTCCTCCTAATCTAACATCATATAAATATTATGTCACAATTATTTTAGGAATTTTTGCAACCAAATAGAATATACTCTTTAATCTAATATACGCTAACATAGGGTATGTCACTTTGGTGGACACCTATCCTATCTTTAGGAAAATATTAGCACATGAGATTATTAACATAAGAAATATCCATACAATGGTTTGGAATGATATAAAGTACATAAGAACCTCTAAACAATATAAACATTACATATGTAGTAAAAAAAATCGTAAAATATCCAAAAATGAAAAAAATTAGTTTTCACCACAAATATGTTTAGAATTGTAAAAGAATCACTCTCCAATTCGCGGAATCGAAAGTATAATTTCCGTGGGAGAGATATAAAAGTAAACTTTTTTTCAAAATCAAATTTTTTTATTGGTGGCACAAAAAAAATGTCACGTGAAATACATAATTCATAATAGGCAATAATATTTCAGGGACGAAAATATTCAAAACGTCACAGAAATGAATTTAGACAGATTTAGTGACAGAAAACAGAAACGTCACATAAGATTTTCATACATAAACATTAAAAGATTCAACGACAGAAAACTAAAACGTCGCAGTAAGTTTCACCCATCAATATAAACAGATTAAGTGATAGAATATTAGTACGTCGCATAAAGTTTACACATAACCCTTAACAGATTCAGCGACAGAAAATAAAAATGTCGCAGAAATTATTATTCATAAACATAAGCAGATTTTAAACTAAGTCCAAATTAGAGTCATAAAAAAATATATAATAAAAACATCACATAAGTCTCATAATTTAGAATATAAAATCTGCTATAAAATATGAATTTCATATTTAGACACAAAGGATAATTATGTGATTTAAACCATATGCTCTCATACCACATGTTAGATTTAAAATTAATAAATCAATTAATAATTTTTATAGACCGATAATACAATACATGAACATATAAACTATTATATAAATATTGGACCTTAATCTACATAATTATCACATGTGTCCAAAATAGGATTGAAAAAATATACATAAGTCATCATTAGGACGAGTGAAGATGTTGTCATTGGTGCCTCCAACTTGAGATAAAAAATTATTATGGATTATAGGTTTCTCTCCCCTAACCTTTCTATAATTTGTTGCTTATTTCTTGTGACTAAATGATGTAGTTTAGGCCACTATTTATAGGAAGGTAGAGGTCCTAAATCCCAAAAGTCATGCGATCGTAACTGTCCATCACAGTTAACTCAAGAATTTACTTTAATTTATTTTTAATCAATACATGGTTAATATAATTAACCAAAAATAAAATTGACCCTTGGCTAGACTTTGGTGACCTTTTATTTACCTAATATGACTTATTACTTAATTTAATAATGAACCACTTAAATGGGTATTTGATTATTTGATAATTCCAACAATTTTAACCTCCTTGAAATTTTTATGTGCTTACATTTCATAGTAATGTTTAAGTGTTTCAATGTTTAAGCCAATAAAGATTTTAGGGTTTGGTATAGTTCATGTTTAACTCCAACGTTAGTTTCATGCTAATGTGTAAATAAGAACATTCCAGTCAAAAAAGGACATTATTATATTATAATTTGTATTGCTATTGTATTTAGTTAAAGTATCATAATTTACTCTTTCCCAAGATCCTCACCTCTGATATGCAATCATGTTCCTCTATAAAGAATAATTTTAAATAGCACTACACTTTTCATTAGTATTCAGGGTCCTCAAGTCCAGTAATTCAGGACAGTAGAAAATCACTAGCACACCCTTCATTTCCCAACACTCATCTTTCCCTTTGTTTGTTTGATTCCACACACCTCCAAATTATAACCTTTTACCATTTGGGTCCGGTGTCAAGAAAAAACATTATGTTCATAGAAGTAATTAAAAAAATTATTCAGTGTTAGTAATTTTAAAAATATCAATTGATTTCTTCATTTTATATATCATCTTTTCAATTAATTCTAATCGACATGTTTTTCCTAAACGACATTTTATTATTTGTAAAATTTAACAGGAAGTTCAATTGGAAAGGGTTGCGACTTGCGAATACCCTGTCGATAGCAATGGTTTGTTTATAACACCACATCCGATTTTTGGGTCACCCCATTTTGAACTCGTGAAGAGAAATAAAAATTCATATTCATTTAAGCTACTTATATATTTTAGTTTTCTTTTTATCTAGAATATGCAAAGCTAAGTTGTCGAACTAATTGCGAGCATTGCAGTACTATATATTTATTTGGTGATTTTGGCACAAATTTTTGCAAATATAAGGTTCCTTTTATTTTTAATGTGAATTACTGCTTAACTCTTTTCGGTTAACTTTATTACATTTTACTATTGTTTTTAGGTTTACTTAAATACATGTTGACATTTGTTAGTTTGTGGTGTAAATCAACTGTAAAAAGACTCCCAAAGTTATCTAAATACTACTTTAGAGAAAGAAATAATATTTTCTATTTCAAAATTCAAGCCTACCTCAAATGAGGTTTACATGTGGGTATTTAAAGAGGGGAGCAGTTTATGCTCCAAGATAAGGCACTAATAACAAAAATACCATTACTACTCCTTACCTCAAAATAATAAAGCAAAAGAAAGAAAAATACAACAACAAATGAAAAGAAAAATACAAAAGAAAATAAATTGACTAAAAATCCCTAAAATAGGGACCCATTTCCATCACTCTCCCCGACTTTAAAAAGCTCATCCTCGAGCGTAGGAGATGAACGGTAAGACAGCAACGTAACCATCAAAGAGCTCCTCACTAGGAAGAAGAGCAGTCCTCAGAGGCGTCTTGAATCGATTTGCCGTAAATATTTGGAGAATAGGAACATAATGCAAATGTGTCTAACCAACAAAATCGCGAACCCCAGATTCCCACGATGAACCTCCTTAATTCTATGTTGCGAAAAATTTCCTCTGAATGCCGATCAAAAGCTACCACGAATGGGTCCACATACCTACCACCAAACATATCACCTCCAATATCCAAATCAACCCCAAGAGTGATAACCTCCGATCCAACCTCAATAAAATCATCATCCTCTCTCTCAAAGATTGAAAAAAAAAATCTCAAATCAAACGTTTCTGGCTCACAAAAGTGAGTGCGCGACACTCAACCATCCTCATCAAAAATGTCAAAAAAATCTCTAATACTCAATCCAATTTCGTCGTTTCTATCTTTCTTGCAATCACCTGGCTTGGGAGGGGAGTTTTTATCGTTGATTTGACCCTCTTGGGTGAGGGAGGAAGAATAATTGGGTGGAGTAACCAATCTTGGAATAGCCACCTGTGATCTTGAATTAAGACTTGAGAGTTAATCGGGGCGAATACATAATTTTTTTATGATTGGGGTTTGAAAAATGGGTGGTGGGTTGGAAAATTCGGGTTGGTGGTGGAGAAATTTTGTAGGTTTGGAGGATAGGGTTTGTAAATTGTGGATTCGATTGTAAAATGGCAGTGAAACCCTAAAAGTGGGTTGTTTTGGATTTTGAATTGAGGGTTTATGGAATGGATTTGGGTTTGGGGGGAGATTTGGGTTTTCGGGGTGGTGAGCTTGGTGTAGAGGGTGGGGTAGGGAAAGGGTTGTGGGTAGGGATTTCTAGGGTTAGGGTTAGGATTTTAGAAGTGGGTATAGATTTATTGTTGTGATTGTACCCACTATCCCGTTTGTCTTTGAATCTCCTCGATTAGTTGTTCGGATCTTCTTGGAACCATTGAAGAGTAGTGTATGATTTGATAATATAAACACTAATAAACCAAATACAAATGTAGAGCTACACCCATTCTGATTCCAATTTGACATAAACCACCCATCAAAAGGCTCCTAAAATAATCTAAACACCACTTTAGAGAGATAAACACTCCTTTCTATTTCAAAATTCAAGTCTACTTCAAATGAGGCTTACAAGTGGGTATTTAAAGGGGAAGAGTAGCTTAGGCTTCAAGTTAAGGCACTAATTGCAAAAATACCATTACTACTCCTTACCTCTAAATAAAAAAGAAAAAGAAAGAAAAATACAATAACAAAAGAAAAGAAAAAATAAAAGAAAATAAAATGACTAAAAATCCATAAAATAGGTGATTAGGCATAAATATTTCATGTTTATCCCCATAATTTAGGTATTTCTGTGATCTCGTGCATCGTAATTGACTTAATTTTATCTCATATTTATGCTACTAACTCTACTTGGCAATTGTTTCATATTTTGGGTATCTCTTATGTGTTTTACAGGTATTTCATGCAAGTTAGTGCGAAAGAGAACTCGAAACAAGGAAGAAAATCAAGAAAATTAGAGTTAAAGGGGGAATTTTGGTAATTTTCCAGCCATAGTCCTGAAGCGGGTCTAACTGAAAGGTCTAAGATGATGAAGTCACAAGAATAGTGGAAGAAACGAACCCCAATTCGAGTCTCGGTGAAAGAGTTATGCCATTTTGAAGATTGAGAAGAAAACATGAGAAAAATCTAAGTCCCAAAAAGAAGAAGAAAAAAAGAGCCAAACTAGAGAGAGATCTTATCCCAAGCGAACTGTCACTCCGGGATGCATTCTACTTCTTTACAATGCAGGACAATTTCACTTTCGTAATGGGATGATCTAGATTCTTCCCTCCTTTCACGGTATGGATTCGAAAAAGCCTTACCTCCACATCCGTGAATTTGAAAAGGGGTGCAACACGTTAAGCGATAAAGCTTGAACTCAAGACGTCGTTCTCCTAAAACTTTCTCCTTTTTCTTTAAAGGATAAAGCTAATTCTTGGCTATGTTCTTTATCACCCAACTCAATTGAATCGTGTAGAGATATGCAATGTAAGTTTCTTCTGAAATTCTTCCCCTAACATTAAATGAACTCCATTAAAGCTCAAATTTAAACATTTAAACAAAAAAAATGAGGCATTTGATCGATGTTGGGAGCATTTCCAAGTTCTAGTTAACACTTGACCACATCATGGTTTTGAGAAGTATCATCCCATATATTTCTTCCACCAAGGGCTAAGCATAGCTTCAAAATAACTCGCTGAGACAATGTGCGAGGGAGAATTTTTAGGTTAAACAAGAACGATGCAGAGGCCCACCTTAGGTATGTCGCCGAGACTACCCAAGCATGGGACACATCTGATCCTAATGCCCAAATCCACGCTCGACAAACTCCCACAACTCCTTCTGTGTTAGGACTTTATCATTTGGACAAAGAAGCCGAGATGAACTTTAAATAAACCAACTTGCTAAAAAAGTGGACGGCATGGTTGACTTACGGGCAGGAGAGATACTCAGATCAAATAGAGAAATGAGATGGATAGTGTGCGCAATTTATGATGTGGGACATTCAACAGATGAATGCCCGACGATACCCTTTTACAAAGTCATTCTCCAAGAGCAAGTGGAAGCAGTCAAAGGATTTAAGGGAAATTTCAATGCCCTCATGGGAATTCTTACAACCCTTCTTGGAGGAACCATCCTGGGTTTAGTTATGGGCAACAAAACGCTATGTTGAATCCTAATTCACACATTTCCCCTCCTCCACCACCGTCTCTGCACTTTCAACAAGCTCCACATATGCAAACACCACCCTCCGCACCGTATATCACCCCACCGAGGAAGGATACGATAAACAAGTTCATACAAGCCCAATAAGCAACCAATTCTCAAAATAGTCGAATGTTTGCCGAGATAAATGAGAACATTTCAAAGTTGCAATCATCCTTGAGTATCCAAGAAAAGGGTAAGTTTTTGGCCTAAGGCCAAAGACCTCCCCAAGGTCAACTTAGTGTTTTCTCTACATCCAACAACCATCAAGAGCAATGTCAAGCAGTCACCACTTTACGAAGTGGGAGAGTTATTGATTTATCACCTCCCCCACATGACCAATCTAAAGATAAGGAGGTTTCGCTCGGCGCTAAAGAGACTGAAGATGCCCCCTTAAATAAAAGTGACAATGAAGACAACACTAGTGGGCCCGAAGTCATAGTGAAACCACCCACTGTTATGCCTTTCTCTCAATGGTTGGTTCCACCTAAAAAATGGGCCTCCCGCGACGATGTGGTACAGGTCTTTAAGCAAGAAAAACTGAATTTACCTTTCCTCGATGCCATAAAGAAAATTCCAGCCTATGCGAAAGTCTTTAAGGACTTATTGACGGTGAAAAGAAGGCTAAAGGTGAAAAAGAACGTTTTCCTAGAACAAAATGTGAGATCCTTTCTACTTAATGACCTCCCACATAAGTTTAAAGATATGGGTGCACCTACCATCTCATGAATCATTAGAGCAAACCGAATATAAGAAGCCTTGCTTGATTTAGGCTCAAGTGTCAACATTCTCCCTTATTCAATATGTAAGAAACTAGATTTGGGGGACCCCAAGCCCACATCAATCACTCTCCAACTCACGTATCGTACAGTGAAAATACCTCGAGGGATCATCGAGGACATGATAGACTAAGTGACACATTCTACTTCCCGGTAGATTTTGTCATTTGGGACATGGATCCATCCATCCCCTTGAGCAATCATGTTTCCATCATCCTAGGCCTCCCATTCTTATCTACAGCTAACGCATTAATTAACACTTAAAATGGGAAAATGCAACTCACATTCGAGAACATGACCCTTGAGACGAATATTTTCAATATCTCCATGAAAGTGGGTGAGGAGGACATTTTCACGCAGTAGATCTTATTGAAGAGATAGTAGAGGAGAACATAGATGGAAATATTGGTGGGATGCCTTAGGAGCATGCCTTATTTTGGGTAGTGAGAGTTACGAGATGTACATCGACTTCGAGAGAAAAGTGGAGGAGTTGAGAGCGATATTAGACGAGAGAGCGTCGAATAAGGACGTAAGAGTTACAAATTTTATTCTAGATTCGAGGAGTTAAACACCAAGGGAGTGGCGCACGATTCCCTGGAAGAAAATTTTCCCACCTTCCAATTAAAGAAACTACCCTCCAATGTGAAATATGCTTATTAGGGAGAGGATGAGACATTTCCCATTGTTGTCTCCTCTATCCTAGATAAAGAGCAAGAGGGTAAATTGTTAGCGATTTAGAGGAAGCACCGAAGTTCTTTTGGTTGGAGCATTGTGGTTTTGAAAGGTATAAGTCCCCTGATTTGTACCCATAAAATCCACCTCGAGGAGGACGTGAAGCCCTCAAGGGAGATGTAACGGTGATTGAACCCAACTATGAAAGAATTAATGAGAGAGGAGATCATTAAGCTATTAGACGATAATTTACCCAATCTCGAATAGAAAATGGGTGAGTCCTATCCAAGTCATACCGAAGAAGTCGGGAATGGTTATGATCGAGAATGCTAAGGGTGAGCTAATTCCCCAACGTACCACCACCTAGTGGCGCATTTGCATTTATTATCATAAACTCAATGCCGACATGAGAAAAGATTATTTTCCTTTGCCATTCATCGACCGGATTCTAGAGCGAGTAGGGGACACCCATTATATTACTTCCTTGACGATTATTCCGGATATAACCAAATTGATGTGGATGTGCTTGATCAAGATAAGACGACTTTCCCATGCCTTTTGGCACGTTTGCCTATAAATGTATGCCATTTAGATTATGCAATGCCCCCGTGACTTTTCAAAGGTTTATGCTTAGTCTCTTTACCGACATGGTCGAAAGGGGCCTTGAGGTTTTTATTGATGACTTTAGCATTTTCGACCCCTCTTTTGACCTTTATCTTGCGAATCTTGAAAAAATTCTAGACCGTTGTGTAGAAAAGTACTTGGTACTCAATTGGGAGCAGTTCCATTTCATGGTTATCGAAGGAATAGTTCTTGGCCACATAGTGGCATCAAAAGAAATTGAGTTTGATGGGGCAAAAATAGATATCATAGTCGAGATTCCCCCACCTAAATCATTAAAGGATGTGCACTCTTTCTTAGGCCACGCGGGTTTTAATCAGAGGTTTATTAAGGATTTTAGTGCCATCGCTAGACCCTTGAGTAACCTCCTTATGAAGTATGCCCCCTTTGACTTTGAGTGGAATTAATCGTGCCAAAGCGCTTTTGACAAATTGAAAAGCGTTCTTATTTCCGCCCCCATTATGCAAGCTCCAGATTGGTCCCTTCCATTCGATCTTATGTGTGATGCGAATGATTATACTATAGGGACTATTTTGTTACCAAAAAAATATAAGAAGGTTCATGTTATCCACTATGATAGATGAACGTTAATCGGTCTGCAACTAAATTACTCAACCACGAAGAAAGAATTTCTAGTTGTAGTTTTTGCCTTGGATAAATTTTGCTCTTACCTCATAGGTTCGCCAATTACTTGCTATACTGACCGCACGGTGCTTAGGTATATCCTTTCCAAAAAGGATTCTAAGTCGTGCCTCATAAGGTGGATCCTACTCCTACAAGAGTTCAATCTCTTCATAAAAGATAAGAAAGGAATATAAAACATCATCGTCGATCATTTAGCCCAGCTTTCATTCGACGTACCTAGTGATACTATACCCATATATGAATATTTTTCGGATGAGCAGTTATTTTCCACTTCTTTTGTCCCTTGGTTTGCGGACATAGTGAATTACCTTGTCACGGGAGTCGTTCCTTCCGATTGGACACCACAAGAGAGAAAGAAGTTCCTCACTTGGTCGTGCATGTTCTTCTTTGATGATCTATATTTATTCAAATATTTAGCGGACTAAATCATCCGACGATGTGTACCTGATGATGAGATTCCTAGGGTCTTTCGTTTTTGTCATAAGAAAGCATATGGATGCACGAATAAGACTACCACTAAGATCCTTCAAAGTGGTATCTATTGGCATATAATTTCCCAGGATGTTAATGCTTATTGCAAATCTTGTGATAGATGTCAAAGGATTCGAGCCATCACTCGATGAGACATGATGCCATTGACCCCCATACTCGTGATTGAGATATCTGATTGTTGGGGTATTGATTTTATGGCCCTTTTCCCCCTTCCTTTGGTTTTTTATACATCCTAGTTGCGGTACACTATGTGTTGAAATGGGTTGAGTCCATAGCTACAAAGACTCATGATAATAAGTTGGTGATTAAGTTCTTACAAGAAAATATACTTTCTCGTTTCGGAGCTCCAAAAGCAGTCATTAGTGACAATGGCAAACATTTTTACAATCGATCATTTGCAAAACATATGAGAAAGTATGGGGGCCATCCATAAGGTTGGGACGACTTATCACCCTCAAGCGAGTGGGCAAGCCGAATTAGCCAATCATGAAATCAAGAACATTCTTAAAAAGACCGTCGATCCTAATCGGAAGGATTGGTCCCTCCGGTTGAACGATTCTCTATGGGATTATAGAATCGCATATAATAACCCCCTCGAGATGTCCCCGTTTCTCTTTATGTATGTAAATCCTTGCCATATCCCCGTGGAGCTAGAACACAAAGCCTATTGGGTAATCAAGAGGTTAAACTACAATTTGTACACATCTGGTGAAGCACTCAAGCTTCAATTGAATGAGTAGGCAGAGATGCACAGTGATGCATATGAGAATGAAAAAATATCTGAAGAAAAGATGAAACTCACACATGATAGAATTATCCATCGAAATGAGTTTCATTCGGGTCAAAAAGTGCTTCTCTATAACTCCCATCTACATTTGTTTCCCTAAAAATTACGTTCATGATGGACAGGCCCATTCGTTGTGAAAGAGGTGCTCCCCCATGAAGCCATGAAGTTAGAAGATCCAAAAGGAGGTACACATTCAAAGTTAATGGGCAATGCCTAAAGCCATACTTAGAGGAGTGTGTGAAAGAAGTCGACGTGATTTGTTTGTTGGACCCCATTTATGGGGTTGATTGATCTTGAATGAGAGGTCATCGCACCCCCAATGTGTATGGGGTGATTAGAGTTGTATAGGAGTGTGTCGAGTTGTTTTTAGGAAGTCTAGAGGTATGTAGGGTTCGTGAGTCGAGAAAGGGTTAAGCACTGCATTGCTGTTTCACACACAGGAGCGCGTACACGCATTTCCATGGAGAGATTGAGGTGTCCCAGGGTACTTGAGTGCGTAAAAGGTTTCAAGGTAGCTTAGAGAGGTGATATGGAGTTTTTAAAGACTTAGAATTTGAGGAAAGAGTGAAATTAGAGCTTTGGGACATATAGATAAATGAACTGCATGCCAAACAGATTCGAGGGTGAACCGGTTCACAGGTACACTCGAACCAGTTTGGGGTGCCTGGCAGTCAATTCGTTCTCTCTTCCAAATTTATTCCCCCCTTCTTCCATTTTCAGCACTCCCTCCATTCTTCCCCCTACGAAATTTCTTCCATCCCAACCATTCCCACATCCATTTTTCACCCGTATTCTTTCCCTCACTACAAAAAAATATTCTATTGGGACTAAAATATTAGGGACGGCAATCACAACCGTCCCTAAAAATTACTTATTTGGGACGACAATAATACCCATCCTATATATATACTTATTATGGATGGCTAGAGTCATCCATCTCAAATAATACATAAAAAAGTATTATATAGGACTACTTTTTTAACCGTTCCTAAAACTTTGGTCCTTTAAAGTTTTATGAAACTGTTATAATTTTCATTACCCCAAATTAATTCCCATTACCAAAAGTCACTTCCCTCTCATTTTCATGAAACCCTTGTTCATATCTTTCCCCCTCAAACTCGAAACTCTCTCATTTCCCCTAATTCACGGCCAATTTTCGCTCTTTGTTCTTCCATCCATAAGCGGTGTCGACCACTGGTGGTTCTTTCTCTCGACCTATCGGCGGTTCTCTGTCTCGTTTGTTCCAGTGGTAAAATATTTCTCTCTAGTTCCGGTGTCATCCAAGAACTTTTGTTCTTTCACGGCTTTGTAGGATCTGTTATTTTAAAACATCAGTGGAACTGTTAAGTAATATATGAGTCTAATCCATAAAAAATTTATTGAATAGGGTGAATATCCATTCACATGCATATTTTATTGAAAATTAACTTCTCGATTTATGCAGATCCATTTGTGGCCTTAAGATTTACACATTGATACCGACTGGGCCCCTGCAAGTTAATTTCATGATATCTGGAAAATATCCAATTAATTGGATGATTAAATAGCTTCGGGGATTGTTGTATTTCGATTCGATTAATTTCACGGTAGCTAGAAAACTCAGATGGTATTCAATTCCTCTTATTTCGGGGTTTTTTGCATTTCAATACGGTTTCACCAAAGTTGTTGGCAATGGATTAAATCTACAACATCATTTCTGCAATTAGTATTTATTTAGTGATTATTTAGAGGTGGATGGATGTTTCAGTAAATATTCTTATTTCACTGAACACACATGATTGAGGTTGTTATTCCGTATACTTACTTACCATTGTATTTTAATAGGATAGATAGGCAGAACACTTGTGATGTCGAATTTAGTTGGATTTGATTTGATACAATGATGCAAGGTAAAAGCTCATAAATATAATTATGATAGAATCTTTGGTGAGGATTAAATTACAATGCAACACCGCAAACAAGTTTATGGAAAGAGTAGAGAGTGATTGAATAAAGTCAAAGATAGATATGGATAGTTGTTGATGGAGTAGATAGAAGATTGGCATGGGCTTGATACATACAATTGCCACCTAGGTCTTGGGAAGCTCCGTTTCTAGATCACACTACAAAATCAAGTATTATTTATTTTCAAACTCCTAAACAATCAATCTTCGCATACATCCACACCCCTGCATATTTATTTTAAGATACTATATTTAAATAATGTAGTATTATAGCACTTAATCTTGCTTTCAATTTATTAAGACGCAAAATACGTATTTATTATGCCAAAATATATATTAGTTAGTCACAAGGTGGAGGCAGACCAGTTTGTGTATTTGTGATGATGGCCGTTTTTCTTATAATTTTATTTCTAGTTTTCTATTACATATGTTCGTTTTGTTGAGTTGAGTTAGGTACATAGGAGTTTCAATTATGTCATAAAATAAACATAGCTTTTCTTGTGTTTTTCTTATTAAATGTCTAATATAGCATTAAATCCTCTTCATATTTAGTTCTTATGGTCAATTAGTATTTGATGGAATGATTGCTTGTTAAGTAATCTTAACTAGCTTAGGGTTCTATTTATGTGGAATTTTAAAGTTTATCTGAATTGAGACCCTATTATATTATTAGATTGTCTATATTCCACCACTTTATCATTATTATAACCAATGTAGAATCCTTTTATCTTCAGATAAAGTATGTTTATATGTCCTCCAGATACTATTTTATTTATTTTTTGCTTTGTTGACAACACGTTTGTTCTTTTCAATTACTTATTGCAGATTTTACAGCATATGGTTGGTTCCCACGACTCGAAAAAAACTAGTTGGTGCCCAACATTATAACAAAGATGTTTATATTAATAACAGTCGATGTACTACTGTCACGTGGATACCTGAATGTGATGGGGCTCTTATTATTGCTCATACTTATCGAAATTTGTACGTATATGAAAAGGCAAACGTCAGATTCCACTAGAAATTCCTATCCCTACCTTCTTTGGCTTTTTCCAGTCTATTCCATGGACTAAATTTAGTATGGTTTGCTTCAGATCTATTTTAGAGTAAAGATGGTATAGGTGAATCGTCGTTCCTTGTCATCAAGGATGAAACTCAATTTTATGTTCCGCATGCACGGTCCAGCAAGAGTAATCCAATTGCATATTGGCCAAAGTTCTATCAATAGCATTGCCTTTTCAATCGATGGGAAATATTTTTCAACTGTTGGTAGAGATGGTTATTTAAGGGTTTTTTACTACTCAAATGAACAACTAATATGCAGAGTGAAAAGTTCTTACGGTGCTCTTCTATGTTATGCTTAGAGTTCGGATGGAAAATACATTTTGGCTGGTAGTGAAGATGATCTAGTTCAAGTTTGGAGTATGGAAGAGAGGAAATTAGTAGCATGGGGCGAGGGACACAACTCATGGGTTAGTGGAGTGGCCTTTGTCTCTTATTAGTCACCACTAACTTCAGAAGATGGTGACACATTGAAGAATGTTGTGTAACATTATATTATGTTTTGCATAATATATATGTTGATTAAACAGGTTTTAGTATATCATATTTTAGGTTACAAATTAAAGAGATCGTTTTGAGAAGTACATAGTGTTTGATTGGAGCTCGAGTCTTGGTCTATTTTTTATTATGTAAACAAGTCTTATTATTTTTTTTGGTAAATGTCTTCACAGGTTGATAAAATATCCTACAAGGGAGATTAGGTTTCTCTTCTTGTGAAGCTTGGTCTCCGTGAAGAAGGTGAAAAACTTAACAGGATTTTTCTTTCCATGAATCTGGACAATTACAGGTTTGTAAATATTTTTAGTTAAACTGACACTGTACAGTATATCAAGATCATGTTTACTTCTATGTTTTCCTTGTTTTCTACTTAGATCCCCCCCCCCCCCCCCCCCTTGTAACGTAAAGTTTTGGTTCTACATTAATCACATGTGATTCTTGTTTATTATAAAAAAATGACTAAAAATAGAGCCATAAGTTTGCGCTCTAGAGAATCGCAAGGCGCTCCACCTCCTAACTTAAAAGGGAGATAAATATCAGGGTTGTACAAGATAATGAGATAAAAAAACAAATCCTAAAAATCGCAGTCTTATCTTTATATACTTGGTTTTTTTATCAAATGGATTTCAGTGTTCAAACTCGTTCTTTTCAATTACATAGATCAGTTTGATAAAAAATGGGCGCCCGTTATTATCAATTTATATGTAAATTTATTCATTATGAAATTTTAAATATTGTTCCCAACCATTTATAGATAATGTATAAACTTTTATTGAAGTGACCGACTTTCACTGCAAGGCAAGCATGCGAGAGCAGTCCTAGTCCAACATCAAATGATGACAAAATCTCATTAGCCTAGTAAAGAAGAATGTAGAAAACACTTGAGCACGGTACACAGTAGCTTAGTTGAAAGAAAAAGAAAAGTATGTAAATACCTCAATGAGGGCGACACGGACACATGAGTATACCGCTGCCGGACATCTCCACATCTCCCATGATGAAGTCACTCAATTCACCACTAAACTCCACCCTAGTAGGGCCACCTCCTATAATAACACAGTGTAACATGCGCTCCTTTTCTTTTAACATGCCTGAAATTATTGATTGGTTTCTAACTTTACATATATATTAACATAATATAAATTATGTGTGCTAATTAGTATGTTGTATAATACAATTAAAACTTGTCATTCATCCCGACTTAAACTATTTTTCTCACCGTCTAACATCGAATAGTAATAAATAGTTCCACTTGCATACGAGTCATTTTATATATCATGTGCATTTGATAGTTTATTTGAATTTTGTTCTTTATTTGTAGGAAAGTATATGGAGATTATTGGAAGTGTTGCTAGAGGATTAACAAAATGATGTCAAAGCGCGAAATAGGACATTCGATGAATTGATAGGGTCCGACGGGCATGATCGTGTCTTGTGCATGGGAGTAGATCTGCGACTGGCTCCTAAAAGGTCAAGCACAACGTCATCATCTCAACATTATGAACAACAGATATCTGAATTACGCAAAGAGGCTGAGGAACGTGAAATTCGCCATCAGAATGAACTTGATCATGTTCGGGATGCCGAGACAGATGACAAAATCAAGAAGACTAAAGAGGTTTTTTTCTCATTTTGATGAAGAAAGATGGCTTCCTCGTACCAACTGATTCACTTGATTAGGTATTTTCTTAACAATTAGAATTCATTTACTAATAATTTGATATTAAGCTAGGCCGTGTGGGCCAGTGAATATTTATGATGATGAAATTAATTTATCTGCTCATTTAGGCTTTTGTTGTTGTTGTTGTTGTTGTTGTTGTTGTTGTTCATATGAGTTTTAATGTTAAAACAAGTTGATTTTCATGAATAAACAAAGGAAACTCTTCCGATTTTTTTAAGTAGTTAACACGTACGGATTACCATAGTTGAATATTGTACTAAATTATGTTTATTTTCTCTTTCACATGTCCGGACACCATTTGGGTCAATATGGATATCATTTGGAATAGGTGTTGGCCAGATCTATGAACCACTTGTATTTTCCACATTTATAAGTTAGGTAGTTATTTATTTGGTTCTTATGTCTTCGAATTGGTTATTTGATATTTTGGGGATGACTGAAGTGTGAATAATATAGATTATGTTTTAAGTTGGTTATTTTACTTTTTAGAGATGTTATATTGGAAACCTTGAATATGAATGAATGAATTTTCGGAGCTTCGTTGATCTTTTGTTTTCGATATTTATTTGTCATAACTTGTACATTTGTTGATATTATGACTGATATTGAATGAGGCTAGAACCTTCTCTAAAATGTTGTGTCACAATAGAAATTTTGGTAGCAGATATGGTGGTAACTTTTTAAGGGGTGATTAATAGTCCCAAATAATATTATTACGGACAGCCAAACGCCCATCCCAAATAATATTATTATGTCTTTAGGGGTGGCTAGATCCGTCCCCAAAAAAAGTGTCACAATAGAATTTTTGGTGCCAATTTTTAAGGGACGGCTCATACTGTCCCAAATAATATTATTTGGGACGACTAAACGTCCGTCCTTAAAAATTGAACCTTTGGTAGTTTATATGGGACGGTCAAAAGAACGTCCCATAAGATTATTAGGGACGGAAAAAATCGTTCCTGATATATTTGGGATGCCTATCAAATGTGACCATGCCTTATCGTCCATAAATTTGTCCCTAAAGACCTTTAGGGATGGATTTTACGCGTCCCTAAAAGTGAGTTTTTTTGTAGTGCCTCCCTTAATTCCCTCCATCCATTTCCATTTCCCACCTATAAATTCAACCCCATTTCCCCCATTCCTTCACACCTCTCTTCTTCACTCTTCCTCCTACCTCCCATATTCACCCTCTCTCCCTTTGCAACTATGCCTCATCGCCGCCAAGTGAACCAATGACCACACAAATATTATTTTACGACCACTACACCAAATTCTGTGAATGGTCACGGTAAAAGGGTCACGACTCATAGCCATGACTAGCTAGTCACGACCCAAAACCATGACTATAGCCAAAATGGGCATGACCAAATCCATGACTCAGTGTGGTCATGAGTCATCTTGTAGGTGGTTATGGTTGTAGACGATGACTCCTTCGGGTCACAACTCTAAGCCATGACCCAGCCGTGACCATTATGGCGCCAAGTTTCCCTCCAATTTTTGTCAGGGATAAGTCACGACCCTTAGCCGTGACCACAAACCCCAATACACAAGTATATGGTCACGGATTAAGTCTGTGACCATTAAATTATATGATTCACAACTTTGAGCCGTGACCATGTCCTTATTTCCACGTTGACGTGTTAAAAATAAAGGGGCCACGTCATATGGTCATAGACCTAAGCTGTGACCATGCTCTTTACACATAAAAAACACAAAACAAATTTTCATTTCCCTCAAAAAGTTCTAAACCCTCACTTTCCCTCCCTCTCTTCGACGATTTCAGTTCTCTCCTTCTCTCAATATCAATCTCTCTCTCAATCTCAATCTCAAAGGTAATCTCAATATTCTCCTTGTTATGCATTTATGTGCTTGTGTATTTCTTTGTGTGTGCGTATTTCTGTGTGTGTGGGTATGTGTGTGTATACGTGTGTGTATACATGTGTGTATATGTGTGTTTATTGCGTATATGTATGTAGGTGTGTATACATTATTATTGTTTGTATTGTGTATATGTATGTGTGTATAATGTAAACGTGTATGTGCGTGTGTATTTTAGAAAAAAAAATATATATATGACCAATATTTGTTTAAGTTTCAAACTAGGGCAAATTTTAATTTAATTGATATTGTTGGTTTATGTTTCAAACTAAGGCAAATTTTAATTTAATGGATATTGTTTGTTTAAGTTTCAAACTAGGGCAAATTTTAATTTAATGGATATTGTTGATTTAAGTTTGGGGCTGAAATATAAAAGTATACATCTCCATTAATATTGATGCTAAATTCGGGATTAATTTTAGGGGCTTTGTAAAATTAAGTCCCAAAAATGCATAATCTATTAATTGTAGGGGCAATGTTTGTAAGGGGTTAATTTTAAGACTAATGTTTGGAAGGGTTAATTTTAGGGATTTTTGGCTAAAATGACAAAATTAGGTATTCAAAACCTAATAAATTAATGGTCAATGATTCATTAGAGCCATAATTTATAGGAATGGTTTTCACGCCCTCAAAAATAATAACTCGTTAATGATTCATTAGAGCCATTATTTATAGGAATTATAATCACGCCCTCATTCATTTTTCTCAGGAAAAATGAGTCACGGTGTTAATAAATGGAAACGAGAGTGGGAAAGGTTGCAATTGGACCGCACACATACATCTTTCATTAATGAGCCTCATAAAGTGGGCACTCCGATTTATTGGTATTGGAATAAGAAGATTGAACAATTTAACTACCTTATAAACCGTGGAGTTCATCTCTAGCAAGAGTACTTGTTCGATCGTATTTTATTTTCCCTGCCAGAATGTTGGGATGAAGCTGTACAATATATATTTCGTGCATATAATACCGATAGACCACTGACATTGCTTACGCTGTTAGAGAAGGAAGAAAAAATTCACCCATTATGGATAGTATTACGTATAAAGAGCATTGACGAAGACTGTGATGTCTCACAACATATACACGTCAAACTCAATCTTACCAATAGGCTGAATATAATGAGATTTAGAGTTCATGTCACTGACATCTATGCATCCATTATAGATACGCTTCCTCCTAATTGTCCACGTGCAAAAATTCATTGATTTTTAAAAACAAATCCCGACTAGATAGAGATCAGACACATTAAACTTTTGTTAAAGTCTTACCGTGAAAAGGTAGATTATAATATATGGTCAAAAAAATTATTTTTTTTGTTATAATTTCATATTGAACTTTGAAATTATGCATCTATTATTATAGATACACATTAAACTTTTGTTATTTTTATAGATAATGTCGAGCAGTAATGGAAGAAACGCTCCAATCAATAACGTGACACAACCACAAGGAGAATTCTCAACACCAATTAGTGAGCAATACTCAACTCCACAAACTGTTCACTCCCTTAATCCACAAATTGTTCACTCCCCTACTCCAAGTTGCAGTAGGCAAGGTACTTCCACTAATCCAACGGACATGGCCAACGCTCCTAAAACTACCGGGTCAGTTGAGAAGAAACTCATTGGGTTCTCTTTATTGGGAAATAACCACACAGGAATAAGAATCACGTTCCATATTTTAAAGCCTAGTGCTTGTCCTTGGCAAAAATGAATATGGGAGTGGGAGGAGCTCACAATTGGAACCTCGTAGATAAAGCTATTAAAGATGACATCTACGAGCAACTCAGCAAATGGTTTTCATTTTTCCCAAACTGAAAAAATAAGGTGTTGTCTCGGGTTGCTGAACAACTCCAAGCATACCGAAGAAACCTTAGGCAGAAGCATTTCCCTAAGGGAGCATCGAGCTCCGATATTTTAGCACTCAAAGACAAAGTCCCTTTGAATGTTGAGATGTTAGTCAGTCAATGGAATGATTTTTTGCAGAATGAGGCGAAGGACTCTAAAATTCTGCAAAAGGGAGAAAAACAAGCAGAATAGGGCCAAAAAAAACTGATGTCCATCGGCTTGGCTCGAAACCTTATGAATATTTGAAGAACAAGTGGTCGGCCATTACAAGAGGCAACTCGAATGAAGGAAAGACACCGAATAGGGCCAAATTATATGTGTATGCTAGACGAGATAACGATAATAAATTTTCTCCTCACATGGCCAAGACTCTAGAATTAATAGAGTCTATGAGTAGTCAGTCAGATTCAAGCCCATTCGACAACATTGACAATGATGCCATCGCACAAACTTTTGAGAAGGACCATAGATGGAGGACGAGAGGTTTGGAGTCGCATATGTCAAAAATAAGATTCAAACACATTGCACCTCTCATGGACGAGCTTTCTTTTGTTAATATGCATTTCACACCCAACGATGAACGTCAATCAAGGACTGAAGGAGATATAATGGGGATTGGAAATGAATTAGGAGGTGTGAATGATAAACTTGCACAGATTGTGTCTCTTTTAACAGGTCGTATGACCCTGCAACCCCTAATGCATCCTAGTTTCCCTCCACAAATGCCGGTTCCTCCCAAAAAAAATTCTCATTTTCCATTCCCCCCACAGATTTCGATTATTCCTTGAATATTCCCTTTCTCAGTGCCTAAGCATGGCACAGGTCTTGGATCATCGTCAACAACCCACGCTGGCTATGGCGAGAAATACAATATATAGGACCTGAGCGGTAAATTTATCGTTGGGATATGCACGCTCATGTCCACTGTCGTAGCAACTTTAGTACATAATCGACCTTTGTAGGAGGGTGAGTGTCAGATCATGGTTGATACAGTATATGAGGGTTGTGAAATTATTCCAGCGCACGCCAACAGTGGAGAAGGGAATTTTTTGAAAAATTATGGAGACTCTATTACCACTTGGCTAGTTTATCGCTTGATGAAGATGTAGAAATATTTTTCTTATATTGTAATAATATCAGTAGACAAATTTATTTAATTTGAGTTTAAGTAGTTGTCTAGTATCGTTTATTGGCGTGTTTCTGTATTTAAGTTATTTCATAGTTTGATTGATTGGTGCGTTGTTGACTATATTAGTGATTTGTTTTGATACTATATTAGTTCTTTATTATGCAACATGATATATATAAAACATGATATTTATTTTATCATGTTAACACAGGCCTGCAATTTGAAGATTATTAAATAAATTTTCCACAATACAAAGAGTAAATGGGGGAGACTGACTAAATAGCTAATAGTTATGTTAAAAGCGTTTAAGAATTTATTAGATACGCTTTTAAGAAACTTAAAAGTGAGAAGATTCCGTTTTCGTACATCCATTATTTAAACAAAAAATATAAATCTTTAGAAGATGTTGAGTTATATTTAATAATGTGAGTGATTTGTCAAGATTATAACAAGTGGACATACCATGGTGAAAACCATTTACCTTATGTTCCCGAAGAATTATCAGTAACTTACCATGTAACAGAACACCGAGTGGAAGTGGTAAATGATTCTCCAACACATCGTCCATTGACCAACCTAATTCATGATCTTACGGAGTCCACCATGACCAAAACCACCAACTTATGGAGACATATAATGCGTGCAATGGACAATTTGATACTGAACTACCAGGAGACCGAGAATATATACGGTTGAAAGCTGATGCGTCTTGACCGTTATATAAAGATTGCGATGAAGATCATTCGGTTCGGTATTATATGTAATGATTGGTTTGCATAATTTTAAGAGTCAATTTTTCTTGTCTGGGAATAACGTAACCGAAATTCTTAAGTGGGTTAACAAAATTCTCCCAAAAGAGAACATATTTCTAGACAATTATCCTACCATGAAGAAGAGCTTGATGGGTTTGGGATTGAAATATAAATCTATTCATGCATGCAAGTATGATTGCATATTGTATCGCAACGAACACGGAGAGGAGGTTGGAAGTCCAGTATGTGGTGAGCTTAGATATGTCGTTTGTGAGAAGGTAAATAGCAAACCTGCAAAATACCAAAAGATCTTGCAAGTACCACAAAAGGTTTTGAAGTATTTTCCACTAGGTTCATGGATAAAATAATTTTTACTGTACCGTGGATAGGGGAGGCCTTGACATGGCATGCTTGATGCGAGGTGGATGGGCATTTGATGCGTCACCAGGTTGATTCACTCGTCTAGAAAATTTCAAATGCACGACACTATGAATTTGCAAACGAATCACGCAATGTTTATCTTAAAATCTCAACTTATGGGTTTAACCCTTTCGATAATTTAAGTAATAGTCAAAGTTATTGGTAAGTTCTTATGGTTTCTTTAAGTCTCCCTTCGACACTATGCATGAGAAAGGAGTTCACATTATTATCTTTATTGATGCCCAGGCCAAAGGCTCCAAGTGATGATTTTGATATATTCTTAGACCCATTAATCGAAGGACTTAAAGAGTTATGGGATAAAGGTGTGACGGTGTTAGACTCTCACAAGGGTAAAGAGTTCACACTTAAAGAAATGGTGATGTGGGCGATCAACGACCTTCTTGCTTACGGGACCTTGCCTGGTTGTAATGTTCATGGTTATTATGGATGTTCCATATGCAGGGAGGAAACTGAAGCCATTTGGATAAAACATAGTAGTAAGATGAGTTACACGGATCATCGTAGATTTTTGTGGACCATCAACCCTTTCAGGAATGACAAGTATAACTTTTATCCTACTGGTCACAAGCACCGGATGCAACCTGCTTGACTTTCTAGTCAGCAGATCGAGGAGAAGGCGGTGGCTGTGGGGAATAGGTACGTAGGCAAACACCCCGAGTTTTTAAACCTAAAGCGTAAAGCAATGGGATATCCTAACGACCCTACTAAAGCAAAACCATGGTCCAGGTGATTAATATTTTTTGATTTGTCGTATTGAAAAGATCATCGTGTAAGGCATGTAATTGATGTGATGCACACAGAGAAGAATGTTGCAGAACATTTGATAGGAATTTGTCTGGGTGGATCTCATTCCAAATATAGAGAGCGAGCCCGCCGAGATCTACAGGATATGAATCTAAAGAAGAAACTTTGGTTAAAAAATGATCCTACAACAAGAAGAATTTATACCCCTCTGGCTACTTTCACTTTGACTATAGTCAAAAAAAGATCATCTTAGACACGTTGTTCAACTTAAAAACTCCAACTGGTTATTCTGGTAATTTACATAGGGTCATAAACTATCAAGCAAATGACTTAAAATAGTGAAAGTCTCACGACTAGCATGTAATCATCCAATTAATCCCTCTGTTTTTTTGGCATTGCTTTTGTGAACACAAAGATCTACGTCGAGTAATTATGCAAATTGGTTTGTGTTTTACCCTACTTTGTGCAACAGTGGTAAACATAAGGCACATAAAGGCTGCAAAATCAACTTTAGCCAAGGTAGTTTGTGTATTAGAGAAATATTAATCATAAGAAAAATGGTCACGGCTTAAAGTCATGACTAGCTTTAATTGTCATAGCTTTGGGCCATGACTAGATGGTTTTTAATTGGATGATGATCACGGGTTTGGGACGTGACCATTCTTGTAAATGGAGTCAGGGATATTGTCCGTGACCATGTATGTGACTATCAGAAGTCCATGATCAAGGCAGTGGGTCATAGATTTGGGCCGTGAACACCGACATTGGTCACGCCCGATTTAGTCACATACTAAATTTGTAACCCCCTATGCCTGGTTAGGGATAAAGTCTGTGACCAATCGCCCAGTTTGGTGTAGTGGACCATCCTCTAAGAGGGGATCGAACATCACTTTTGATCGGTCCAAGAGAGATATTGGTTTGAGGCTTATTTCACATGGGACCACACATTTCCTATTGAAAGAAAGGTTCTTTGGGAGGAGCTTCCCCCAGAAGTTACTGCCCTCTTTCACCGCCGAGGTTGGTTCTCTTTCCTTTCACCAACATATGATCGCGTGTTCGAAGAGGATTCACTACTTTTATGCTACGCTGGTCAAAAAATTTCCCACGCTCCACGAATCTTATGTTGACAACATTCGCGCGCTATTTTTAGTAGCTATCATCGAGCGCAAGATGCGTGATAAAGGTGTCACTCTCGCCATTCCATTCGCCTACCCAAATAATGGTGCGCTCCGCACAAAAACCTAATGCATAGCGCTTATTACGTCGGGGGAGAAATGGCTCCAAGACTCTTTTTCGGTGGCAAAACTATTGGATACGGTGCGCTATGCGCACCACATCACATGCGGGGACATTCATCAAACTTCCAACAACTCAGTCATTCATCAACGTCATGGAAATTTCCTCTACTATTTCCTTAACCTGCATAGCACCATCAATCTTGCCAAACTTTTCTATGCAGACATCTTCCATGCCGCCTACTATGATTATGGCAAGGTGGCCCTCCCTTATGCCCGCCTCATCTCTAAAATTATGTACGATCCTGGGGTGTCGGATCCTAAATTTCTCACAAACCTATCCCGACCTGTTGGAGCTTCCTCCACCACCCGAAATGAACGCCAAAAGCGAGTAGCTCACCCCGAGTGTCACGTTATTTGGAAGAGGAAGAAGAGGAGGTTATGGGCCACGATAGTCAAATGTCGGATGTAGAGGAGGGTCCCGACGTAGCCGAGTATGTTGAGGATGACGATTCGGATTATGAGCTGAAGGGAGAGGGCCTCACAAGGCGCATTACTGCCCTCGAGTCACGTTTTGATGATTTTATGAATGAATTCCGCAAGGACGATTAAGCATACCAATGCGACACGAGCATGATGGAATGCCTCCATACCGAGTTCTATCGCTTGCAAGTCAGGGACAATGTTTCGCTTCCCACCTATTTCTATTATCCCTATGACCCAAGTGCGCCTAGTACCTCATGTCCACAGCCCGAATACCTAGCCCGTATGAGTGATGTCTTTAAGAAGCCTTTTTTAAAATGGTTCTTTTATCTTTTCTTGTACTGAATTTCATGTGATCCGCATTTGTAGTTGTTTCTCCTTTTCTTCGTTTGTAGTGAAAGTCTTTGTTTGTTAGGTAATGAAAAATCTACATTTGTGAAATTTACTTACTTTATTTGTCGCACTTCTTAGTTTTTCTTCTTTAGATTTTGTCCCTTTTGATTGAGGACAATGCAAAAGTCTAAGTTAGTGGGGTGACAACTGCGTCTTTTAAAAATTTAACAAATTTAAAAAATTTCCAAAAAAATTGAAAATTTCGAAAAAGCCAAAAATATTTTTCTTTGAAATAAATGAAAATTGGAATTTAAATTTTCAAAAATATCATTACAATTTTGTTTAAAGTCTCAAATTGTAAAAATCAAATGCATAAAGCCAAAATTGACCAAAGATGGAAATTGATTGAAAATTGACGACTTTGAGAATAAGTGTGGAGATTGATTAATCCAGTGAGATTTTGAGGCTATCGATTTTTGTGAGTAATTAAATCAATCCGAGTTAATGGTTAACTCAAAGTACAATTTATCTCCAAATAAGTGGTTGAAGATCTCTATTCCTTTGTTTTGATCGGTAACGGAAAATGAGCGAGATGTTGTCTTGAAAATGCGCTAAAAATATCTCTAAATTAAATATAATCTCGAGATGCATATGATAAAATAATCAAGTAATCGGGACAATTAAGTAGGCCCTCATTTGTTTAACCCAAAAATATGAGCCATAAAAAGTTGTGAAAAATTACCCCTTTTGGGAAGCCAACATGAGCCTGATAAAAAATTTCCTTTTCATTTGTAACCCGAAAAAAACCAATTGGCTCGAAATTATGAAAAGTGAATATTCATCAATAAAGTCCAAATGGTGCAATAAAAGGGGTAGGAAAAAAAAGGAAATAGAATTATTCTCAACAAAAATAGCTAGAAAAGAAAATTGTGAAAAATAAAAATATGGGAAAAGAAAAGAAAATGAGCAAAAGACCGAAAAAGCACTAACGGACATCGTAAGAAAAAATTTCAATTACAAAATTCCCAACCATTCTCAATTTTACCCGATACACCTTATAATTCGAGAAAGTCCTAACGGAGTCCAAATTGCTAAATTAATTACCGCATGGAGAGCTAAGACACGAAAATATAATAACAGAGATTAATTGGTATGAATAAAAGACGATGTTTTCCGTTTTCCAACAATCGTATTCCGCTGAAGAGATCTGATCACCTAAAATAATTTTATCTTTTAAATTGTGTATGTGAAATTGTGTCTATTACATTTTCTCTTTATATCACTCATACCGAGAGAATTATCCACAATCCGAATGATTTATTTGTGACTTTATCCGTAAGAATTGAATCCAAACAATTTTTTGAAAAGTAACGTAATGATCAATCGGTGGAAGTTAACGGTTTAATTTGTGGCTTCAAACACACACACTATGAATTGAGACTTGTGAATATAAATTTACAATGACTATTTTTGGGGAATTTAAATTGTATAGTTTTTAAGTATTTTGATTTTTCTTTGATTCAAAAACCAATTTTGTGGGTATATTCACTGCAAAACCTCACGAGACCCCACTCGTCCTACTAGGGTAACCTAGGATTTTATCGGCTTGTTTCATACGCTAAGTGAAATCTCTTGTCTGCAAAAGAGGTATTTTATCCCAATAAAGTTCTTGTGAGTTTCGTAACCCATACTCTCATTATTTTAAATTGCTCGGGACGCGCAAAGTTCTAAGTTAGGGGATTTGATTAGGCATAAATATTTCATATTTATATATGTAATTGAGGTCTTTTATAATCGCGTGCATCGTAATTGACTTAATTTTATCTCATATTTATGCTACAAACTTTACTTGGCAAGTTTTTTGTGTTTTGGGTATCTCTTATGTGTTTACAGATATTTCATTCAAGTTAGTGTGAAAGAGAACTCGAAATAAGGAAAAAGGCAAGAGAAATAGAGTTAAAGGGACATTTTGATAATTTTTCAGCCTTAGGCCAGAAGCGGGGCTAACTAAAAGATCGAAGTTGTCAAAGTCACAAGAATACTTGAAGAAATGGCACCCCAATCCGAGTCTTGGTGAAAGAGTTACGCCATTTTGAATATTGAGAAGAAAACATGAGAAAAATATAAGTCCCAAAAAGAAGGGAAAAAGAGCCAAACCAGTAGGAAAATTCAAACCCCACCTCAAACTGGTTTGGGGTGAACCGATTTGCAGGTACCTCGAACCGGTTCGGGGGGCTGATGCGCAAAATTTATTTATTTTCAGATTGGATTTAAGAGTTGGATTTGATTAGGACTCTTGCAAAAACGTGAATGTAATCTTTCGGCAAGACATTAGACGGAGTTTTAGGTTAGTTTTTGTTGGGAGAACAAAAAGGGGGAAGGCTAAGAACCCTAATTTTGAATTTCATAGATTGTTCAAGCATTATTAAAGAATAAGGAGTTCAAGATTTCAATACCTAGTTTGTTTCTCTATATTGTTTTTGCATGTCTTTCTTCCTTGCATGTTTCTCACCTTTTCCAGATATTTAAATATTTATTGCATGCTTAGTAATAGTTTGATTATGATTTTCCATCCATGCAATGTTAAAATTTTGCGTATTTCCTACACAGTCATGCTAGGCTAAGTTTCTAGCGAGTTGGGGTACATGAACCCAACCTAGGTAACACATATGAATTTAAAAGTGAATAAAAAGTAATTCAGCATTCCAAGGTTTGAACTTTATCAAGATAAAGGTTGTAGATCTTTTAATTCCATTTTCCCCAGGTAACCAGAATGTTTAAGGGTCCAATTGTTTTTTGAGAACTTATCATCCTTGTCAAATACAATCTTTGATTTAATATTGTGCGGCATAAAGTCCTCATAATTTGAATTCTTAGAGAATATTTTATGTCTCGTAGAATCACGAATTAAAATTTTTGAAGCTTTTATGTTTTATGTGATTTTCGACGGTTCGGGGAAGTGTACCCTGCATTTTCTCCTATATATTTAAAGTTTAAGTTAATTCATCTTGCATACATATTTTAGTTATTGCTGTAATTCAAATTGCATTAGTTAATAGGTAAAGTCACAAAATAATCATCTTTTTCTTTCTTTCTCTGAGTCAATCGTAGGGTTAATCGTTCCTCCTATTCATCTTCACGAGCATTCGCCCTATTCCCTGAGTTCGACACCCGGTTTATCAGATTTATACTTGAGTGACCGACTTACACTTGAGTCGATAGAAGCACACACTAGAAATGCTTTTAAAGTCACGTCAATACGGAACCATTTCCATCAGTTGGCTAAATGTAGAAGAATACATTCCACACCATTTTAGTGAAAAATAGGTAGGTGTTTTATTGCATTATATCTATTTGTAGATGTAAATAGATTTATGGTTGGATGTGATTGTAAATCACTTTATTTAAGTCTATATTTTTAGTTTCCTTATTGATCGGATGGAACTTTTTTCTTATATATATTATTGACATGTGTGCAGTGAGAAGGTTATGTTGAGTTTTGTGATGCATTTAAAATATTTCTCCAGGTTGGTGGTTTGTCAATGGTATAGTCACCCTCTATAAGAAGAACAATAAACTTTACCACAAAGACTTTAAGGATGAGTAGATTCTCAACCAAAAACAATATGTAGCAAAAATGTGATATTCTCTCTTTCCCCTATTCTATCTCCCTCTATTTTTCCTTTTGAAAAGATAACCATATTATTCTTAATCTTATCTAGGATATATTAACTCATCATATTCATGCGAGACTTCTATTATGTTCAACTTGATTTGATAAATTTCTTCTTTAGCTAGTTTCTAACTACGTGGTTTTTTGTGTATATATATTCGAGTTTTCAATAATTATTTTAAGTTGAAAACATTTAGAGATTCATCATGCATTCTAAGAAGAAATTTTTCACAATTATCCTTTCCTAGAAATATCCAGAATATAAGAAGTTGAAAGGTTATGCCCAAATTCCACCACATTACTATTAAGAGGGTGTCCTACAAAATCACCAACAATAACTCTATCTTCTTTTTAAATTGATTAAAACATTAGTAGATACTACTGGAACAAATTATGCACATGATCTTACCCATTACCGACTGTGAAGAGGTGAAAATTCTAACTTTCTTATTTTGTTCTTTTTTGTGAAAAATAAATTATGTAGTTAGAATACACATTTTCTGTTTTATTCCTTCCCGAAACGTACCTATTCTACTCAAATCAGTGTATTAATGATGGACTTATAAATAAAAGGCTTAAATTGTTATTAATAATAAAATAGATTGCTTTAAGGTTAGATGTGAATTAACATTGGATATTTTTTTTATTTTATTTAAAAAAATATTTTCAATGGAAGAAGGAAAAGAGGACAGGGTAGATTGTTTTAGCTACGCTATAACAATCAATTATGATACATCTTTCAAATTGTTATGTAGATGGTATAAACTTTGTATCTATAATTTATTTGATGGGATTAGCCTCAATTAACGTAATTTTTACATGCAGATGGATGGAACTTCTGGTACTACTGCTAAGAGTTGTGAGTGTATGAATTTTGTTTAACATGTTATTAGCAAGGGCGGACCTAGGTGGTCCCGATGGGTGGGCAGCCACCCATCCTAGATTTTCGGGGATTTTTCATATATATACGCTAAAAAAATAGACATATATGTAACTTTTCATTGAGAAAGGCAATGATTTTATGTCATTTCAAAAGCTGATGGGCGGGGTTGCAATAAACCATAGTTATAATGTAAGATGCGCTTATAACTTTTATGGCCATCTTGATAGTCTTACAATTCCAAGGCAAATTCAGAAAAGTTGAAATTTTTTGAAATTTTTAGATTTTAAGTTGTTTGATAGCTCTAATTTGTCTTGGAATTTATTTTCTATGTACAACACCTCTTAAGCATAATTTGTCACCTCAGGGTAGAAACCAATTCTTTAGCGAGGGGATGAGTCAGGTTTTTATTTGCCACCTTTGGGTGGCAAATCAGTCAAACCGAATTTTTTTTAAAACTCTATATATTTCATAAATGTATAAGTACATATTGTTCATAAATTTGTAAATATATATATTTCGTATGTTTTAATGTATGTGTATATTTTCGTATGTTTTATATATTTTAGAATATATATATATATATATATATATATATATATATATATTGTGGTGACAATTATATTCAACACAAATAAATAAGAAAAGTGCAATCACCAAAGGAAATAAAGAACATAAAATGCCAATCACACAACACAGTATGTACGTGTTTCAGCAAGAATGCCTACGTCCATAGTGGTGCAGTCAGTATTATTTCTATATACTTCAGGGAGTGTTTACAGAGAATACAAATTGTGCCCTCTTGCCCCGGGCTTAGGGTTGTCATATACATATTTGTTCTCGGGGAGTGGGGGTGTTGGACTCCCCCACGTCCATCTTCTACTCCTAGAATATATCCCTGCGAGATATTAGGAGTGGACTAAGTCCCAACTGAATTCAGTTGGAGTACGAGGGGCCTAAACTTTGGTCCATTCCCATTGGGCTACTCGTCTGGGCCTATGATGGAAAATATGGGTACCCACAATTGCCCCTAAAGTTGTTGGGCCACAATTTGGACTCAATAACTTTAAATGATTTGTCATAATGGCTCTCTTGTGAATTGTCTAACTCTTCCCAAAGTTGAAAACTGATTTAGGCGGCAGCTTGCTTCGTGTCTTGTGCACGATGATTGGAAGCTTTTAAAAGTCATTTGGAGCAGCAGTCCGTAGTTGTTGTTTCAAACTTCTTCAAGTTTTCTTATCTTTCTCAAGCTTCTGTTGTTCCACACTCCTCCTCAGGTCCTTGTTTACCTTATTTTCAATCTTCTTCATCGTTCGGGCCTGTGATCTTGCATCGTTCCAGCCAAACCTTCATCTCGTAAGTCCCCTTTGCTCTCTCTTTGTGTTTTCTCTCCTGATAAGATTTCTTCTAATTCGTAATTAGGGTTTACAAATGGCGAAGATACGCAATAGGACTGTGTCCGAGTTTAGAGAGTCCTATAATATCCCAGACTGGGTAGATATTGAGTGCGCCCCTCTCCCTAAAAATGTAAGAGAGATAGAGGGCGTTCATTGGATTCATATTCTTTTGCTGTCCCAAGGAGGCCTTACTTTCCCTCCGAGCAATTTGTTCTCACATTTCTTCGACTATTTCAATATCGTCCCTGCATAGTGCTCGCCAAATGTTTAGAAGATAGTTAATGGTTTCCATAGGATAAACCAACTTTATTGCACCAACATAGGGCTTGCAAAAATATTCTTCTGCTATTCTTTCTCGCGAACGAGCTTTGGTCTTCTTTACCTTAAGGCCAGGAGTCCTGATAGGGTATTGGTAGTAAATCTAACTAATTCCCATAAGGCCTATTGGCAAGAGGGTTTTCTTGCCAGAAATTGGCAATTCCCTCCCCATACCGAGGGGTCGAGGTTTGACAGGTTCATGGTCCCCTTTTATGGGGAGGAGTTCATAGGTAGGGTTAATTTTTGTTTTGCTCTTTTGATCTTTTTGTTCATGCATGATTTCTCTAATATTCTTCTCTCTTCTTTTTAGTGAGAACAAGGAATTTTGGAACCTGCTCTTAGTGAGGTTCGAGCTGCTGAGCTGATCAAGGCTTGGAACATCAGAGAGCTTTTGGCTGAAGGTGAACATCCCCAATCGGTCGCTTTTCTCTTGGAGTACAAGAACATCGGGTCTAGTTTTATTGCGTGTCATGTAGACAACATCCATGTCTTAGATATTACTGAAGAGTTTATTGTTGACCCCATCCAGTTGGATGAGGAAGAGAGCAGTTCTGAAAGTGATATTAGAGGAGGTGCTGAAGGTGGTTCTGGTGAGGCGAGCTCCAGTAGTGAAAGTTCTTCTAGCTCAGAAGAGGTTTCTGAGGCTCAAGAGTCTTCAAGTATATCCAGCAGTTCTAGCGAGGAAATGGCTCCCCCTAGAAGGAACCTGATCTGTGATGATGATGAGGAGGAGGATGTGCTTCTCGCTCAGCGATCGAAGAAGCAAAAATACAGCAGTGGGGCTATTTCCACTGGTTCTCAATTTGCTGCTCATGAGCAGGAGAAGAAGAGAAAAGAAGAAGAGCAGTTGAGAGAGAGAGAGAAAAAGAGAAGAGGAGAGGAAGAAGACTGAAGAGAAAAGGAAGGTGGAGGAGAGGAAGAGGGCAGAGAAGGATAAAGAGAGAGAAGAGGAGAGGAGAAGAGTGTAAGCGAGGATGAAGGCTGGGCAAGCTTTAGTGCCCATGTCTGCATTGCCAGAGGGGGCATCGATTGCTATCTCTCCCCAATTGGCTCCTGCGCTGCTCGAGAGAGCAGTCCTGCCTACTGATTGCCAAAGAGCTTTGGGGACTAACCAGTTAGCCTTGCAAATGAATCAGAGGCTAGCCTTAGTAAGTCTGTTTCTTTTCTTTAACACTTGTAAAACTCTATTTGCTAATTTCTTCTAATGCTTTCTTCTTACTTGCAGTTCGTGACTGAATTTGCCATGATCTATCGCTCTCGCGACGAGCTGGTGAATAAGAATGTTGAGTTGGAGAAGCAGAACGCTGCTCTGAAGGGGAAGAGTATCGAGCTCGAGGCAAGCTTGAAGACTATTGATACTCCTCGAATATCCTCTGATCTTTCCCTTGTTACAGCCAATCGGGCAGGGGAGGCAGCGGTCAAGGGTCTGAACGAGCTACAAGAGGCCTATGATTTAGTCTGCTCGAGCAAGCTAGCGGTGTGGAGGAGAATAAGGTACTGGTGGAGAAGCTGAAGGAGAAGGAGTCTAAGGCAGCCACCATTAAGGAAGGTTCATATAATTCTAGGTGGGCTGCCGCATATGAGGATGTTGAGGTTCAAATAGGCTACATCAGTCATCTGAACTTCAAAAAGGGCTGGAACAAGGCTCTTCTGGCTGCCGGGGTGGATGTTGATTCTCCCCTATTCGATGAGCATGATCCAGGCCCAAAGCCTGTCATAGACGAAGCTCCTGCCCCATCCATCAAAGGTATTGACTCTGCCTCCCAGTTAATTCCGTTGATGCCCTTCCTGCTCGGGGGACAGAAGTTATCCCTTATGAGGGAGATGTTTCTACTGCTGCTGATAAGGGGAAGCAGCCATATTCTTCTGAACAAATCGAGGTCTCTAGCTAGTCTACTCTTAGGGATTCTATGTTATTTTTACTTTACTTGTACTTTTCTCGAACAAATCGATATAATTGTACCCTTTTATTTCAATGAAGTGAAATTTCCCTCCTTTTTGTACATTAATTCTTGTTCTTTTTTTACTACTTGTATGGCTTGTAGTTGATTGATGTAGATGAGTATACACCTACCAGTTCTCAGTTGGGAAGGATCCTTGAACCTAACGCGAGCACCCAGGTTCGTCAGGCCTTCGTTAGGATTTACAAGTCCCTCAGGTTAAGAAATAAGAGATTTAAGGACCAGCCTGAGCTCATCGCTAAACTGAAGGACAGACTTTAAGAGATGAAAGAAGTTGGTGCCTCAGTCCAGGAAGAAGTGAATACTCTGAGATCTAGACTTCTGGATGCCTCTGAGATCATCCAAGTTTGAGAAATTCTTCAACGGGAGAACGAGGCTCTGAGGAGGGAGGTTTTGTGACTCAGAGAGCATGCGTCGAGCATCGCCCCTCGTGTAATACGAGGTTCCTCTTCATCGGCTGTTCCACGAGCTGGCATAGATTCGAGCGGTGCCCCTCCAGCCTTGCGAGGCTCTACCTCATCGGTTGCTCCGCGAGCTGGCCCAAACGTAGGTGGTTCATCTAGGGAAATGGATGAGCCTTGAGAAGATGTCCGTCGAGCATACGTGATTACTTCTGGGCTTCAAAAGGATGTCACAGGGCTGAGACATCTGTTCAAGAAAGGTCCACGCTGAGTGTGGGCTGATAATTACGACCAAGGTTGGGCAGATGCTCCGACGAGGCTGATAGAGCTTGAAGAGCTCGCCTTTATTAGGGGATGGTTGAGTGCCCTTAGGGAGCTACAGGTTTTGAGGAATTCAGTACTCTGGTATCGCCACGAGATCTCCCCTTCCACTTTAAGGCCTAACCCTTTCAGGAGGGATGATCAATGGATCCATATAGATGTTATCCCCAGGAAACTATTAGAGCCACACGCGAATGAGGTCGATGAGGAATTAGCTCCTCATCCGGATGACGGTCGAAGAGCACAAGTGGCTAATTATCTTGTTCAGAGGCCTCAGCCTCATTAGGATTTTACCAGCTGTAACTCTTTGTACATATGTAATGAAGTAATGTAATATTGATGTTTTGGGCGATCTCGCCGACTAAACACGGGTTATACATTCTTTTTGTAAATGTGATGAAGTAATATAATATATATGTTTTGGGTGACCTCGCCGACTAAACATGTGTTCATCATTTATCTCTTACTTAATTATCTTGGGCCCTTGATGGCCGACTAGATTGGTAGGGTTGCAATGTCGAGTAAGTGTCATCCCAGTCCAGTATGCTTATAAGATGTCGTTCTTCCTCACTTTACCTTTTAGGTCGTGTCGTCACACTCCCTTAGGCCTAAGTGTGGAAATGGTGAGGACACACCTAGTCCTGGATGTTCTATCCGAGCAGATTTTTTTATCCAAACATAGTTTGGCGACCAATTCGCTTTTGGTCTAATCGCCTAAGGGTCCCCTGTAGGGCTTCATGTATTGCCGGGGCAATGCTAGGAGATTGTTCGTGTTTCGTAACGAATACCTGAGGAGGGTAATACCCTGCTTTTATGCTTTGAGTAAGGTGCCTGTTATTTGGAAAGGGTGTGCAAGTTATAAAGTTCTCAATATAAAATTAACACTTAATAGAATGCAACTGCCAAACATCTTTCATTTATTCACGAGTAAATAAAAAATGAATTGCCTATTCCAAAAATTTGATAAAATAGCCAAGAAAAATAAAAAGATAGAAATAGAATTTCTTTAGGTTGGTTCCGTTCCATGCTCGGGGTATTTCTCTGCCCTCCAGCATTTCTAAGTGATAGGCTCCTTGTAGATCGTCCCTTGTTATCTTAAATGGTACTTCCCAGTTCAGCCCTAGCTTACTGTCTGATGGTTTTACTGCGCTGCCAAGTACTTTTATTAGGACGTAGTCCCCAACCTGGAATACCCTCGGATTGACCTTCTTGTTATATAGTTTCGCGAGCTATTATTGATAGCTCGCTAGCCTTACTAGGGCTAGTTCTCTGCGTTCGTCAGCTAGGTGAAGTTCAGCGAGTAATGCTGCATCATTTTGACCTTGGTCGACAAGGGTGGTTCTCATCGTTGGTAGGCCAGCTTCCAAGGGGATAATTGCTTCTATTTCATACGTTAGTGAGAATGGGGTTTCCCCAATTTCTCGCCATGGGGTAGTGCGGTAAGCCCACAAAATATGCGGCAGCTCACTCACCCATGCACCTTTGTCTCACTCTAGTCATTTCTTCAGCCCATCGATCACTATTTTGTTGGAAGTCTCAGCTTGACCGTTGCTCTGGGGGTATGCCATCGAGCTAAAATAGTGCGTGATCCTGTGTTCATTGCAGAAGTTCAAGAAAGGGCCACTCTCAAACTGTGTTTTGCTATCGGTGATGATGGTTCTAGGGATTCTAAAATGGGTAATTATGCTTTTCCATATGAATCTCAGCATATCTGCATCTCAGATGTTTGCCAGTGGCTCTGCCTCGATCCATTTGGTGAAGTAATCCATTGCGATCAACAGATACTTACGGTTACCAGCAGTAATAGGAAGGGAGCTATGATGTCCATCCCCCATTGGGTGAAGGGCCATGGGCTGGTGAGCGATTTTAGGTCGCTAGCAGGTTGGTGAACCATAGGAGCATGTAGTTGATATTTTTCACATTTGCGAGCATATACTGCCGAATCTTTTTGCTATATGGCCACCAGTAGCCTTCCTTCATTGCTCGAAAAGCTAGCGACCTTCCTCCAATATGGCTTCCATAGATTCCTTCGTGAAGCTCGTGTAGAACTTGCTCGACGTCCTTCGAGTGGACACATTGAAGGTAAGGGCCAGTGAATGATATTGTGTATAGTTTTCCCTTAGGAGATAAGTGAAAGCGTGCAGCTTTGACTCTTATCTGATGAGCGAACGTTTTGTCGTCTGGAAGTGTACCATCTTTCAAATAGTCCCTCAGAGGGTCCATCCAACTGGGCGCTGACTCGATCTGGAGCATGTGTTATAGGTTTGACGGCTCATCACTCTTGTTGATGCTCGGATGGGCGAGGAAGTCGTTGGGGATCATCCTCTTCAAGTCGTAATCGATCGTTGAAATTATGGCTGCAAGGGCATCGACATAGTTATTTTGTCCTCTAGGAAATTATTGGACGTTGACTATCTCAAAGATGGACATTAGCTCCTTTTTCAAGGCAAGGTAGGCTGCCATTCTTTCATCTCTCGCATTGAAGTCCCCACTTATCTGATTGGAGACCAATTGTGAGTCACTGGATACCCGTAGTTACTTTACCCCCGGTGCCTGTGCCTTCTGTAGGCCGGCTATCAAAGCTTCATATTCTGCCTCATTGTTGGAGGCTTCAAATCCAAGCCAGATCACTTGCTAGAGGATTGTTTCCTTTGGAGTGACGAGCACAATGCCTACTCCTGCCTCTTTGAGTTGGAGGCTCCATTGACAAACAGTCACCAAACCCCTTTCGATGGGTATTTTTCCATTTCCTTCATGGGTTAAAGTTGGCCGTAAGGCTACTCGTCAATGAATTTTGTGATGAAATCTGTGAGAACCTGCCCTTTGATTGCATTCCTGGGCTGAAATTGGATATCAAATCGTCCGAGATTGACTGACCACTTAGATAGTCTGTCAGACATATCCGCTTTCCGCAGGACTACTTTAAGGGGGTATGATGTAAAGACGGTGATAATGTGAGCTTCGAAGTAGTGTTTCATCTTCCTCGAGGCTATTACTAGTACGAAGGTGAGCTTTTCCAGTGGCAGGTAATGCTGCTCGACATCCAATTAGGTCTTGCTCGCGTAGTAGACTGGATTCTAGATTCCTGCTTCCTCGCACACCAGTGCAGAGCTGATGGTGTGGCTGGAGACAGCGAGGTATAAGTAGAGGGAATCATCTTCTTGAGGTATGATGAGCAAAGGCGGCTTGCTAAGATAGTTCTTGAGTTCCTCCAATGCTTTCGAGTAATCTTGATTCCATTCTACTATTTTGTTTCCTTTCAGGAGCTGGAAGAATGGCTTGCACTTCTCAGAGGACTTTGAAATGAAACGGTTCAAGGCGGTGAGCATACCTATGAGCTTCTGCACATCCCGTATCGTGTGAGGTGGTTGTACCCTATTGATCGCAACGATCTGGTTCGGGTTGGCCTCAATGCCTCTCTTGCTAACCAAATATCTGAGGAATTTTCCTGATTGGACACCGAAAGAACACTTGCTCGCGTTGAGCTTCATTCGATATTTCCTGAGGATTTCGAAGGTATTGGATAGGTCTGAGAGATGGTCCTCTTTTCGCTTTCTTTTGACGAGCATATCGTCGATGTAGACTTCCATGGTTTCTCCCATTTGATTTTTAAACATCTTGGTGACTAGCCTCTAGTAAGTTACTCCTTCATTCTTGAGCCCAAAGGGCATAACTTTGTAGCATTATAATCCAATAGTAGTGATGAACGTTGTCTTATCTTGGTCTGGTGCATGCAAGGGGATCTGATGATACCACGAATAGGCGTCCAGAAATCTCATTCTCTCATGAGCTGTTGTGACGTCCACTAACTGGTCGATTTTTGGAAGAGGGTAATTGTCCATAGGGCATGCCCTGTTAAGGTCAGTGAAGTCAATGCAGACTCTCCATTTCCCATTACTTTTCGAAACTACTACTGGGTTGGATAACCATTTAGGGAATTGAACTTCCCGTATGGATCCTGCATCCAACAGTTTTTCAACTTCTTTCTCTACGTCTTTAGCCTTCTCTGGTGAGGCTCACCATGCTTTTTGTGTGATAGGCCTGAAAGTGGAGTCGATGTGTAACCTACGGCAAACCACACTCGGATCAATGCCAAGCAGCTCGTAAGGTTCCCACGTGAAAATGTCTAGGTTTTTTCTCAGTAACACCGTCAATTCTTTCTTTTCTTATTCTCTAAGAGAAGTTTTGAGAAAAAAAACTCCTTCCTTCCTTGCTTCCACCGGCCGTTATTTCCTCCAGGTTCTCGATGACCCGCCCATAGGGGAGGAGCCTGGTCTCCTCCACTCCGGGCCTTCCATATCTTAGTTGCTATTTTTAAGGTATCAGACCTTTCTGTTCCTCGACTTTCTCTTTGGCCTTCTCGACCTTCTTCTCTTGTTTTGGGTGGATGGCTGCTATGAAGAACCTTCTTGCCATCGCCTGATCCCTATGAATCTCCATTTCTCCTCGTTCGTTTACGTACTTGAGTTTCTGATGGTAGGTCGAAGGGACTGCCTTCATTGCATGTAGCCACCCCCTATCGAGGATAACTTAATATGGCGAGTCGATGTCGACCACTAAAAACTCGATCATCTTGGAGACACTTCCTGCCCTTACCAGCAGCACGACCTTTCCCAATGGAATATTCACTTTTCCAGCGAAGCCAACTAGAGGGATAGTTGCTTCCTTCAAGTCGGCAATGCTTAACTTTGATTTCCTAAACATGTCGAGATACATTACCTCGGATGAGCTTCCTTGGTCGATGAGTACCTTATCGACTTCGTAGTTGGCTATCCTGAGCGTAATGATCAAAGCGTCATGATGTGGGGTTCTTTCTCCCACCAGATCTTCATCTGTGAACACTATATGTTCGCTATAGTAGACGTCATCTGCTCGCCGATGCTTTCCTGATTGTGTCTTTACTAGATCGATCTAAAAAACTTGCATTACTGTTGTAAGCTTTTTTACCTCCATCTGAGTTGAATTCCCCTAAATCTGCTTCATATCAGATGCCCCATAAATTACTGCGAATTCATGGCCAGCGTCGTCTTCGAGTACGTTGCCAGGTCTTGTTTCTCCATTTTCAGTAACTTTCTCTGCCTTCTTCTCTACAAACTCGTTTAAGTGCCCAGACTGGGCCAGTTCTTCGAGGTAAGACATAAGAGCTTTGTAGTGCTCGATCTTATGTCCTCCCTCTTTATGAAAAGCGCATCTCAGCGCGTCGTTTCTCTTTGAGGGATCTCCTATCATATTTTTGGGCCACTTAATAAAGGGCTCGTCTTTGATCTTCGCCAGAATCTTGCAGATTGGTTCTTTGAAGATAGTGTTGACAACCTGCAATGCTTTCGAAACATCATTCTTGCCTCCGTTCTTGGAGCCATTTTTGCACCCATTCTTGCCCCCTTCTTCTAGTTGTCAACTTTGTCGTTGCCCTTAGTAGTGAGCTTAGTTCGGTCGTTCTCCCTTGAACTGAGGCGGGTCACATCCTCCAGTTGGAGGGTACTTCTCAATGCGAGTCATCAGGTCATCGATGGTCGTGGACTCCTTCTTCGTCAGGAATTGGTGCAGAAGGCAAGAGCTCGGTAAACCAATCTTAAAAGAGGCTACTGATACTTGCTCTGAGCAGTCCCCAACCTCGTTGAATAACTCCCAGTACCTCTTCGCGTAGTCTTGGAGGCTCTCTTGAGGCGTCTTCTTCATTGTAAGTAAAGCATCCATCCTTTTAGGATGGGAGCTACTATTAATGAAGCGGGCCATAAAGAGCTCGGCTAGGGACTCAAAACTCCTGATAGACCTGTGAGGGAGCCTCTCGAACCATTTCAGCGCCACATCATGCAGACTCGAGGGGAAAATCCAGCACATCAGTGCATCTCGGTGGTTCCAGTGAGTCATAGCTCGCCTGTACTGCCTAACGTGATCAATAGGGTCAGTTTTTCCATCATAGATCTTGAATCTCGGAATAGAAAATTTCTTGGGGGCTTCCTCTTCTTCTATCTCCCTTGAGAAAGGGGATTTCATCTGGGTCTTGAGAGCTTGTCTAGCAAGCTCCCTGGTAGATCTTGCACCGCGATATGCAGGGTGTTGGTCCATCTCCCTTTGGACAAAAGTTCGTATATCCTCATTGCTGCAACTTGGGCCCCTATAACGGCGAGCCAATCGCTGGTGCTCGAGTGAGTCGTCGCTTGACTCATGCTTATCACTCTTCTGGGATCCACGTCTAGGGCTCCTTCCTCAGCTGCGAGACTTGCTCGCCTGAGGGATAGGAGTGAGATATGGACGTCACCTAGTGCTGCGATGGATCTCTTTCTCCATCTTATCTAATTTCCTTTTGAGGCGGGCATTCTGATCCTCTTGCTTGCGAGCGGACTCCCTCTGCTCTTGGAGCCTTGCCTTATAAGCATCAATAATTCTGGAGATTTGTTTATACCTTGTTGGTCCTTAGCTCTCCTCTGAGGCTGGCCTTTTCGGGCGAGCCCCCTGATCTGAACGCTGAACTTCAGATCTGATCCTGCGAGGGGCAGTTTGTTCTTGGATATCCCCTGCCTGAGGGGCGTTGCTACTGTGACCAAACATTTTAGCTTCTTTGTTAGTGAGGGCTTTCTTTAAGAAGGCAAACGTTTTCCACAGACGGCGCCAATTGTGGTGACAATTATATTCAACACAAATAAATAAGAAAAGTACAATCACCAAAGGAAATAAATAATATAAAATGCCAATCACACAACACAGTATGTACATGGTTCAACAAGAATGCCTATGTCCACGGTGGTGCAGTCAGTATTATTTTTATATTTTATGGGGAGTGTTTACAGAGAATACAAATCGTGCCCTCTTACCCCGGGTTTAGGGTTGTTATATACATATTTGTTTTTGAGGAGTGGGGGTGTTGGACTCCCCCACGTCCATCTTCTACTCCTAGAATATCTCCCTGCGAGATATTAGGAGTGGGCTAAGTCTCAACTGAATTCAGTTGGAGTACGAGGGGCCCAAACTTTGGGCCATTCCCATTGGGATACTCGTCTGGGCCTATGATGGCAAATCCGGGTACCCACATATATATACACAGAAAGTCTCCTGCAAGGACTCCTTATGGTGCAGACCCCGATACATATCATTTTTTTAAAATAGTAAAAAAAAAAAAATTGATGAAACTTCATGGATATGATGTCCACGGTTAGAAGATTATCTCAAATTTATTTCATCAAAAAATTCAATAAAGAAACCATTGAGATGAAATGATATGTAAAAAATGGTATAAATATTCATTTTCAACCGTTGAAATGTTGGGTATGCGCTAGCCACTCTATTGATTGAATTTTTTTATGAAACTTCATAGATATGATCTTCTCACTGTCGATATCATATTTATGAAGTTTCATCAAAAATATTAAATCAAAAGTTGGGTGAGATGATCGCTAACATTCCAACGGTAAAAAATGCATATTTATACCAATTTTTTACATATCACCTCATTTCAACGGTTTTTTTATTGAATATTTTAATGAAAAAATTGGAGATGATCTTCTCACCGTGGAGATCATATCCATTAAGTTCCATCACAAAATTAATTTTTTTACTATTTTAAAAAAAAGGGTATGCATAAAGGTCTGCACCTTAAAAAGTTCTTACAAGAGGGGGCCTCTCTCTCTCTCTCTCTCTCTCTCTCTCTCTCTCTCTCTCTATATATATATATATATATATATATATATATATATATAACAAAATTTTCACATTTATATTTATTCTTTAGGATTTGTGTTGGATAGGAAATGTGGAAAATTGATTATTTTTCAACTTGTATCAAACGGACACATGTTGAAAAAAATTCATTTGCCTTGGAATTGTTTGCCTTATAATCAAATGCCCTGAAATCATTTGCATTTTCCCAGTTTTCTATTAAACGGACCCTTAAAGAAAAGAACCCTAATGGAACCTTCTCTTCTTCATTTGCTTCTATCATTTTTTCCTCTTAATCTCCTCTACCATCTGAAGCTTTTTCGCCCCCCGCACAAGCTCCACCAATCAGCTCTCCCGCCCACCACATCGCCCACAAGCTCCTGCCTCTCCAGCCTCTCTGGAGACATCACAGGACCCCCCACCCTCCCTCCCTATGGCGACATCATTCGTCTCCTCCGGCGGTGGCATCCTCCCACCAGCATGTAACTTTTTTTTTTTAGTTCAATATTATCCTAATAAATGTTAAATGTTAGTTTAATTATTTTAAATGAACATGAATATGAAATGAATGGTTAATAAATGTTTAATTTTTGAGTTCAATGTAAATTGTTAGAATGATTAAATTGTCAAATTAGTTTAATTTGTCAGTTTAGTTTTTAATATATAAATGATTAAATGAATAAAATAGTTTATTGTAATTTTTGAATAAAATTGTCAAATTACTTATATTTAGAGCAATATTATGCTGAGGGTATTAAAAAAATTCGCAAACAAAGTGGAACAAAAAATTAGTGAATATTAACCTTAAAATTTATAAGATTAAATAATTATAAAAAAATATAAATAATCTCAAAAAATTCGGTTTGGAAGCTCCTGTCCCCAAACTTCGGCCTTTTCTAAAATAGTTCGCACCCCTTGACCAAAAATCCTAGGTCCATCACTAGTTATTAGTGAATTATGAGTTGATATTCTATTCATTTATCTAATAGTCTAAATTTAAAACAAAAGAGTAAAACATAAGCCTTTCCCCATTGTTCGACATGTGGCAGCTTTAAATGATGAGACCTATTTTCTATCTTCTCTCTTTCCGGTCATATTAAGTTTTACTAGTTGTAAACCCGTGCGATGCACGAACAAATTGTCCAAAACAAATAAAATTAAATAGATTTATGCGTAACAAAAAGTGTAGTACATGCACCACTATCTAATTAATAATAACAAAGGCCAAGTTTAATATCAATACATGAATATATATCCTTTTACACATATATGCATATATGTAAACACTATAATAATGCAATGCCAATTACGAAAAGATTGAAAAGTGACAAATCCACTTACTAATAATATTTAACAATTGTGAATTTATAGTATCTTCAATAAATTATTACCAATAAATGTACCCACTTATAAAAACGTATAAGAACATAATATAAGGTCATATTGACCTTGTTCATCTTTTCCTAAAGTATTTTATCAAACATCATATGGGTACTATTATTCAATAATGGTTTGTGTAATTTTATATATGAATGTCTCTTGTCTTTCATCATCATGAAATCGATATTTCCACTTATAGTGAAGTTTTCAACCATTCATTTAAAATTTAACGTAAAGAAACTTTAGGTAGAAATATTTATAAAGATTTTTTATAGGAAGGGGATGATTAGGTGGAAGATGAAATGTCAGAAGTTGAAGAGTTTAAAACTCATGACATGTTTAATATAAACATAAGATCAAACAATACCAAAGAATTCTATTACACATTAAAAAAATATTAAAAAAGAATTTAGCATAAATATATGGAAAATGACCAAAAAAATATAATAATACAAATTACTCGAAACATATTGTGCACTTTGGTTCTCGTTCATTTCTTAAAAATAACTAAGTATTATCGTAAAGAAAAACAAAGGGAAAATTTGATTTTAGTGGATGTCATATTCTAATAAGATATACTTACATATACAAAAATAAGAAAAGTGAACTAAAAAAAAAACCATTCTAAACAGTGTATTGCATACATGCACGTACTAAAAAGAAACCCATTCTAAACAATATATTGTTAATATCATGTATGTACATGATAATGACAAAAAAAAATCATTCCAAACAACAAAGTTGTCCTCTTGGAGCACCCAATTTTAGTCTGATTCCTCACTTAATGAATCTATAAGAAACCCAAGTCCATGATATCTCCATCTCTTTAGAATGAGAGGTAATCAGATAACTAACATCGCTCCTAGTCATCTTATCCAGTTGACAATAGGACTTTCGTTCCCGTTGGGAAGGAAAAAAACACCGACAATCGAGATCCTCAGCTCCGACTGAAAGTCCTTCGATTGCACCACCAAGCCCTAGAATCCAATCTTTATGTCTCACCTGACCACAATGCCACAATATCGGATGAGCTGTTTTTTTTTTGTCCAAAAAAAATTTGGCTAAATTAATATTAACAGTAATCGATAGTACTAATTTTTTTATTTGTTTCACTCATAATTTTTTTATTTTACATATTGTTAAATAAATCTAAAGGTATGTAAAACCGTCAAATTAAAAAAAAAAGTCCATTGGAATGATTTGTAATGTCAAGTTCTACCAACAGTTTTTGTGAACTACATTGCATCGAATCACAATATCCAATTCCTTTCAGACAACATTCAAATAATAAAACCTATAATCCACACAAACATCCATAATCCCACAAAAAATAGTCACAAAACCCTATAAATACTTGATGAATTAGTTGGAAAAACAGAGAGAGAAAAAAACGTTCTGCTATTTATTGATTTGAGGTTCTGAGTTCTTGTCTATAGGGTGAAATACCCAAATATAAAATGGAGAGAATACTAACGAAACAAAGATATGAAAAAATATATATAAATCTCAATGCACAATTATACGTGTAAATGTCCTTTTGTAAAAGGATCCAAACCTATCATCTGAGTATAAAACTAAGCATATGCCAACAGTCATTGTATCTCTCAAATTCCAAAAATTAAAACTAAGCATGCCTGCCAACAATCTTATATCTCTCAAATTCCAAAATTTAAACTATGAATAGCTTTAGCTATCAAATACCCTTTTTTATATGCTTTTATAGGTGGTATACATTCACAATATATTATTTATTTTTTATAGGTTCCTTCTCCTTCAGAATGGTTGCCAGTGTCTAATCGACCCGCATATGATTTCTTATAAATTGGCGAAGATAAAATTTAAATATACACAATATAACATATCACATGAACTAAAAGGCCAAAATAAAAAAATAGAGGCTTACGTCCCATATATAGAAGCACAAAACTATAATACAAATATGAAAATGCAACTTGTATAGTACTACAACATATACGCACCTCCACATCACATCTATATGATGGAAAGGGTCTGAAAAGGAAAAAAAAATCGAGAATCGTAATGGGGTGAGAAGTAGTTAATCAAACTTGGTGATGTATGGTTCAAAAAAGGAAAAAGATTTGGCGATGTAAAATTTAATTGAAATTCAAATTACAGAGTCATAGAGCCAAAATAATGAACAAAACCACGAGAAACCAAAATAGACACCCAATTCACCATGAGCAATCTACCATGTGGGTGTAAAACCAATTTAGCTATGAATCGAACCCGACCCAACCACGGGTTCTAAAAATTCGATTTAACTTAGAGTTGTCTTCCAACCAACCTTGTCTGATGCAGAAACGAAAACATAAGACATAAAAATCTGAGCCAACTCAAAATTGAAATCATTGACTTCCATTCAATATTGGCTCCGGCATTTAAAAATCTGACATACCTTGTATGGTACAAAACGAACTCAACAATTTCTACCCAAACCTAAATATAACGATGAACCATCTGTCATTAAACTTCAAAAGTTAGAGATTCCTTATATTTATCTAGAACAGGAGAGGCGATTCATACAAAGCTTGACCATGTTTGCGACACTGAGAATTAAACAGAACCCTTATGGAGGTAACGAATCCATCACCCGCCCTTTCACTCGGACTTTTAGGTAGGTTAAATGAATGAAGATAAATGGGCGTGTAACATGAATGGAGAGGGAGGAATAGATTTAAGAAGATAAAGAGGAGGGGAAAATCGAGAAGGTGGGGAAACTGAAAAGGGTAAGGGAGTGATTTATTCCAATGATATTTCAGAAGGATGTAAAATTGAGGATTTTTGGGGTATCGGTGATAAATGAAAAGGGTGAGGAGGGAGAGGTATTTTAGGAGCATTTGAGTATCCACGTGGATAGGCTCTCTAGTGAGTAGCATTAATGTCTTATTTTGTATTTTATAATAGTAAGAGATTCATCATAAATGATTACTCAAAATTTCATTTTTATTCTTAATTTAGATTTTGTTTCATGGATTTTAGGGGTTTGCTTTGTTCTCTCCCATTCTCTCCCGGTAAAAATAAAGTTCTATTTTTGTACTGTTTTCTGTTCTTACTTTTGTGGATTTTGTGTTTTTTGTTTTTCTCACCAAACATACCATCTTTTTGTGTATGTAGATTCCGAAGGGCGTGTTTGGATTTATGGAGATCACATATTTTATCCCCTGTTCCTTGCTGCATGGTTCAATTTAATGGTATTCATTCACTCTCTTTGCTTGATCTATTCTTAAAATCTATGGCAATGTGTTTTTTAAGTTTTGCACCTTATCTGTTTAATTTTCATAGAAGATAAAAATGATCTAAAAATTTGTAGGTTATGCATTGTTGGTAATATACGTGGAAATTGGAACGCAATATTTATTGAGGATTTGAAAATTATTATTGCGACATAATATTATACTCTTATTAGGACGCAGTACTTCATAAAACCTGACTGTTGTGCATTGATGAGGTAGAAAATGTAAAATGACAATAGTTGGCCTTTTACCTAATTTTCTTTGTTAGCATTGAGTTTGCTATATTGCTCATATCTTTGTGTTTATTTTCCACTGAATCGTTTGTTAGTGACATTGTTTTATGCTCAAGATTATGGTAGTTACGTTTTGTTCCTAATGGTATGATTTTCTCATATAAGTATTTGTTTGGATCTCTAATTAATAATGTTGGTGGGGAAGAAGCGGACCCAAGAGGAGAGGCGGGTGGCCATGGCACCCCCAAATTTTAGAAATTACAAAGTTGACCCTAAAAATTTATGAATATTTTTTTTAAATAATATTTTAATGTGAATGGTATCCCCAAGAATAAAAATATATTTTGGCCATAGTTGGTTAGAACATATATAGATAATTTTGAGTAATTAGTTGTGTAAATAGGTATCGCATGATAAAAATAAATATATATCTCTCGTGCATTGTGCAAGTATGAAAACTACTTTACTTACTTTTTAGGACGATTTAGTGTTTGGGGTACATTTGTTTACAATATTTAGTGCTTGGGGCACACTAGTTTTCATTATTCTGGTTTGCCAACTATCACTCAATTGTCCAATGACGTATTTACCCTTGGCCTTTCATCTCAATCAACAATTTGGACATATAAACTATATATATATATATATATATATACACACACACACACTAGCGGAATGCCCGTGCCTGAAGGCACGGAGAAAACTTTCCAAAGATCGAAATTGTGAACAACTTAAGTCTATTTTTATTACAACACAAATGTGCAAATAATTTATAAAACCCGGACATAATTTCCTTTATTTATAGTACTATCCACCCTGTTAAGAAATAAAAATAATCCATAACAGTACTAATAGTCCATCTTGAACCTCGGATAAACATTATAACGATTACAATTATACTTTTATCAAACATCACAACAATACAAAAATTTTGTTTACAACACAAAAGTGTAAATATTTTTAAAAATTTAGGGCAAAATTTCCTTTGTTTATAGGACTATCCACCCTGTTAAAAAAATAATCTAACAAAAACAATATTATCACAATTATACCATTACGAAAAAAAAATATCAAATGAACATCTAGTTCAATATACACTAAATTTGTGATCAACAATTTCTTCCAAGAGTCCGAGGTAATTTTCGCTGCAAGACAACATCAAGTGTTGCAAATCCTACCACAGCTATGACACTGCACAAAAACAAAGAAACAATCAAATAATTTTCTTTCGTGTCCCATGGGTTGATATTAATTAACACGAAAATCACACCAAACATGAACTAATAATACAAATATCCGTTTGAATTGGAATAATGTCCATCCGTTTGCATTGAAATATACACTAATTTTCAGAAAGAGGTCCAAGTCATCAAAAAAACAAAAGATGCAAATTTACCTTTTGCTTAATGTTTCAAGAGCGAGAGATGAAATCAAGAGAGGGAGAGTTAAGTCGATATGAAAACGGGAAATAAAAGGAGCAAAGAGAGTCAAATACAACAAATATTTGGGGGACATCTGAAAGTATAAAAAGTAAATACAAACAACTATGTTGAGTATAAATTTGAAAACCAAATGAAACCACATGAGTTCAAATACATTTCCATGTCAAATGAATATTAAGTGATACGCCCAAGTATAACCTCGGCCCAGGGACACCTACCTCGGCCGAGATGATGGCCGAAACATTGATCTACCCTATGAAGGCCAGGGGCCCGCGATACCATCCCTCGGCCAGACCTACCTCGGCCCAGGTCGACACTACCTTCTACACTACCAAGGGGCACTGCGCGCATCACAGGCATCAACAGCACTCTCGTACACCTGGGTATGGAAACCTCGGCCAAGGGTGGGCCGAGGTGACAGTGAGCCGACCCTCAACTTGGAACCGGTTCAACCTCGGCTTGGGACGAGGTCACAAGAGGCCTTAATAATCACCAGCATGGGACTATCCCTACCTCGGCAGGGGCCGACCTAGCATAATGTCTCGGCTGAGATCAGGCCGAGACTCCTTATGACACTTCTCGGATTGAACGGACATCAAGCCTTTACAGCTCGGCCTCTCCCAGGCCGAGGTCATTCACCAACATGACTGTCGAGCATCTGTTGACATTTGGATAAGGACACCTGGGCACAAATCAGTTGTAACAAGATTATTCTCCACATGTGGGAGAATATTTCATCATCATTGCTTACATGTGACAGTGACAGATGGCATTCCCACATTGGTGAGGATATCACACACATGCTCATTGCATGCATGGGGGGTACATTATGCCCCCTAGGCACTATATATAGGGGCCATCCCCTACCTTGCAAAAGGATCCCCAGTTATTAAACCCTAGCTGAAACTCTGTCTAAATATACAGTAGAGAGAGAGAGCTTGAGAGAATTGTATCCATGGCCATTAGTGCCTTCATTCAGTGATATTACTCACACACTCATAGTGGACGTAGGCCAGATTGGCTGAACCACTCATTTTCCGGTGTTCATTCCTCATATCCTCACCTCCTTCTCCTCTTTATATTGCTGTGCTGCCATTGTTATTCATATATTGAGCTTGGAAACACCTTACCTGGTGGTGCTGATTCTTAGCATCATCACCAAGGAAATAAAATAATGTGTGTTCAAATACAACAAATGACAGACATTACTAAAGTTTTTCATTACTGAAGTTTTTCTTAATTTGTAAACATGTACATGTAAATAGACAATTTTGGAACCCTATAGTTTTACTTAATTTGAGTCGTGCTTTAATTTCAAACCCCAAAAAACCATAACAGCTAACCTGTAATACCAAATTATGCTTTTACTATTTGAATGATGTATTATGCACCAGAACATAACTAATGTGCAATACCATAACAGTAAAAGATTTTATTGGTTGAATGCTGGTGGTAGTTTATGCACCAAAACTGAATAGATTAAGAAAACAAATCACATTAGAATTAAAGTTTGTAAAAACATATATGCTCCAAAGGTTGTTGGAGCAAGGCCATGGCGGTGAAGAAATTGTTGCTGAGGCCAAGGGAGGGCACTTGGTCCAAGTTTTCGCAATCGCCTGGCAAGCTAATCTCTAATGCTAGGAACTTAATGAGGCATAGAACGATTTCATTACTAAAAATTGGAGCGTTGAAGGGAGTGGTGATGTGATTACAGTAGTTTTAATGCCATGGGATGAAAATAATTTGGCCATGTTCAAAACTGGTATCATGTGACCATGAGCCATCAGTGGGAACAAAAATACATGAAGCTGCCTCATTTCATCTTGTAATTTACTTGTCATTGAATGGCTATTCACAGATATTGATATGATTTATAAAGGAAGTTTGCCAGCACTTGAGAGCTGAACTCCAACAATGATTAAAAAAAAGATTGTGGAAATGAAATTGAGAAAAGGGTGGGAACTTGTTGTGCAAGAATTAGGAAAAATAAGAATCAGAACTTGCAGGAAAATGTGGCATATATGTTTGTAGTTTAGTGTCCATGTAGTATTCACCGAAAGCTGACCATACTGGGGTAGGTAGTAGAGTTTTTTACAAACTTTAATTCTAATGACAGTACTGGGATGGTCATTCTCGTCATTCTAATAAAATCTTTAATGATCTTAAGATCAAATTACCTAATTCCAAATCAAAATATATAGCTTAATGAAATTACCACACATTGAGTAATCTAGTAATAAAAGAGAAAGAGACTTGAAATTCCCACACAATGGAAATAGCTGGTACATATTTGACTATAACCATGCCCGTATAGAGAGATATACCTTTGAGTTCAAGAAAGTAAATGATGGAATCGAAAGTACCTGCAACACCAAAAGGAAAATGAGTAGTTGAAACACCAAAAAAGAAAAAATAGTAAAATAAAAGTACATTCAATAGGTAGTTTTTTATTCCATTAAAACAACTGTTCTCAACTCACACTACCATATAACAAACGATACATTGTATGAAAAAACTGAAGTTAATATTAGCATAGAGACCAAAATTAATCCACCATGTGAATTGAACCATTTCATATAATTGAGAATCAGAAACATTTGTTGTACTTCCAAAACAGACATATATAACAGAACCCACCCAAACAAACTGTTGTTCAGACGCCTCAAGAGATGCCCAGAGTATATCATGTATGAGAGGGTGCAGGTAATACAGATCTTCCTTTACACATAGGTTGCGCGCTTGATTCCAATCTATTTCATGATAAGTTACTGTAAAGAGATCATTTCTCAAAGAATGAATGGTTGGTGTGATTGGACCAACAAATCTCTTCCCGTATGAGTATGACATACGAAGATAAACCATTAGATAGTGGAACCACATTCTTCTAGGATGGAATGGAATGAAATGAGGAAAAAGCCATATCTCAGAGGGTAGTGGATTATTTCCAGGCCATTCAAATGCCCCGAGTACTGAAAGCCACATTTTTCCCCATGATGTTATTGCAGTGGAACCACCATGGTCCATAATCCATTTTATCCCCTTCTCCATCATTAACTCCTTCTCCAAGCAACCTCAAAGTAACATAATTCAAGGCAGAGCCAAACATAGTGCTTGGACCCTAAATGTGTAGACCCCACCCACCATCTATGTTCTGATGATTGCAAAGATAACGACAAATGTCATGTTTATGTTCTTTGGATAATACTGCATTCAGTGCCCCAGTGATAGATAGAAAAATCTCATGCTTATGTTCTTCTCCACAGGATTCGTCACTTTCTTAGTCGGTCCCAGAGTTGCATTCGGATGGTCCCTTAATTTCAGCGAGACGCTATTATTCTCTGTTTGTCAATGGATGACCTTTGAAATCCTTCATCTTCCATCGTGTTTTGATGTCTTTATGGTCCTTATTCCTCTCTGAGGCATCTTCTATTTTTTACTTGGATCATTCACTCTCTTTATGATCAACACCTGATCTATATGATAAGAGACTTTCAGATATAACTTAGTCAAAGAGACTAAATAAACCACTATCATCTTCTTCATCTGAAGCTTATTTCTCTTCTTTCTTGGGCTCATATGCAACAGGTGCATCCGAACCACCTCCATAGGCAGCTGCAGCCACTGCGATACCACTACCGCCAGAAGAAACGGAAGCCAATTTTGACCTTCCAGCTGCAATCAACTCAGCTATGTCCTTCTCATTAATTCTAGAAACGAATGTCCCTACACTGAAACAAAAAATATATATTCAAATTTAGTACCAACTTAAACAACTTTTAAAAATCATAAAATAATTTGAGATTTGAAGCAAAACGAGCACATAATCTAAATTCAACCACCAAATAAATGATTAAAAAAATCCTTCACTTTCATATCTTGAAGTGAAATTCATAATCATTTCCTTTATGGTTAACATAGACTGATATGTAGTATAATGTATTAAGATACCTGACATTGTTTCCATTTTTCATTTGTTTCAAGAGAGAAATTTCTGTAATAGCGGTGCTTGGCACTCCCTATCTTCCTGATCCAGATGGATCTTCTTCAAATCAATAGTTTCGTTGGTCACGCAATCACGAACTTTATATACCACACCATATGTTCCTTCCCAATCTTCTCAAATTTTTCATACCGATCCATCTAGTCCACCTCACTGATGAAGTGAAATTCCAAAGCCAAAACTGAAAATGCTCACACAATCACAAGTAAAAGTGTGGACTGAAAGGAAAATTAAACCATTGAACTATTAAACCATTACACTATTAAACTGTTAAACCATTGAAGCATCACCCAACTATTGAAACTCTGCCCAATCAAAATAAATACGACACGACACCAATCAAAATAAATACGACTTGACACAGTACGACACAACACCAATAAAAATAAATCTTAAAATTTGCAAAAATAAGAATAAGCTTTTTGCAAGTTACTTTGATGTCATGGTCGGACAAGGTCGTCAACCACAGTCATTGGTCAAGTCGCATTTAACAAAACATCAATCCAATCAAAATAAATACGACTTGACACAATACAACATTTTGTTCATTAAAGCAATCTAAACATAGATTATGTTCATTAAATTAATAACTGCTATAATTGCCATTTGTTACCCCTTATTAAACTCTCCAAAAAGTGTGAATCCAATGAAAATAAAGCCGATCCAAGTCGATGCGGCACAGCATAAAATGTTTTTTAACAAAAAATGAAACCAATCAAAATAAATACGACTTTACACAATACGACACGACACCAATCCAAACAAAATGAATCTTAAAATTTGAAAAAATAAGCTTTTTGCAAAAATAATACTTAGAATAATCTTTTTGCAAGTTACTTTGATGTCGTGGTGGTCCAATGTCAGCAACCACATAGTCATTGGTCAAGTTGCATCTAAAAAAATTATATAAAACATAACGATTCAATATCAGTCCGGTCGAATTACTGATAACATAAGCATTACTATTATTCAAGAACATTTCAAGAATAATATAAGCATTACTAACACATGTCAAAGTCTCCAAGACACTATAGAATATATTTAACTTGATCGAAATGAAATCGTCCCTCACAGCCATAACCGAATGAACGTGATTCACCCAGAAATGACGATATATTTATGTTGAACTCCTCTTCAATAATTGCATCAACATTGAAAAAAAAACTAAAATAACATACATGATAAGTTAAATAAAAGAAAAAACAGCATAAACTTATAAACTAATTAATATATATACAGATGCATAAACTAATATTATATGAAATTGCAATAAAATACACAGTTTTACGGAAAATTTTACTTTGAAATCTGCCACTAACACATGTCAAAGTCTCCAAAACACTAATGAATATATTTAACTTGATCGAAATAAACTTGATCGAAATGAACCCTCCAAAAAGTGTGAATCCAATCAAAATAATAAGATTTTTGCAAAAATAATATTTAGAAGGAACTTTTTGCAAGTTACTTTGATGTCGTGGTGGGCCATGTTCGGCAACCACAGTCATTGGTCAAGTTGCATTTAAAAAAAGGCAATGCTTATATTAAAAATTACAATGTCTTAATTGAAAGAAGATGAAGGAGCCAATGAAATAAACACAAAAAATATGAAAAATACTGCAAATATGATAAAAAAAAAGTGTTATGATAAAATGATAAAATTCATTGGACCTTCAAACAATATATCCCTTGCATTTTATCACAATCGAGTATAATGATAAAATGATCACCTTAACAATACAAAATGAACAACGATGGAAAATCGTACCCTAGAAGAAGGAGATGAAGAACCGTGAAGATTATGAGATCCCAAAAGTTCCTTGGTGAATGAGTTGTTGAAAAAAACCAATGTGAGATGTTAAAAAATACCAAATCCATACCAATTAGAAAATAGTTAATGAGAAGGTTGTTTTAGGCATTTTTTCAAACACATGGTGAATAAAGACATGAAAACTCATGTGGAACTATGACAAAAATGTATCATACATATTTAACCAATAAATTTAGGTAAAAAATATATCATACATATTTAACCAATAAAGTATAGACAGCAATAATAATAAGGTCATTTTAAAGGAAGGCATTGCAAAAAAAGTGATACAGGAGGCCATTTTCATGTAAACATGCATAAATGCCTTCCCATTATGGAGTGATACCTACCCACACAGGAGGCCATTTTCGTGTAAACACACAGAAATGGCATTAAGGTTCTTAAACACAGAAATCCCACAATACAGAGATCGCAAAATACAGAAATCCCACAAAACCAACCAAACAAACTCTGAAAAAAATTAATAGAGCAAAGAAAAGATAGATCATCGAGATTTACCTCCATAATATCGCACAATACAGAAATCCCACAAAACCAACCAAACAAACTCTGAAAAAATGAATAGATGAGAGAGTAGAGAGAAGATAGATCATCAGGATTTACCTCGCCAATCTTGCAAGAGCGAGAGAAGAAATCGAGAGAGGGAGAGCTAAGTGGCTTTAGGCACCGGTGGGTATGGTATGAGGTTGAGTGTAGAGGTTGAGTGGGTATAGTATGAGGTTGATTGACGTTTGATCGTGAGGTGATTGAGGGGAGATTATGGTTTTTTACAAAAATACCCATTAATTTGAAACAAAGTGAAGGTGAGAATGGGAAAAGAGGGGAAACAAAATATGAGCCATTGGATTCAATTTTTCCCCATTCAATCCTGGCCTCTGATTAAGTTATCAACTTATGAAATAGTAACCAACATTTTACTCCTTATTATATATATACACATATGAGAAAAGTATTTTGTTTAATTTTTTTTCCTTAATACACTTTCTCATACAAATAAAAAATAAAACTGTTAAAAATGTATTTATCCCTTCAAAATTTATTCAAAAAAGTTAAAATTATTAAAAAATATATATTTAAATAAATTCTAGCATAGAAATAAAAAATAAACTATATTTTCATAAATAGTTAAAAATATATAAAGAAACTATATTTCAAAATAGTTAAAAATATATAAACCGTATTTTCATTAAAAAAATTCCACGAAATAAAAAATATTTTCCACAAAATAAAACAATTTTCAACAAAACAAAATTGTTTCCACCCTGTAACAACCCCCATTTTTTCAAGTAAAGGATGGTCAGGCACGATACGCCAAAGATGGGGCTTATTAACCATTTATACCTGTTGATGTAAAAAATTAGATCACTCTAATAATTCAATCACAGATAAATAAATGAGACAAAGAATTTTAAAGTGGTTCAGCCTTATAAGAATGGCCTACGTCCACTGTTGCTTTATTACTGAGTGTTTAGGAATTCTCGATTACAAGTTATCTCAAGAAATTCTGGTCTGGGAGTCCTTTTACAATGAGGATTGTACAATGTATTTATAGCCCTGAGGCTGTAATGTGAAAGGGTAATACATTAAATGATATACCTATGAAAGGGTAATACACTTAATGCCCTCTTTGCGTGCGCGTCCAAATGATAAGCATTTAATGAGCAGTTAAATTGTTGGTATCCTGCTTTGAGGTGCAGCTCGGACCGCCATGAGTTTCTCGGACCGCCTAAGATTCTCGATATTTAAGAGTTCCTCGGAGAGGCATTGTTCCTCGGAGCTTGTGAGTTCCTCGGGGAACTAGTCTTCCTCGTTGTATTATTGTTCCTCGGAGCGAGTGGGTTCCTCGGAAGTGTTTGTTGTTGCCATGTAGATAGCCACGTGTCTTCATATGATTGGTCCATGTCAGCAGATTAATTTTGGTACCAACAGAAGCCCCCAATGTTTCATAGTTCGAAATTTGAGGAGTATGGAACATTCTTTCTCGGAATATGGTAGCTTTAAATAGTCTTCCTGATTTTTAGGAGCGTTTCCCTTGTATTTATTTCTCCTTCCCAATTCGTAGAATCATGCTTTTTTGCACTTTTTTGCTTGCTTCGATTCCTGCATTACTTTTCGTCTTTTTAGCCGCTGTTGTCCGCTTCGATTCCTGTGCCACTTTTCCTCTTTTTAGCCGCTGTTGTCCGCTTTGATTCCCGCGCTACTTTTCATCTTTTTAGCCGCCGGTAACATAATCATCCTTTTTTGTAATCATTACTTCACCATTTCCCAAGGCAAGGTATTTAAACTTCACAGACGCTCCCATCGTCTTCTACCTTTCAAATTTTTATCTTCGAGTTTTACGTCGTCTCTTCCTACTCTCTTATGCATTCATCTTTTCCGTCGTTTGTTGTCAACAGCTCTACTCTTTTTCTGTAAGATCTTCTTCTTTCTTCTTCATTTCTTTTATTCATCATCATGGTTTACTCTATTGAGTCTATTGAAAAGTTTCGCTCTGATTTTTCCATTCCCTCTTGGGTTGTCCTGGAAGAGCTTTCTGAGCCTTCTGATTATTTCAATTTGGCTGAGGGACATTGGTTCCCCAGCCTTTTTATTGCTAAGTGTGGATTTTCTTTTCCACCAAATCCCTTGTGTCTGGAATTCTGTCATTATTTTGACGTCGTTCCTGCGAGAATAGCCCCCAACACATGGAGAATAGTTAATGGGGTGCATAAATTAAATCAAGTCCATGGAACTCGTATAGGAATTCCAGAAATCATGTACTGTTATAGATGGGCAGTTAATGATAATATTTTTTATTTAAAAACTAGATTTTTAAATAGAGCCTTAGTAGTCAATCTCCCTGATGCCAATAGGGATTATTTTGAACATGGGGTTGTCATAAAAAATTGGCTACACCCTCCATTAGCTGGAGATGAGGTTTACCAAGGTCCCAGATGCCCTCCTTATGGCAACGGGATAGGTTATTTTTATTTTATTTTATTTTAAAATCATGTTTCTTTTGTGTTTGATAAAATGTGCCACTGATAACAATGTTTATTTATTTGCAGTTGATAACAAAAGAAAGTGCCCAAAGGAAGCAGATGTTAATGTAAGACATCTGAAACTTATTTGGAGTCTGCATCAGAGTGTTGCTGATGAGCACATTAGGTCGGCCTCGTATCTGCTCCAGTACAAGAGCTACACCACTTCCTTCACTGTTCGTCCAGTGATAAGTGAATCAGAGCCAGTTCCTGCTTCCACAAGCTCATCACCTGAATATTATATTCCTTTAAGTGAAAGGATGAAGAAGAGAAGACCTCCTGCCCTGTTTGAGAAGACTACCTCCGGTTCTGGGGAGGTAAAAAGGAGTAGGATTGATGTCCCAAAGGAGGGGACGAAGAAGATTGATGCAGCTCCTCCCGCTGCTCCTATTAAAGTTACCGAAAAGCCCGCAGTGGCTCCGAGCAGGTCTGCTGCTCCTGGAGAGGTGATTGTGATATCACCGACCAAGGGTTCTTCCTTAGTTGAATCAGTACCTATTCCCCCGAGGAGGCTGAAGAAGAGCTCCTCGGTCCATTTGGCTGATACCATTGCTCAGCCCCCAGTTACTGGAACTGGGGTTCCAACTTTCTTTCCCTCGAGCTCTGCCATGAGCTCGGTAAAGTCCTCGATCATTCCCGAGGTGCAAGGTACTGAAGAGAACCTTACTCGGTACATGGTCACCTCACTAATTGCTCGTCATCTTGCTTCTGTAAGTCTCTTTACTTTGAATTTTTCATATTTCCTTTGTCATTTCTGTTTTTAACTTGCTTTCTTTTTCTGTTCACAGTTGACGAGCTGCTTCAATATAATCCTGAAGAAGGATGAAGCGATTAAGGCTTCTTGCTCCTCGTCCAGTGTGGAGGGAGCTTTGGAAGAAGCTACCAAGTCTCTGGAAGATTCTCGCCAGAAATATGCTGATGACAAAGCTGTCTGGGAGAAGAAGCTTGCCTCCACCGAGCAGGATAAAGCTCGAGCTGTTGAAGCCTCCAAAGAGTTGGAGAAGAAAAAGAATGCCTTGGAGAAGGCAAATAAAAAGCTCGCAGAGAAGCTCAAAACTGCTGGAGAGCTTGAAGATAAGCTCAGGGTTGCTGAGGAAAGGCTGGGCCAGCTTCAAGAAGTAGGTCGGCAAAAGGAGGAAGCAGAAAATAAATTGAAGGTTGTTGAGAACCTGCTGTCTGAGAAACTTTCCTCGGAGAAGCTGAAGAGGAAAGCTGCTGTGAAGAAGTCCTTCAGCTCAGGCTGGAACAAGGGGTGGAATAAGGGGTTGGCTGCCATGGTGTCGCAAGTAGACTATGGCAGCCTCAAATACTTTAGGGATGGATGGGTTGCTACCCTTCAGGAAATGAAGGTCGACGAGTCTTCCGAGCTCTTCAGAGACATATCCCTGGTCCCCCCCCAACTCCAGAAGAATTAAAAGAGGACGAAGCTACCTCTGAAGAGTCTTTGATGGTGATGGGAGATCGTGCCCTAACCATCCAGCCTGCTGTCAAGGAAAATCAGCACATCGTTTCTTCCTCCGAGCAACTGCCTACTCTACCCGAGCAACTATCTCTTCCCTCCGAGCAACCTACCTCTTCATCCCAGCCTCCCGAGAAGGTTTTGGGAGATAAGGAAAAGGTTTAGTGTTGTTCGGGTTTTTCTTTATTTTGTTTCTCTTTATCAAATGTAACTCAGAAGATGTAACTCTGAATTATGATCTAATAAAATTTGAACTTTTTTTTTGCATACTGTTGTCTATCTTGCATTCATACTCTACTTATTCTTCTTATTGATGATTGCTCTTCTTTCTCTGCTAGTTTCTGGCTAGGATGGAACTGCTCTCTACCCATGATACAAAGTTGCTGCGACAATGTAATGAGTACTTTAAGGCTGGTCACACAGACCTGAGTGCTGCACAAGTTGTCGACATACTTGGTCATGACGCTTCAGAACAGGCAGTGGAAGCATATCAATATCTGAAGTGTCTTCTTGATAGGGTTGTAGCCAACAACGTTGCCTATTATGAAATGATCAAGGATCTTCAAAGCATCCTCGAGGACCTTCAGCTCCAATACAAAGAATCCACTGCTTTGTTGCATGAGGGGTACGAGAAGAAGTACCAGTAGATCATTGCCGACAAGGTCTACGAGAAACTCTTTGTTGGGTAAGATGTAAGGGAGAGAACCTTGAGAGGTGAAGTCAAAGAATGCAGATAGATTGTTGAGTTGCTGGAAAAGGAAAATAACAACCTGCAGAAGGAGCTGTCACAATTGAAGTCTGCAGCTTCCACTTCTAGTGCCTTGATCCCAGTGACCGATGAGAGATTTTCGTTCTTAGAGGTTGAGAACTCCAAGTTGAGGGAAGAGTTGGGGACTTTGAGGAGCTCTGGAACCTCTTCATCTTCTCGTGGTCGAGCAAGAGCTCCTCGGGGACGAGCAAGAGCAGCTTGGGTTCTTGTCGAGGAACAGAGGACTCAGTCTGCCTTAGAGAACCAGGCTTTCCAACTAATGTCGAAGAACCAGGCGTTGTCCGATATGTCAAAGAAGATTAGGGACCTGGAAAAACAGCTCTCTGCGCAGAAATCAGTCTTGGAGAATAAGGAGATTTTCATCAAGAATATCCACGAGCAGCTAGAAAGGCTAACATATCAATTCCACAAACAGCCCAGGGAGTTCTGGATGGTTGGATACAACGAAGCACTATTCCACTTGGACGATCGTATCCAGAATGCCAACAATGAGGGCTATAAGCAAGGCTGGCTGAATGCCTTAGGTGTGTTGAAGCTCGAACAAGGTCATTATCTGTGGGACTATCATGATCCCGGGTTGCTTGACTTGCCTGTGCCACCATACAATTTGGACATGGATTGGATCCCTGCTCGGGCCATTCCTCGAAGCTTAATTTCAAAGTATCTCGATGACTACAGTTTACATTCTCAAATCAAGGTATCTCGTCCCGAGCATCTTTTCGATCGACCATCCGTGACGAATACAAGGATGTTGAAAGATCTTAATTTCATCAATTCTCCTCTGTCTTTAAATGATCCGCCTGCTGGCGAGGAACCTGTGTCAAAAGCAGAGGGGAAGAGACCAATAGAATAGGAATTTTTGATGTAATAGTTAGTATACCTGTCAATGTAACTGTAATTTCACTATCAATGTAATTTATTTTGAATTCAATGAAAGACTTTCATTTTTGTTTGCAAATCTTGATTGCTACTGTCTTGTAATTATCAAACGCTTTATATTTATGCATATCTGTTAAAAAGATAACAATATTGTGTTGTTTATCGACCAACTCAATAACAATTAAAAAGTTATAAGTATCAATATTGTTGCTCGATCACTTAATAATAAAGTAATGAGTATAAAAATGTTGTTTAAAATGTTTCCAACCAACCAAGGTTGTTAGACTCACCATGTCGACCAACTACAGTTAGTGGGTTTTTATCCCCGACCAGCTATAGTTAGTCTTTTTGAAATAATTTTACCCATAAAATGTTTCCGACCAACCAAGATCGGTAAATTTTTCTTGTCGACTAACTACAGATGGTGGGTTTTTATCTCCGACCAGCCATAGTCAGTAGACTTTTATCTTAAATGTTTCCGAGCAACCAAGGTCGGTAAATTTTCTTTGTCGACCAACTACAGTTGATGGGTTTTTATCCCCGACCAGCCATAGTTAGCAACTTTTGCACTTTCAGGAATAATCTTACCTCCCGACCAACATAAGTTGGCATTTGCGAGAATATTTTGTTTCCTAGCCACACAGGTTGGCATTTTAGGAATATTTCGTTTCCTAGCCAAACAGGTTGGCATTTTTAGGAATATTTCATTTCCTAACCAACCGAAGTTGGCATTTTTAGGAATATTTTGTTTCCTAACCAACCGAGGTTGGCATTTTTAGGAATATTTGGGTCTATCCCAGGCATATCTTCATGACTCCACGCAAACGTTTGTCTTCTTCTTCTAAGTAAAGTTATCAATTCCTGTTTTAATGAGGCTTCCAACGATGAACCTATTTGAGTAGTTCGCTCAGGGTGCTCGTCATCCAGAATGATGTTTTCAGTAGCTTCCACTACTTGACCCTTTACGACTTGCGACTCATCTCGAGGATCCAATGTTTCAATTTTTGCACCTTCATCCACTTGATAAGTAGTGGTCTTTTTCTTTGATTCTTCCAGTTCTTCTTGCTCGGCGGATGAATAATAGCATTCCCGAGCTACTTTCTGATCACCTTTCACAACTCCTACTCCAAAGTTTGTTGGAAATTTTAGGCACTGATGCACTGTAGATGGCACAGCCTCGAACTTCTTCAATCCTACTCTTCCCATGATGATATTATACGATGATTGGATATTCTTGTCCATCACGAAGAAACGTATTCTTTCAGTCCGACAAGCAGGCCACGTTCCAATGAATATATCCAACTTGATCGTCCCAAGTGGAAATACTTTCTCGCCAGCAAAACCAATGAGGGGTCTGTGGTAAGGCTCCAGTTGAGATAGTTTTAGATTTAAACTATCGAAGCACGAGTAGAACATGATGTCTGCCGAGCTACCATTGTCGACCAGTACTCTTGAAATCATAACTTCCTTCATTCTCATTTTGATCACCAGCGGGTCATCATGAGGATATAAAACACATGCAAGGTCATTTTTTGAAAAAACGATAACCTATTTCTCCTTGTTCACCTTTCTCGGGCGATCTTCCTCAGTTAGATTTATTCGCTGAATGTACGAGCAAGCTTGAGCCTCACCGAGGTAAGCTTTTCTTTCTGCAGTAAGGTCTCCTCCTCCTGCATCTCCTCCTGTAATAACATTACAATCAAATGATCCAAAGCATATTTAAAATACCTCTCGTTCTGGCTGCCTTGGTTTCTTTGGAAGATCGGGGTCATCCTCTGGATCAACTTCATGGTTTCTCTTCTTGTTCTCCTCTGCTCGACAAGGAGATCTAGATCTCTCTCTAGTTCGGTCGTTATTTCTTCTTTCGCCTCCCCGATCAACATACTTTCCTAGCTTTCCTCGTCGGATAAGTGTTTCAATCTCATTCTGAAGAGCTATGCAATTTTTGGTCATATGGTCATGATCCTTGTACAACTCGCAATACTTTTCCCTATTCCTCATGTCAGGGTCTGCCTTCATTTTCTTTGGCCAGTTTAACTCCTCGCTGTTCTTGATTTCCTCCAGGACGTGGTTGATATTTACCTTCAAAGGTGTGTGATTATTAAATTTCCTTAAGACCTCCCATGATGACCTATCTTTGGATTGTTTGTCACCACCATTGTTCTTATGTTCTTTCTTCTTAGCTTTATCACCTTCCACCTTGGTTTCTTTGGCGTCCATATTCTTCTTCGCAGACATGGCCTCCTCGGCATTCATAATCTTGGATGCTTTTCCCATTAGGTCTGACATGGTTCAAGGTGGATCTTTGGCCAAAGTGTAGTACAACTTGTTTGGCAGTAGTCCACTCATCAAAGCGGTAATTGTTGTCTTCTTCTCATAATCAATAACTTCGAGTTTCTCGTTATTAAAATGAGTTATATAATCTCTGGTACTCTCACCAGCTTTTTGTCTAACACTTAACAAATGTGCTACTCGTTTAACTGGATTTGCTCCAAAGAAGAAATTCCCAATGAATAGCTCGGCCAGTTGAAGAAAAGTTGAAATCTTACCCCGAGGAAGACTATTATACCATATTTGAGCAGATCCGGTAAATGATCCCGAGAATGCTCTGCATCTCATCTCATCTGGGACAGCATAGATGTCGGCTGCAGCTTGATATTGTTCTATATGAAGGACAGGGTCAGTCTTTCCATCATACTTGGGAGTCACAACAGGTGCTTTGAACTTTGATGGTGTTGGAAAATCAACAATGTCCTGGACAAAAGGTGTTCCTCGAACAAAGGTTCGTTGTAGAGGATTCTTGGCCTTAGACATTTCTCCTAATCTATCCTCCAGCCTCTGAATAGATCCTTTCCATGCATCATTTCCTTCCTCGGGCCTATTGGTTCGAGCAACTGATCGCGTTGAAGTGGCTTCCTGGGATTTATATTGACGAGCAGCTGGTCGGTCATAGGATCTATCTTGACGAGCAGCTGGTCGCGACTGGGCAGATCCTTCCCTTAAATCTGATGGTCATCGAAAGCTCCTCGACGCTGCATTAAGAGGACTTTTGTTCCTCCTAGGGCCTAATCGATCGAAAGGAGAAACCCTACTTACTCTTTCCAATGTGCGGGTCCTTTCTGGGGAGAGGGTGACACGTTGTTCAGTATCTGTAGCCCGCACTGACGAAGTTCGTCCAGGTTGAGAAGAAAAATCTTCAGACTCCTCATTGCGATATGAATTAGTACGCGAAGAAGGCGCACGTGTATTTCTTTGAATGCTTCGTGGTCTGGAATGGGATGATGCACCGCCATGGAGGGTTTGGATGATTTGTCGCATTGTTTCTTGCATGACGGTCTGGCCCTGAGCTAGATTTACCATTATTCTAGTCATATCTGGAATAATTGGTGGAGCAGATGGATTTGGAGGGGTTCCAGTGTTTCGATTGCTAGATTCAGGAATATCGGCCATTGGTAATGGATTGTTTTTTATGAAAAATGATATTATCAGTCGTTTCCCACAGACGGCGCCAATTTATTGGTGTAAAAAATTAGATCACTCTAATAATTCAATTACAGATAAATAAATGAGACAAAGAATTTTAAAGTGGTTCAGCCTTATAAGAATGGCCTACGTCCACTGTTGCTTTATTGCTGAGTGTTTAGGAATTCTCGATTACAAGTTATCTCAAGAAATTTCGATCTGGGAGTCCTTTTACAATGAGGATTGTACAATGTATTTATAGCCCTGAGGCTGTAATGTGAAAGGGTAATACATTTAATGCCCTCTTTGCGTGTGCGTCCAAATGATAAGCATTTAATGAGCAGTTAAACTTTTTGTATCCTGCTTCGAGGTGCAGCTCGGACTGCCTGAGTTGCTCGGACCGCCTAAGCTTCTCGGTACTCAATAGTTCCTCGGAGAGGCATTGTTCCTCGGAGCTTGTGAGTTCCTCGAGGAACTAGTATCTCTCGTTGTAGTCTTGTTCCTCGGAGCGTATGGGTTCCTCGGAAGTGTTTGTTGTTTCCATGTAGATAGCCACGTGTCTTCATATGATTGGTCCATGTCAGCAGATTAAATTTGGTATCAACAATACCATTCTCAGTACTGAAGGAATAAAAACTTCTTTCATTTTATATTAAAATCCACCATGAATAAAAAAACATTGAATACAATTTCTTCTACATAAATAATAGAAACCGAGTCATCATATGATGTCCATAATGTAAAACTAAATATAACGAACATAAATTAACACTTGGGCTCATGTTCGTACAATTTTCGAGAATGAAATAAAATGACAAAGAGACTGAAGCACAACTTATACTAGAGTCAATGGAACGGAATCCACTACATCCAATACAACTGCAAGCCTGATCCATCGTCAGTCCTACTTTACCAGTCATTAAGAATACTTGGGGGCAAAAACATTTACAATTTGGGTCAGAGCCCGAGGTGTGCAAGGATTCTTCCCTAATAAATATGCAGTTTATTACTATCTCATACTTTATGTCTCCCCATCGACGCTCACAAGTAACAAGTACCTCACCTCTCATCTAGAAGCTCTCCTACTCGTCTCCCAAAATGAATACCAATTGTAAAATTCCATTATTTAGCCATCCAAGTAAAGAATAAATCATTTCCATTATGCACTAACTACAAGTGGTTCCTCGTGTCTGACATCCCAATCCCCGATAGATTTCATAATATAAAATTCTCAATATACATAAACAAAGTACAGTTCCTTACATTGCATAACCTGTGACCCTAGTCTAGTTCTTCAAATCATTTAATGATTAATTTCATATTTTTTGTCGTCTACCCTGTTAGACTATAAGTTTCATTTTCTTAGATTACCAAACTATTATTCTCATTTAATAATTGGTTACACCATTTCTCATTCGATTTAATGTTTGTCTACTGCCTTAGACTATCCAATTATTATTCTTATTAATAATTTTTTACGACATTATTCATTAGGACTCATCTTCGTCCTTAATTATACGCATCATTTATTAGCCCAATCTCATCATCATTTTGGACACCACAAAACACACACAAGTTAGGGACAGTCCCTACGCAGGACACCTGTATATAGCCCATACCTAGCGGTGATATAGGAATGGTTTGTTCCAACCCTACCTCTAGTGGGTGGAGCCTCCACATAGTACCTATATGGCCTACACATCATCAAGCCCACCTATGCCGACGTGTGGTACGCGGCCCGACTCGCGAACCCCCAAGTCGATAGGACGGTCCACTGGTATATCCACACATAATATAATACATATTATTAGTCTCATATAATATGTATAAGTAGTTACTCTATAACTACTTTAATCCAAGGACATCCCAATCCATATAAATTATAGCCTTCTTGGCTTAACCATAGCATTTATTCCATTATTCCATAATTCATTTTAAGCCGTTATTCTTCGACTATTTCCGAACTAAATATTAAGTCCCATAAAATCCTTTTTGGACTTAAATCACACTTTCTTCATAATTTATTAGGCTTTAAATTCCTAGGCTTAGTTATTTCCCAAACTATCCTTTTAAAAATATTATTTCCACGCGTTCGTAAAGAAAAGATCTATCTCCATGGTCATTTGAACGAGATAACCATCTCGTTCAAACGAGATACAATCTTATTTGAACGAGTTGTACTGTCGTTCAAATGACCCTTCGTCATTTCCAACCTCCGTCTTCCTCAAATTCTGTGCTTCCCGTACCCCATTTTTAACCACAAAACAGTACGCAAATCCTAACTTTTAAACCCAAAATCTAAAGATCAAACACTAACAATTAATACCCATTTAAAAAATTATACTATTTGAACATTCTACAAATCCCAATCAGACTTAATTCACAAGAAGGAGCATTCATTAGGGAGATCTACATCAAAGTTTAAGTCCTCTAATTAACAATGTCCTTCTATACATTGCTTAGTCAATTATTCTCAAATAACTATAAGAACTTATGGAATTTAACACCAATATTTAGATTTGTTAATACATAATTTATGGAACAAATTTTACATATAAGACAGCCCTCTACATGAGTTATTCATCATCAATTCCAATATAATCAAATTTCAAAAATCTCAAAACATGATTCAACCTTAAATCTAAACATGGAGTTAACATTCATATGAAAATAACACAAATTAAATCAACATGGCAAGATAATTCTTGCTTGAAATTGTGTAGAGAAGCCTCTTTCCTCCTCCTAGGGTGCTCTTCCTCCTCGCAAGCCTTTGCTCATCTCTCTCTTGAAGTATAGCTTCTAGGGTTAGGTTTTGATACAAGGGGGGGATTTATTTCTCTTCCCTTAAATCTTATATTATTCCCAATTCTCGTGTAGGACTTAAGGCCCCAACTTTGGAGCCCCAAATGAACACAAATACAAAATCTAACTAGCCCGATAATTACCCAACTCATATACATATACCCCAGGACAATTTCTAAGGGTTTAATACCCAAACGAGCCCGTAATACCTCTCAAAGCGCATCCCAAATATTTTATCCCAAAATATGTTTAATTGTGTCGTGACACACCCAAATACCTTTTTATATAAAGAAATAAATCCCGTTTGATTTATTCCAAATCATTAAAGTCAAATTCTAAACTTTATAAATAATATTGAGTTTAATTACTCGTAATCCCAGATTAATTAATTTCACCGAATTAATTTCATCCTTATTAAATCTTTATTTTATTCCAAAATATATGGATTATTACATTCTCCCCCCCCCCCCCCCCCCAAACGGAATTTCATTCTTGAAATTCAAGGTAGCATAAAGTCGTATATTATTTGCACCGTTAAATCTTGCTTATATCCAATTAGTCCATACTCATATCTTATGAGATAAATGAAAAGCCTCATCTATGTCTATCATAACATCACTAAGGTGCCCATATATTTCACATTACATACATGCACATACGTACCATTAACAAATATGAATGTCACATATACATCTAATATGTACCATTAATATCAAGCATATCCATACCACAAGTATACCACCACATATGTACATAAAATAACCACCCTAGTATCCGACTTCCCTTAACTCTCGACTTTTGCCAATTTCGTGTGTGGTATGTCTCGCAATCGAAACTCAAACAAGGAACCCTCTCGATACACTACTGTACGTCTTAGTCAGTCATCGAGGTCCACTGGCCCAAGGCAAATGAAAATTAAAAATAATCATTTATGCTATTCATATAATTTTCAATATTTGGTATTTTTCAAACCAACCACTTATTTAGTTACAAGAGTTATACTAAACTCCTATAGAGTCAACCAACATTACTATACTTGATATCCCAATTACCACAATTTAGGTAAGACATTCTCTGCCCGTATTTACTCTATAAAGCACTTAATCGTTTCTCAGTCTCCAAAGGTATACCCACTCTAATCAGGTCTACCATTACCACTCTAATTACGACGTCACTATACCAACATTACACACGATCATATACAATATCAATAATCGAAGCTATTAATAGAATTACTTCTACTTTGTTACATACGCTCGCTAAGACAACACTTTTCCAAATTATACCATCACGTTATCTCGCACACGATTTCCCCCCTCATAAAAGACTTTCGCTCCCACCTGAGCATCACCCGATTTATTCCATAAATTTGAGTTTATTCACACGTATCTACCTCCTTGAGTTATTCAAAAAATTTAAATCATACTCACATGTTGTTGGCCTAAGCATTCTCAACTTTCTAAAGGTTCTTGCACAGCTTAATTTTCCATTGAAATTTACTGTTTCAAAGCTAAGATCACCCGTAAAAAATTTCTCACAATAATCCTTACGACTACGGTGAACACCCATTCTAACAAATCTTTTCCTTTAGACATGACCACAACTCATAGCAGTCCACATAATATTAATATTTTCCATGTAACTATAAATATATTCCCCAAAAATATCATATTCCAAAATAGCCATCAAATAGACCTAAAATAACATAAGCTTCCCAAATTCAAAGTTTATCCCTTCAAAGGAATTAACAAGACCCAAGTGAACATTAAGTCGCAACATCGAACAAAACAAATCTCATACATTCCAAAGTAGGAAAACACCTTATTTACCTTGGTACTATCACTAGTTTCCTTTTCTCAAATAATTTTTATCTATAAACCGATGCCCATCTCGCTGTGGTACCTGGTCTAAATGAAATAACCTCTATTGGTTCATTATTGGACATTACCATACCACTAAATTTTCCAAATGTCTTCCTTTTGATTTTTACGAGGCACCATATTGCCCAAATTCTCGCAATTGTAGCAACAGACTCACATGAAGGTCTCTACGGCTCTCACTCCAAAACTAACCCTTTTTCCAAATAGGTAGTAACCAACCGAAAAGAATACAATGATTATTTCGTATGGGGATCTACATCAAATGATGCAACACAGAACGCGACAAGCTCAGACACAGATCCTAAGGACACTAGAACTGTGCTTTGATACCAACTGTAATAACTCCCATTTTCTCACATAAAGGCTAGCCAAGCATGATACCCCGAAGATGGGGATTATCAACAATTTACACCATTCTCAGCACAGAAGGAATAAAAACTTCTTTCATTTTATATTAAAATCCACCATGAATAAAAAACACCGAATACAATTTTTTTTGCATAAATAATAGAAACCAAGTCATCATACAATGTCCATAATGTAAAACCAAATGCAACTGACATAAATAAACACTTGGACTTATGCCCATACAATTTCCCAGAATGAAATAAAATGATAATGGAACTGAAGTACAACCTATACTAGAGTCAATGGAGCGGAATCCACTACATCGAATGCAACTGCAAGTCTAATCCATCTCCAGTCCTTCTTTACATATCATAAAGAATACCTGGGGGAAAAACATTTATAATTTGGGTCAGAGCCCGAGGTGTGCAAGGATTCTTCACCAATAAATATGTAATTTATTACTATCTCATACTTCACGTCTCCTCATTAACACTCACACGTAATGAGTACCTCACCTCTCATCTAGAAGCAGTCCTACTCATCCACCAAAATGAATATAAATTGTAAACTTTCATTATTTAACCATCCAAGTAAAGAATAAATCATTTTCATTATGCACTAACTACAAGTGGTTGCTCGTGTCTACCACCCCTATCCTGGTATATATTTCATAATATAAAATTCTCAATATACATAAACTAAGTGCAGTTCCTTACATTCCATAACCTCTGACCCTCGTCTAGTTCTACAAATTATTTAATGATTAAATTCATAATTTCTGTCGTCTACCCCGTTAGACTATAAGTTTCATTTTCTTAGATTACCAAATTATTGTTCTCATTTAATACACAATTTCTCATTCTATTTAATGTTTGCCTACTCCCTTAGACTATCCAATTATTATTCTTATTAATAACTATTTACGATATTATTCATTAGGAGTCATCTTCGTCCTTAATTATCCACATCATTTTAGTACCCCAATTTCACCATCATTAAACAATGTCTACATCGTTAGAAAAAAAGGAACATTCCCTCATAAGGGATACCACAATGGGTAAATGGGTAAATATATTTATGTCTGTATATATATATATATATATATATATATATAACACGAGGGCATCTACCTTTGGTGTCTCGTTCATGCTCTATCGGCAAAATCTGCAGGAATCCCTTATCATAAGCGGACACCACAAAACACACATAAGTTGGGGACGGTCCCTATACAGGACACCTGTATACGGACCATACCCAACCGTGATACAGGAACGGTTAGCGCCAACCCTACCTTTAGTGGTTGGAGCCTCCACGTTGTACCTATATGGCCTACACATCGCCAAGCCCACCTGTGCCGACATGTGGTACGGGGCCCTACGCGCGAACCCCTAAGACGAGAGGACGGTCCACTGGTATGTCCACACACAATATAATATAATACATATTATTATTCCCATATCATGTGTATAAGTAGTTACTCTATAACTACTTTAATCCAAGGATATCCCAATCCATATAAATTATAGCCTTCTTGACTTAACCATAACATTTATTCCATTATTCCATAACTGATTTTAAGTCGTTATCCTTCGACTATTTCTCAACTATATACTAAGTCTCATAAAATACTTTCTGGACTTAAATCACACTTGCTTCATAATTTATTACTCTTTAAAATCCTAGGCATAGTTATTTCCCAAACTATCATTTTCAAAATATTATAGGTATAGTTATTCTCAAACTAACCTTGCCTACATATTCTTAATAATTTTAGCATGTTGTCCCCTTGACTAACACATTAATCATTCCAGATTATTAATAATTATAAACTTCTTGATACCTTCTTAATAAGGTTTATATGTACATATATAAGGAGTTAACTAATCGTTGAAAAAACGATTATATGTACATATATAAGGAATCCTTTAAAATAATTTAGTAGTATTACCCAACTACCACACCCGGAATCACTCATTCGGTCCATATCTAAATCCTTCAGAATTTATTGCACAAAATCCTACTATTATGTCAAAAACCTTTTTTTAAAATTCGATACATGATAATTTTTTATATATAATAAATTAAACCGACTACCCCGTGTCCAACTCCCGTAACACTTGCCCTTAATACCAGTGTCAATTTCCCTAACTCAAAATTTAATTAATAATACCTTAATTAATTTATTAAAAGGGTGTCACTCAACCCAAATGGTCGAACTCACTCCTTGGACCCGTATTCCAATTTCATCCTAAATTTCCATTGGAATTCGTTCATAACTTTTCGAGTGTTGTTCATCCTAAACACTCTAAATCCATACCCTGAATTCCTTCCCACCAAATGATAAGGTAGAAAAGTTCCTTAATATTTTTCAGAGCCTTACACTCACCTATGGGCATCCCCAAGTAATCCAGATTTGATTTCTCACAAAGGATTTCAATTTCGGACACCCTTCAGTAATAAAATCATAACTAATTAAAAAAAATCAAAAAAATACGAAACTGACGGCCACGTGTTCGTAATGAAAAGATCTATCTCCATGGTCGTTTGAATGAGATAACCATCTCGTTCGAACGAGATAAACTCTCATTTGAACGAGTTGTACTGTCGTTCAAACGACCTTTCAAGTCCCAACTTTTAAACCCAAAATCTATAGATCTAACACTAACAATTTATACCCATTTAAAGAATTGTACTATTTGAACATTCAACAAATCCCAATCAGATTTAATTCACAAGAACGACCATTCCTTAGGAGATCTACATCAAAGTTTAAGTTCTCTAATTAACAACATCCATTTATACATTGGTTAGTTAATTATTCTCAAATAACTATAAAAACTTATGGAATTTTACACCAATATTCAGATTTGTTGATACCTAATTTATGGAACAAATTCTATATATAAGACAGCCCTCTACATGAGTTATTCATCATCAATTCCAATATAATCAAATTCCAGAAATCTCAAAACATGATTCAACCTTAATTCTAAACATGGAGTTAACATTCATATGAAAATATCACAAATTGAATAAATATGGCAAGATAATCCTTGCGTGGAATTGTGCAAAGAAGCCTCTTTCCTCCTCCTAGGGTGCTTTTCCTCTTCATAAGCCTTTGTTCCCATCTCTCTTGAAGTAGGGCTGTTAGGGTTCGATTTTCATAGGAGCGGGGGGTTTATTTCTTTTCTCTCAAATTTGATATTATTCCCAATTCCCGAGTTGGGCCTTAGGCCCCAACTTTGGACTCCCAAATGAGCCCAAATACAAAATCTAACTAGCCCGATAACTACCCAACTCATATACATATACCCCGGGATCATTTCTAAAGGTCTAAAGTACCCAAACGAGCCCGTAATACCTCTCAAAGTGCGACCCAAGTATTTTATCCGAAAAATATATTTAATTGTGTCGTGATACACCCAAATACTTTTTTATATATAAAAAAATCCCATTTGATTTATTCCAAATCATTAAAGTAAAATTCTAAACTTTATAAATAATATTGAGTATAATTACTCGTAATTCCAGATTAATTAATTTCACCGAATTAATTTAATCCTTATTAAATCTTTATTTTATTCCAAAATATACGGAGTATTACACACTCAAAAAATAATTTCCATAAACAAAAATAAATAAATTCCAGCATAAAAATAAAAAATAAAACTAATTTTAGACAAAAAAATATATATATATTTCCGGCCAAAAAAATAATTTCAAGTAAAACAAATATTAAAATAACACCAATTTCAATTAAAAAAATATATCTTAAAAAAATAATTTCCAGCCAAAAAAATATTTAAATAAACCTGATATCAATTAAAAATGATTTTTTTTAAAAGGAGGAAAAGTTTCTACCCAAAAAAATGATTTTGAACTATAAACAAAAAATTCCAGTGTAAAAATAAAACTGTTTTCATTTAAAAAAATTATTTTCAGGAAAAAAAACGTTTTTCAACAAAGAAAATAATTTCTAGCAAAAAAAATAATTTTCAGAAAAAAAACTCCTGTAGTGAGATCCCAAACCTCCGGCCATGAAACTGATTTCAACAAAAACGATTTCAGTTTAAAAAATTATTTTCAGAAAGAAAAAACGTCCAACAAACCTGTAAAAATCCCAAACCTCCGGCCAAATCCCAAATTTTCGGCAACCAAACAAAAAACCTCTGACCAAATTCTAAACCCAAACATAATCAAACAACAGATCCCAAACCTCTGGAGATTAAAAACTAGAACCAACAACAGATCCAAACCAAATCGAACACCAAAAATTAACAAACCCCAACCAAAGCAAACACAAAAACAAAACAAATCAGACAAAAAAAAAATCAACACCAAATCAGAGGTTACTTGATCTTCAAAGCCAACAACAGATCAGAGCTTGAACAATTCAAAACTTGAACCCAGAGGCAAACAAGGAGAAATCTCGGATTTATGATGTTTTGAGAGGAGAGAGAGAGAGAGAGAGAGAGGATCAAATCATCATAAGGGATTTGTGGTGTTTGAGAGGAGAGAGAGAGAGAGAGAGAGAGAGAGAGAGAGAGGTTGTTATGGTATTTGTGTGCGATGGTATTTAAGGTATTTGAGTGTAAATGTTACGGTTGTTAGACGGATGTTACTTCAAAACGTTAAAATAATACTCATCCAACAATAATAAAAACTAGCGTACTTCAAGCACAAAATATTATAATAAGTGTACCCCAAATAGTAAATGACCCTAGTTTTTATGCCACCATAACATCCATGTAAATAAGATTGAGCATGTAAAAAGAAAAATATGAAATAAGGTAGGAAAATGTTAGACTCACCGGGTGTTAGTACCGGTTTAGTATCGGTACTGCTTTATTTGTTTGTACTATGGTGTGGATCCCGCCAGGGAATGCTGTAGGTCCCACCAATGTACAATCAAATAAAGAGCAGTTGGTACTAAACCGGTACTTGGACCTGATAAGAGTCACTACACCAAATCTGCCCATTTGTCAAGGTCATTGACCTTGACAAATCCAACTTGTCAAGGTCAATGACCGTGACATTTCGAGGCGAGATAACTTTTTTTGTCACGGTCGTGTCACGGTCATTGACCTTGACACAAAACTCGCGTTTTGTGTCACGGTCGTGTCGCGGTCAATGACCATGACACGTTTGTCACGGTTTATAACCGTGACAAAGCCGTGACCCTTTTTAAAAAAATTGTCAAGGTTAATGACCGTGACATGCCCGTGACAACTTTTTGTCACGGACTTGTCACGGTCAATGACCATGACAATTCTGGGAAGAATTTAAAAAAAATCTGTTGGGCAGTATGGCCACTGCCACTGCCCAACAGTATATTTAACCTATTATAGCAATGTTATACATGTTCCAAACATCATATATCCAACACAAACTAAAGATAATGCAAATATATATTCATGACGATATAATCCAAATATTCAAAATAGAAATAATATACATGACGATATAATCCAAATATAATTAAAATGGACAAACTTAAAAATAATGTTACTACATGTCTTGGATAAAACTGAGGAGGTGAGTAGGCCACACGACATACGAATTGACGCACCCACTAATATACGTCGTGCCGCATTTTTCGCGCAACCACAATAGGGAGTTCTCCTTCCCAGGTATGACATGCGTGATGAGCACCCTGGACTCCATCTCTTGAAGCACACGTCCATGGACTATTCCACCCTCGACGATATTCGGGTCCCTCAACCCCCGCCCTATCCGCTGGCCATCAAATACGTCCAATATGAACACGCTCGGCCAACCAAGTGTCGACAATGGTCTGTTGAAGGGCGCCAAATAGGGAAGTGGATCATTGAAGTACGAACGTGTCGGTGATGAAGCAGCGAGGTCCACATCCTCATCATCCTGCGCCTCGTCCTCCCGCACCTCCTCCTCCACCGCCTTCTCCTTCTCCTTCCCTTTCCCTTTCCCTTTATGGTCTCCACCCAACGTACGCTTCATGAATGCGTACATATCTTGGACCGTCGCCTCCAAACGGGACAGCTTCGCGTCGTGTGAATCCACCGTTCGATCCAACCTGGTGTCGTTCGTCTCCAATTCGATGATCCTAGATTTGTCCACCCGCGAGCTCACTCCCCTTGTCCTCCCCTTGCGATCAGAGCCAAGCACTTGGCTGAGTGCGTCTGTGGACAAAGATGCCTTGTCAGCATCAGACTGCGACTCATGCACTTCCTTAAGCTTTGCCTGAAACGACAAAAAGCACATGATTAGTAAAATAAGTAAACTAAAAAATTATAACGTAATTAACAATAATTAAACTGTCGGATTACTTACAATCGTGGCCGCGACGCTCGGGGACACCTCCTTGTCGTTCCCCTTCTTCGTCCGAAGAGCCACATAAGTATCGAGCCTATGTGGCTTACCCCCTGGCCCACTCCCTACCCCCTGAAATAAAATAAAGTAAAGTAAAATTAGTATCGGCCCCGCAAAGTAAAATAATGAAGAATAATATATTTCTGTAGTTATAGATAAATTAAATCTTACCTGCATCCTATGCTCCACCTCAGCGTAAGAGGTCCGGCCGGAGTAGTGCACGTCCGTCGTTTTTGCCCGATTTTCCCTCCCCGATTGGCGAGATGCCAATTGTCGATCCTCGATCTCATTGTCAATGAACTTTTGTCACTGTGCCAATGAGATCGGCTCCTTGGGCGGGACGGATCCGCGCCATTGTATAATGGACTCTCGTGTTTTCCCAAAGTACCGTGTCCGCATATTTTTCTTCTACGTCTTGTGTTGCTCCCTCAACTGCTCCAAGACGGAATCGCGTAGCTTTGGATCCAAGTTGAATTGTTCCTGCCCAACAAATACAATGTTAGTTGCGAATAAATATAAATATAAATATAAATATAAATATAAATATAAATATAAATATAAATATAAATATGAAATTGAAATTGAAATTGAAATTGAAATTGAAATTGAAATTGAAATTGAAATTGAAATTGAAATATTCATATAAATATAAATATAAATATATTACCTGTAGTGCTGCCCAAACAGCTAACTTGAGCTCATATGGCACCTCCTTCCAACTCATAAACCCCGGGCCGATGACCGTCTTTAGCAGCTCGAGGGATCTCGCTAATAGCTCCGACTTGTTCTCGACGGTAATCCCAAATTTTCCATATTTGGGGAGCCTAGGGGAGGAGGAGCCCTCGTCGCCTCCGCTACCACCGAACCTAGACGACATCATCATAAACAACATCATCATCTTCGCCTTAAAATCTGAAGGAGACATTTTTGCTGTAAAAAAATGTTATTAGTACAGATAAAAAAAAATGTTAATAGTACACATACACACACCCCTACCCCACCCGCCACGCACACACCTACGCACACACACACCCCACCCCCTGCCCCCACAAATTGTAACAAAATATTATCAGCTCCCCCACCACACCCCACCCCCACCCCCACTACCCTCCTCCCCCACCACACACCACCATACACACACATATACACATACCCCACCCCCTCCCCCTCCCCCCTCCCCCCGCCACGCCCACACGCACACACCTACGCGCACACACACACACACACCCCACCCCCACCTCCACCCACCCCACCTCCACCCCCACCCCCTCCCCCCACCACGACCGTGAGAACTACATTTATTGTTTATCAATAAAATTATGACATGAGATAATTATAATTGGAGCATAAATTTCATTATCATAAAGGGATAAATCCAACCAAGTACAGAGATTCTACAAATTAAAGTGAGAATTAAATTTAAGACTTTCTAACAACATGCATGTATATGGATGTTAACTAATGATATTCCTAAAAACATACAATTGGCAACATTTTGTGAATTTACTAAACTTTATATAATATTATCAAATTCTGTTAAAAAATTATCTAGGGTTTTACCTAATTGAATTAATTTCATGAATAAATATATTATCAATTTAAATGAAAATATCAATTATTATTTACTTTGAATTAATTTATCAAATTTCATATAATATTATCAATTTCATATAATATTACATTGAATTTCATATTTCATATAATATTATTTCATATAATATTATTTCATATTGTTTCATATAATATTATTATTTCATATAATATTATTTCATATTATTTCAAATTTCATATAATATTATTTCATATAATATTACATTGAATTTCGTATTTCATATAATATTACATTGAATTAATTTATCAAATTTCATATAATATTATTATCAATTATTATTATCAATTTCATATAATATTATCAAATTTTGTGAAAATATCAATTATTATTAATTTGAATTCATTTACATTTACATTTTTGGATATTATTTACATTTACATTTACATTTTTGGATATTATTTACATTTACATTTTTGGATATATACACACATACACACATACACACATATATATACACACAAACATATATATAAATGGAAGAGAGAGAGAGAGAGAGAGAAAATCGACCTGAAAGTAGAGAGAGAGAGAGAGAGAGAGAGAGAGAGAGAGAGAGCGTCGAGAGAGAGAGAGGGAGGGAACGGCGGGAGGGAAAAAAGAAGGGGAAAATGGTTTTTGCTGCGAACATTGTCACGGTCGTGTCACGGTCATTAACCTTGACAATTATTTAAAGAATTGTCACGGTCAATGATTGTGACAAGCCCGTGACAAGTAAATTTGTCACGGCCTTGTCACGGTCATTGACCATGACAATTCCTTATCACGGTCGTGTCAAGGTCAATGACCGTGACATAAAACGCGTGTTTTTTGTCACGGTCAATGACCTTGACAAGGCTGGCCGGCTGAAAGGTGACAATTTGCCCATTTTGGTGTAGTGAGTATCATTACTCAATAAGGTAACCTAAGCAGTCTCGTCATTTATTCTCCCAATCTCACTTCTCTGTTCCCTTTTCTCTTCTCACTCATCTTTCTTCTATCAAAGCTCAACTCTCTGTTCTTAATTTAATGAAGCCTAATCAACTCATTGTTATAGTAGGGGATGCAAATAAGGTAAGTACATGCAAATGAGTTCACATGTAGATGTCAATTGTAAATTAGACAGCATAGAAACCTATAATATTACAACGAATAATATTTCTTTGACAACGAAGAGTATAGGCATTGTAAGATAAGTTTAACTGATTTGAGGTATTATTAATCAAATGTTACTGAGTAATATACAAACAGCATGCACATCTGTCATTTATTTGTTACTTTACTAAGCTTGTTGGAAATTAATATTAAGTGTCGAAATTAATTATTTAATTTCAATTATATTAAATTCCGAATTTATGAATTTCCCATTAATGTGGCCTTGATAAATGTCAGATAATTAATTAGGAATGTGATAAGTAAAGATATTAAAAGATTGGGTGAATCTTGTTTGTTAGTCACATGATGGTTAGTGGCATTAGTGGGAGACTTGAAATAGAGTTCCACCTTGACTAGGATTCCGTTCCTCTTCCCTTTATAAATAGAGGAGCCCTACACCATCTGGGATTTTCTCATAACACACTATTTCTGTGGTAGGAGAGAAATTCTGAGATTCCATTTGAGTGCAATTTTTCTAAAAGGGAGATTGATGGAGAAATTAATCAAGATGATTAAAAGAGATTTCTACAACAAGATTGATCAATGCATTGGATCAAGGTAAGTCTTATTTTATATCGTTTAGACGTATTTTATGAAAACATTAAGATCTAAGGTCCTTTTATTAAGAACAATTGTATACTAAAGTTTAATCATATTAATGTGTTCGTGATTAATATTAGGGTGTTCTTAAGAATGATTTTATATGTGGTATCAGAGCTAAAGTTTAAGATCTCGTGATTTTCCTTATTGATGTTCGTCTATAATGAAATATGTGCCTGAGACTTTCTGCGATATTTTTATTTATGTCACTAAATCTACTTATGCTTGGGATTTTCTGCGACGTTTTAATTATGTCATTGAATCTGTGACTGAGACTTTTCTGTGATGTTTTTCTTCTGTCGCCAATACTCACTGGTTAGAATGAAAGGTTAAAACTTGCTCGAAATTTTACAAAACTGACATGGTCGACTGGAAACGTCGAAATAAACAAAACCCATTGTGAATATGGGCACCACCCTACTTTTGCATTTTGATGTCGTTTAGACCCTTAAAATTGCATTTTTGTCATTTTTGGTAATAATATTGACGTCAATATCTCACTCCCGAAAATTGATTTTTTAATTCCGCAAATTGTTTTGAGATCCTTGAGTAATTATCTACATCCCTGTGGTTCTAACTCAAATTTTCTATTTTTGGCAAAAACTATGATTTTTTCAAATATTATGTATTTTTTCACCACGGGGGTTGTTTTTTATGTTCATGGTTGTTCTAATATTCATGTTATATTTGGTATTGATGAAAGAGTTCAATATAAAATTTTGAATATTAGATGTATGATTATGTGTTTGACAATAACATTTTGATATATTAGGTTATTGTGCATAATCTATATTCAGTAGCCCAAAGGTCCTGATGCAATTATGAATTGATGTTTTGACAATAATATTTATATGATATTGGATGGGGAAGACATGAAAGTGTCTTAATCTATAATTGTAAATATTAGATTATTATGTATGCATCTATATTTGGACCATTAATTATACATTAAGTATTAAGTATAATATTTTTGGGGGCATCGATTTTAGATAAATAATGTTTATGACTTCCAGAAAAAATATTTTTAAACTCCGTCGAATATTTGAGATTCTGGAGTAATTTTCTATAGTTCCATGATGCTATATTTTTTTGGAAAAATTTAAGTTTTCCCATATTTCATGTATGTTTTATCTAGAACTGTGATAAAACCTTGCTCTAATGATCCTTTATTTAGTTGAAAATTCGTGCCAAACACAGGCCAACATATTTCATATGGTAGGCTATTAGACTTACGTTATTGTTAATATTCATATTTTGATGAGTCTCGTGCCAAACACATGCCAATGATTCATATTGTTAAATATTATGATATTCGTATTTTAATGAGTCACGTGCCAAATACAGGCCAACGATTCATGTGGTTGAAAATCAAAATTATTGTTTATTCTAAGGTTAGTAATCCTATTAAGTTGAATTAAATGTCAAACACAGGATACAATTCATATGTGCGGATACTAGATTTATTCGTTGCATACATGCATATTTGAATGCATGATTTGTTAATTTTGAGACTCATAAGTAGGTATTCATTCAGTTTAATCAAATGCCAAATATAGGCTAAGATTACATGTGAAGATATTATACTTGTAGTCATTCAGATTGTCCTAATGTTTCTTATAATGTTAAATTGAAGCGCAACACATGCTGAAATTTGAATCAAATAAACATTGAAATTTTTGTAAATGTTAAATAATTGGCATTAATGTTAAAAAGTCATATTTACATATGCCACTAGTATGATAATTGTGATTATAACCGTATTGTGCATTAGTATGACCATGAATGATTTGGGTCAATATTTGTGATTTGTTACTCATACATAAGTGATGAAACGAAAGTAAATGATTTATGTCTTCCATTTACTATTATTTGTGCAATATCTCATGTAAACTCTTTGTCTATTTGATTTTCACATTATGTCTAATTTTTCATGAATTTCAAATTAAGAAATAGACAATAATATAATTATTCATGTATTACGGGTATTTGAACATGTATGCGTATCTCTAATATTTATATAATATAAGGTTTGGTGTTCATTAAAGTGCTCCATTTCAGAAGAAATAAATATTGGACTAATGCATTAATATCATGCATATTTTGGTTGCCTACGAGTCCGTGTATGATATTGAATGCTAGGATGATGATACTTTATGATGTTTCATACATATTATTCTTTATTCATTTATTGTGATTACAATAATTGAACAAAAAGTAAGTGGTTATATATATTTTGGGAAGGTAATAATGGTCAACAAACGCAGATGCCATAGTTTCTTTCACTATCATATCACCAATTAAGTTTATGAAAGCCCTAAACATGAATAATTTAGTTTGTTGATCATGTGATATTTAATGAAAATAAGTGAAACATTTATTGACTTGTGTATGTAAGTCTTTACGTAATGTAATATTCATATTATGAAATATTTGGTAGTCACTACAGTGACCCAACTAGAATGGCAATTAATATTAAATATAAAGATGATGGTAGTAGTAACTCATGATGCTTATAATTGTAAAGATATTAATGGGGTATATTGAGTTTATTTCTTCAAGCAAGGTTATTCCTTACAGGGAATCGATTTTGAATGATTGAATGAACATCATAGACCACATACATTATTATAGTATGTGAAAATAAGTTGTGCACAAATATCGTATACAATATAATGAAATAACATTATACCCGATAAAGTAATCTACAAGCATCATATAATCGATATTTCAAGGTTACTACTGAAGAAAACTCACGGTTATGCACTCAATTTATTATCATGTAATCGATGTGTGTGTTCTTAAATCAAAGCATTAATGAAGCGAGCAATTCATTGTAATACCCCGTAATTTCGTGATATTTATTTATGGGATTAATTGAATTAAATGTGTATTAATTGGAAATTAATTCGGATTAAAATACTAGCGAGATGCGAGTTGGTATCTGATTGTAATGTGCATATATGATTATATATGAATATTGAATTATGAAATTTGTCATGAGATTGAAATACGGCAATTTGGAAATCTTGTTGAGACGCGTGTGACAGTCGCGTCATGGTATATAATTATGATAATTAAAAAGTGAATTTTATTTATATTAACCGTATGGTCGTTTTGAGTGCACCAACGTGTCCGGAAGGGTCGAAATAGTCAGAAAACACTAGCCGGGGGTTTAGTTTGGGTCCCAGGGCATTTTTAGGCCATGCCGGCAACGTATAAGGGTAGTTTGGTAATTTTAGAATTTTGGGATTTTTGATTAACGAATTTTAGGAGTTTTAAATGGAAAATTAAAATACCCACTAACCCATTACCAGCCATTATCTGATTTGAGGGCTACGAGGGTTATTAGAATTAGCCCCAAAAATTCCTAAGACAAACCCTAGCCTCCATTGCCACCATTAAAGAAGAAAGCTTGGAGAGAGAGAGAGGCGGAATTTTGCAGAAGAGAGAGAGAACCATTCATCAGATTCGTCATCAAATCCAGAGTTACCCTTAAGGAAAGTGGTTTAATTTCAATTAATTGCAGAGAATGCTTCTTCCATGCGTAGGAATTTGTTATAATTGTATTTGTTTGGGAGATGGATGAAAACCCATTAAACTTGGAATTTGAATCTTGCATATTGATGAGGAATTGCATGTAGAATTGTATGTAGGTGATTATTCTTATGATAATAATATCTTGAATGAAACAAAAACGGATTTAATTAGGCCCATTGATGATTTATAAGTTTTAGGGTTCATGTTCATGTGATTTGGGATAAATGTTGGAGATTTGATAATTTGATGTAGTTTAGGGTGATTTGAACCCATATAAATGTTGTAATACGGTTGAAACATGTTTAGGAAGGATTAGATACCTTGAAACATTGTTGGTTTGATGTTTAGAAGAGATTAGAGGTGTAGAAAAATGGGAAAAACAAGTTAAGGAATTTTTGGGCTCAAATCTGGCCACTTGTTAGAAGACCTGCCCAGGTCGTTCGAACGAGCTCGTTCGAACGAGCTTCTAACGAGTTGATAGTTTGGGTTCTAACGAGAGGGATGTTCGTTCAAAGACTTTCGTTCGAACGAGATCTCGTTAGAAGGCCCAGTTCGTTCGAACGAACTCTCGTTCGAACAACCTCGTTCGAACGAGACTTCTAACGAGTTGACAGTTTAGGCTTTTTAGCCTGTTTTGATTTCGCATGTCCCGTAACCTTATTTAATGGTAGAGATAACCTTCCCTTGATGATAAATTGATATAGTAGGGACATTTGAGATATAATGAGGAGAAAAACCTAGAAGTGTAGTTGAACCTAAGGGAAATTATGAAGTAGGACGTGAGTGTCTATTACGATGTGAGAACTATTGACAGCCTAAATTATTATATTAACCGGGAACATATAAATTGTGTAGCTTTATATGTCGGTACGAGAATGAGAAGTGTACCACCAATATATTATAGTGATTACTAAGACGTGTGAATACTTAGTATATGCATTGATTTTATGTGTATGACATACCTACCATACTTGCTATCACGGGAGGTTTACGTTCGCTTAGGGCCTTCTAATCCTTGTGTTGCCCGGATTTAGATTGGTTACCTCGATGAACATAGTTCAGAGAAGGACTTATTGGGATGTTAATAAGTCTGCTGATCGTGGGAGCGCAGGTATGTGTGTGACCCATGTGATGTGACTGTGTTCGCCTCCATTATTTGTGATGTTGTTATTTGAGAACGATTCCTGAGAGATTCGGAATACGTGATCCTTATGTACGTGATGTACCGGGATGGATAGCAGAGTATGTGTGCACCGCAGCTAGTCTCGGGGTTCTTGTATTGTATATTTATGATGAGAATAATATACACTTAATTAATGGGAACTTTCATGATTGGTATTGTGAATAATATTATGGTAATGTTTTGGGAAATACATAACGGGTTAACTGTTAGTGAATGGTATTACAAATTGAGAATTTGAGATTAAGTAAAGCCCTCTATTTAATTGATAACGCTAGAATGTAATATGGGAATCGAGTAGTAAGGGGTAGAACTTCTTACGGTTTGGTTAGATATGTATGGCATTTAGATGGGTACGGTACGTTAGGAGTGCACATGTAGTCGAGAGGTGAGAATTTCATGTGAGTGCACGTCCTAAGATGTATTTTGCATTTAATGTTTTAATGTTATTAAAACACTTGCTGTTTTTAAAATGATTTCCACTTTCGGGCTCTGACCCATTTGCTTTCAAATCTATTTTTGTAAAAACCATTTTAGGTGCCCAACCACAAGGACACCATGCTTAGGATCCTCATTCAGGTGAGGAGCTGTAGCTGTTTGTGGAAGTTACAGGACCTTGCTTGTAGACGCTTCATCTATCTAGACTCCATATTCAGTATTTATCAGTTGTAGGGCATGTCGCCCATTCCTTTTAGAGGCATTTCATTTATTTCAGTTATTCAAATTTCGGGCATGTAATTAATTCAGGATTCAGACTTATGTTATTATTTCATTTGTGGGATTGTGGTGAGGAGTTTTCCTCCGGACTTATATTTATTTGTTGGTTATTTCATAACTTCATTTTGGTGAATGGATTATGGCGTTCTTACATTATTCTCTTATTGCATGTTAATCATACTTAAATTAAAATTTGGCAACTTACTTTTTAAATACTAAGTGGTTAGTAACTATAAAAATGTTTTCGACAGTGATGCTATTAACTGAACCAACTTGGCATTTTGTATTGATTTAATAAAGGAGTAGGTACCCGGTATTTAATTAGTCGGGGTGTCACAGGTGGTATCAGAGCATCAGGTTCTAGTGTCTTTTACGATCTGTATGGCTTATTATGTTTCCGCTGAGCTTTCTTTGATGTAGAGCCCTATATTTTAGGACTGTTGTATTCTTTTGTATATGCTACGTTCTTCAGCTATTTTAAGTTTACAACTGCGAACTTATAAACTTCATTCTTATTTCAGATGCCTCCACAACGTGCACAACGGGTTCCCAGGAATGCAACGCCAAAACCACAGTCCGCACCAGTTCAGGGCACGATGAATGCCGCCGAGGTTGCAGCCATTGTGGCCCAGGCGGTAAATGTCGCACTAGCCGTAGTTCAGCAGGCACCAGCTCAGGCACCAGTAGCCGCGCCGGTTCAGACACATGCATTCCCGTCTTCTTGGGAACATGTACATGATGCTTTTCCGAAATCCCACCCTTCGGAGTTCGCAGGTAGCTCCGATGTGATAGTTTTGAGTCAGTGGAGGAAGGATATTCAGCGGCACTTGAGGATGTACGAGTGCACTGAGGTTCAGAAGCAGATACTAGCTACCTTTAAGCTGGTGGGGTCTGCACTGCAGTGGTGGGAGTCTATTACCACCGTGGAGGAGAGAGACACTCTCACTATTCAGGAGTTCTGGGTGCGGTTCGACCGCAAGTACTTTCCGTCAGCTGTTCATACGGAAATGAGGAGGAAGTTGATGAGCCTTCGACAGGAGGGTAAGACTGTGGCCGAGTATGAGGCCGAATTCACTAATCTTCTGAACATTGTACCGGATGAGATACCGACGGAAGAAAAGAAGATACAGCAATTTACGGACGGGTTGACTTGGAGGATCCGTCATCATCTGTTGGGAAACCTATCGTTGGCCACTTATTCTGATGTGGTTAACGCTGCATTGCTCCATTGTCAGGATCACCACTTTCATATGGCTAAGGGCAAGCGATCAGGAGAGTCCAGCCATTAGGGCAGGACTGGAGGACATGGTGCCAGTGGGGCACAATCTGTTCAGGGGCAGAGATAGGGTGACCAGAGTTCCCAGCAGGGGGATCATAAGAGGTTCAGGTCGAGAAATTTCAGGTACGGACAGGGAGGTTTTCGGCAGGGCCATCAGGGTCCGAACGGCCATCAGAACCAGCAGGGTCAGAATGGTCAACAGCAGTTTCAGCAGGGCTAGCAGGGCCAGTGGAGGAACGGTAACGGCCACCAGGGTCGGGGGCAGCAGGGACAGAGAGGGAGAAACTTCTCGGGGAAGTGTTTTGTTTGTGGCAAGACTGGCCATAAACGCCAGGACTGTCCTGATAGGGGCAAGGCCCCGCAGCAGCAGCAGGGTGCTCGACATGAGCCACAGAGGCCACTTTTTCCACCTGCTCTCCCAGCTCCAGCCCAGGTGCCAGCACTTCCAGCCATTCCAGCAGTTCCTGTGCAGCAGGGGCAGTTACAGTATGGACGTGTCTATAACGTCCACCAGGCAGCAGCTCCACAGGCACCACCCGCGATTGAGGGTATGTTTCCTATCCATGGTACTATGGGTCGGGTTTTGTTTGATACGGGGGCAATGCACTGTTTTATAGCTACACATTTTGCGAAAGCCTTAGGGTTGATAGCCACAGCAGAGAGCACAGTGACGTGTGTAGACTCACCATTGGGGAGTGGGTCGCTTATTTTCTTTATATGCCGGGGAGTGGGGGTAGAGATCGGTAGTCTGCTATTACCTGCAGATATGTTGGTATTAGATATGCATGTGCACGATGTGATTATCGGTATGGATTGGCTCGCTGATTATAGAACCATGATTGATTGCTTCGGTGGGAGCATTGTTTTTGCCATTCTGGGGCAAGAGATGTTTGTAGTGGCGATGCCTCGCCCAGAGGGAGGCTCGACTGCTCATTTGTATTACTTAGAGGAGGATAACTCTAAGGAGGTTGTGATTCCTTTAGATTCGATCCCAGTCGTCAGGGAGTATTCCGATGTTTTTCAGGAGATACCAAGCCTACCCCCCAGTCGTGAGATAGACTTTGTCATAGACTTATTACCAGATACGAGACCTATAGCACGCGCACCGTACCGTATGGCTCCAGCTGAGATGAGGGAGTTACGGGATCAGATTGAGCAGTTGTTGGGACAGGGGTTTATTCGGAGGAGTACTTCACCGTGGGGTGCCCCTGTGTTGTTCGTGAAGAAGAGAGATGGTTCACTGAGATTGTGTGTCGACTACCGAGAGTTGAATAAGGTCACGATACGGAACAAGTATCCGTTGCCTCGAATCGATGACATATTCGACCAGTTGAGAGGAGCATCTTTCTTCTCGAAAATTGATTTGCGATCGGGATACCATCAATTGCGTATCAGGGAGGAGGATGTCTCGAAGACTGCGTTCTTATCGAGATATGGTTCTTACGAGTTTCGGGTTATGGCTTTTGGTTTGACCAATGCTCCAGCCGTGTTTATGGACTTGATGAATAGGGTGTTCAGGGATTTCCTAGATCAGTTTGTCATTGTCTTCATCGATGATATTCTGGTTTACTCCCAGACAGAGGAGGAGCACACCGAGCATTTGAGGCAAGTTTTGCAGACACTACGTCAGAACGAGCTGTATGCAAAGTATGAGAAATGCAGGTTTTGGCTGAAGGAGGTCCAGTTTTTGGGACACATTATTTCCGACCGGGGGATATCTGTTGATCCGGGGAAGGTATCCGCGGTGAGGGAGTGGGGACAACCCACGACACCAATGGAGATCCGTAGTTTCTTGGGTCTAGCAGGATACTACAGGAGGTTCATTCAGGGATTTTCGAAGATAGCAGGTCCTCTGACACATCTGACTCGTAAGGGTGTGCCGTTCATCTGGAGTGATGCCTGTCAGTTGGCATTCGATGAGTTAAAGGATAAGTTGACCTCAGCACCTGTGTTAGCATTGCCGAGACCGGGATTTGAGTATCTAGTCTACACCTATGCGTCCTTACAAGGACTTGGAGGTGTATTGCAGCAGGAGAGTCAGGCCATAGCTTATGCATCCCGTAAGCTAAAGCCTCACGAGAAGAATTACCCCACTCATGACTTGAAGTTGGCGGCAGTTGTATTTGCCCTTCGGATATGGAGACATTACCTTTTGGGGGAAAAGTTTCGATTGTTCACAGACCACAAGTCCCTACAGTACCTATTCACGCAAAAAGAGTTGAATATGCGGCAGCGAAGGTGGATTGAGTTTGTGAAGGACTATCAGTTTGATATCCAGTATCACCCGGGGAAGGCTAATGTGGTAGCAGACTCGTTGAGCCGTAGGCCAGCAGATGAAGTGGAAGGGGTGTGGAAGGCCAAGTGGAAGGAATTGGGACACCAGGATGCAGTGGCCCGATCGTTCATGTCTGTGATGACCGTTACACCGCAGATTGTCACGAAGGTAGTAAGGGCACAGGCAAATGACTCATTCTGTCAGGAGCAGATAGTTCGATTATTAGCAGAGGGAGCCGAGTTATAAACCGTTAGCTCAGACGGGGTATTACGCTTCAATGGGAGATTGGTAGTTCCGGAAGGGGAGGAATTGCGGCACGAGGTGATGGCAGAGTCGCATGGCTCAAGGTTCGCGGTACATCCCGGAGGGGACAAAATGTACCAAGGCATGAGACGTCAGTATTGGTGGAGCGGGATGAAGAGTGATATTGCCGTGTTTGTTTCAAAATGCGCCACTTGTCAGCTAGTAAAAGTGGATCATCAGAGACCGGCAGGACTGCTACAGCCATTAGAGATCCCGATGTGGATGTGGGAGAGCATCTCCATGGACTTTATCACGGGGTTGCCTACGTCACAGAGAGGTCACGACTCCATATGGGTAATTGTGGACAGGTTGACGAAAGTCGCTCATTTTCTACCCGTAAGGACAGACTACACTACGGGACAGTATGCCCAACTCTTTATTACAGAGATAGTGAGACTTCACGGTGTGCCCTTAAATATCGTGTCTGACCGGGACAAGATATTTGTTTCTCGGTTTTAGGAGAGTTTTCAGGAGGCCATGGGCACGGAATTGCGGTTGAGTACGGCGTATCACCCGCAGACCGATGGGCAGACCGAGCGTACAAACCAGATGTTGGAGGACATGCTACGTATGAGTATCATTGATTTTAGGGGTGGATGGGAGCAGTATCCTCCACTGGTGGAGTTTTCTTACAACAACTCCTACCAGTTCACCATTGGCATGGCTCCATTTGAGGCGTTGTACGGTAGACCGTGTCATTCACCAGCATGTTGGTTGGAGGTGGGGGACAACAAACTAATTGGGCCGGAGGTGATTCAGGATACTTCGGCAAGGATAGAACTGATACGGAGTCGCATTCGGGTAGCTCAGGATAGGCAGAAGAGCTATGCTGATGCGAAGAGGTTCTTCAGAGAGTTCCAAGTGGGGGACCAGGTTTTTCTCAGAGTATCTCCTATGAAGGGGATTATGCGTTTCGGGAAGAAAGGGAAGTTGGCACAGAGATATGTGGGACCATTTCCTATTATTGAGCGGATTGGACCGGTTGCGTATAGGCTTGGATTACCGGAGCATTTGCATAGGATTCATGATGTATTTCATATTTCCTCGCTAAGGAAATATCTTAGAGACGATTTGGATCATTCTCACATTGCTTTGGAGGACATCGATCTCCAACCTGATAGCTCCTACGAGGAGGGGCCGATTGCTATTTTGGACCGAAGTGAGCGGAAACTGCGATCAAAGATAGTTCCGTTAGTGCGTGTTCAATGGCGACATCATAATGTCGAGGAGTCCACATGGGAGCGCGAGGATGAGATGCGCGAACGTTATCCAGAGTTGTTCTTACCAGTTACTTTCTAGTGCCAAATTTCGGGACGAAATTCAGTTATTAGGGGGGAAGTATGTAATACCCCGTAATTTCGTGATATTTATTTATGGGATTAATTGAATTAAATGCGTATTAATTGGAAATTAATCCGGATTAAAATACTAGAGAGATGCGAGTTGGTATTTGATTGTAATGTGCATATATGATTATATATGAATATTGAATTATGAAATTTGTCGTGAGATTGAGATACGACAATTTGGAAATCTTGTTGAGACGCGTGTGACAGTCGCGTCATGGTATATAATTATGATAATTAAAAAGTGAATTTTATTTCTATTAACCGTATGGTCGTTTTGAGTGCGCCAACGCGTTCGGAAGGGTCGAAATAGTCAGAAAACACTAGCCGGGGGTTTTGTTTGGGTCCCGGGGCATTTTTAGGCCATGCCGGCAACGTATAAGGGTAGTTTGGTAATTTTAGAATTTTGGGATTTTTGATTAACGAATTTTAGGAGTTTTAAATGAAAAATTAAAATACCCTCTAACCCATTACCAACCATTATCTGATTTGAGGGCTACGGGGGTTATTAGAATTAGCCCCAAAAGTTCCTAAGACAAACCCTAGCCTCCATTGCCACCATTAGAGAAGAAAGCTTGGAGAGAGAGAGAGGAGGAATTCTGCAGAAGAGAGAGAGAACCATTCATCAGATTCGTCATCAAATCCAGAGTTACCCTTAAGGCAAGTGGTTTAATTTCAATTAATTGCAGAGAATGCTTCTTCCATGCGTAGGAATTTGTTATAATTGTATTTGTTTGGGAGATGGATGAAAACCCATTAAACTTGGAATTTGAATCTTGCATATTGATGAGGAATTGCATGTAGAATTGTATGTAGGTGATTATTCTTATGATAATAATATCTTGAATGAAACAAAAACGGATTTAATTAGGCCCATTGATGATTTATAAGTTTTAGGGTTCATGTTCATGTGATTTGGGATAAATGTTGGAGATTTGATAATTTGATGTAGTTTAGGGTGATTTGAACCCATATAAATGTTGTAATACGGTTGAAACATGTTTAGGAAGGATTAGATACCTTGAAACATTGTTGGTTTGATGTTTAGAAGAGATTAGAGGTGTAGAAAAATGGGAAAAATAAGTTAAGGAATTTCTGGGCTCGAATCTGGCCACTCGTTAGAAGACCTGCCCAGGTCGTTCGAATGAGCTCGTTCGAACGAGCTTCTAACGAGTTGACAATTTGGGTTCTAACGAGAGGGATGTTCATTAGAAGACTTTCGTTCGAACGAGATCTCGTTAGAAGGCCCAGTTCGCTCGAACGAGCTCTCGTTCGAACAGCCTCGTTCGAACGAGACTTCTAACGAGTTGACAGTTTAGGCTTTTTAGCCTGTTTTGATTTCGCATGTCCCGTAACCTTATTTAATGGTAGAGATAACCTTCCCTTGATGATAAATTGATATAGTAGGGACATTTGAGATATAATGAGGAGCGAAACCTAGAAGTGTAGTTGAACCTAAGGGAAATTATGAAGTAGGACGTGAGTGTCTATTACGATGCGAGAACTATTGACGGCCTAAATTATTATATTAATCGGGAACATATAAATTGTGTAGCTTTATATGTCAGTACGAGAATGAGAAGTGTACCACCAATATATTATAGTGATTACTAAGACGTGTGAATACTTAGTATATGCATTGATTTTATGTGTATGACATACCTACCATACTTGTTATCACAGGAGGTTTACGTTCGCTTAGGGCCTTCTAATCCTTGTGTTGCCCGGATTTAGATTGGTTACCTCGATGAACATAGTTCAGAGAAGGACTTATTGGGATGTTAATAAGTCTGCTGATCGTGGGAGCGTGGATATGTGCGTGACCCATGTGATGTCACTGTGTTCGCCTCCATTATTTGTGATGTTGTTATTTGAGAACGATTCCTGAGAGATTCGGAATACGTGATCCTTATGTACGTGATGTACCGGGATGGATAGCAGAGTATGTGTGCACCGCAGCTAGTCTGGGGGTGCTTGTATTGTATATTTATGACGAGAATAATATACACTTAATTAATGGGAACTTTCATGATTGGTATTGTGAATAATATTATGGTAATGTTTTGGGAAATACATAACGGGTTAACTGTTAGTGAATGGTATTACAAATTGAGAATTTGAGATTAAGTAAAGCCTTCTATTTAATTGATAACGCTAGAATGTAATATGGGAATCGAGTAGTAAGGGGTAGAACTTCTTACGGTTTGGTTAGATATGTATGGCATTTAGATGGGTACGGTACGTTAGGAGTGCACATGTAGTCGAGAGGTGAGAATTTCATGTGAGTGCACGTCCTAACATGTATTTTGCATTTAATGTTTTAATGTTATCAAAACACTTGCTGTTTTTAAAATGATTTCCACTTTCGGGCTCTGACCCATTTGCTTTCAAATCTATTTTTGTAAAAACCATTTTAGGTGCCAAGCCACAAGGACACCATGCTTAGGATCCTCATTCAGGTGACGAGCTGTAGCTGTTTATGGAAGTTACAGGAACTTGCTTGTAGACGCTTCATCTATCTTGACTCCATATTCAGTATTTTTCAGTTGTAGGGCATGTCGCCCATTCCTCATAGAGGCATTTCATTTATTTTAGTTATTCAGATTTCGGGCATGTAATTAATTCAGGATTCAGACTTATGTTATTATTTCATTTGTGGGATTGTGATGAGGAGTTTTCCTCCGGACTTATATTTATTTGTTGGTTATTTCATTACTTCATTTTGGTGAATGGATTATGGCGTTCTTCCATTATTCTCTTATTGCATGTTAATCAGACTTAAATTAAAATTTGGCAACTTACTTTTTAAATACTAGGTGGTTAGTAACTATAAAAATGTTTTCGACAGTGATGCTATTAACTGAACCAACTTGGCATTTTGTATTGATTTAATAAAAGAGTAGCTACCCGGTATTTAATTAGTCGGGGTGTCACATTCATCTCATTATCTTATCACGTATTATTGTATCCCATTTTGTTTCTCTAAAAATTTCTTATTTAATTTGGTTAAACAAATTAAGGTTGTTTACATGTTGCTCACTCGGACTAATAATGATAAAGATAATATGTATCTTTTATGATTTGAAACGAGTTTTTCATCTCAGTAGAGTTTGCAAGTTATACTTCCTGTGTTATAAAAAGTATTTACTTTTGATGCAAGGATTTCTTACAAAACAAACTAGAATTGCTAATAAGATTCTTTTCTTTTGTTGTTGGGGAATCAAATAGCCATTTGTTTTCATAAACCCTCAATTTTTTTTTTTTTTTTTTGAAAAATGTGTGTCTAGACTTAATCGTGAGGGATATGTTCTAAAGAATCTTTTGATGTATATTTTTTTTTCAAGGCCTATGGTATTCCTTTTGATGTTTTGTACAAAATAAAGTTTGGACATAGTTCTTTAAAGATTTGTTTGATCCTGCATCATAATCGTAGCTTTATTGATGAAACTCTTTAAATCTTGTGCCAAATTAAATCTAGACTCTTTTTCATAATTTTTGTGGAGAAGATTTTTGTAATGTCTCTTACAAATTTTGATAGTCTAGTTGTGCTCTTAAGGTATTATGATGTCTAATATAAGGATGACGTATATGGCCCAAGTGGGAGATTATGAGAAACTTCCCTTAAAGTGGACCTACATAGATCATATAATTGTCATTGACACGCATTTATTGCATTAAAGTCAAATTCATTACGAAAAGTGAAATTGGTGGTAGTAGAAAATCATGAAATATGGTTATAAAGGAAGGTAGGGTACTTATCCCATTACCGATAACCTTCTTAAATACTTGTTCTTTTAGTTGTTAGATTGTCTAAACAACAAAGAACAAATAAAAGATCAACCACTAAATGATAGTATTGTCACCGTGAGAGAAATGTACATAAAATCGTAAGGAATAGTATTAAGAAGATCCTAAAAGGTCTACTATCCTGGATGATTATGTGGTGTATCTGCATGATCATGAATTTGGCGTAGGGATATATAATGACATGGTTTTATTTTCAAAAGTAATAAAAAGTGAAACTAATGGACTACAACTAAGTTTAAAATCTTGTTGAATTACATAATTGATGCACTAAAGTCGGGTATGAGGGGGTCATCAAGACCAAACGCGACACTAACGGTTATTAAACGAAATAAAGCTAAATTGTAGTAAAATATTTCACTATTAATGAAGAAAAGGTTATAAATGAACCTTCTCAATTACATCAAAAGATATGGAATTCTTAAGACATTAGTGGCTCATTGTGATTGAGAGTTACATTAAGTGGATGTGAAAATTACTTTGGAGTTTCATAAATCATGTATATATGTTTAAGAGATCATTGTATAAACATATGTTTCACGCATGACGTATTTTAAGAAATAACATCATTGTTTTTCTTAATCGTTGTATATTTGTATACACCATAGGATTAGTGGGAGCAAGTTTATATATTTTCTCTATATACAAGCACGGATTTAGAAAGTAGAGAATCAAAATAATTTTATGGGTTTAAAAGTTGTGTATGAAGTAATGAGATACTTAAAGGACTATATGCTCACATTTATGATGTATGTGTTCATTTAAATATGAACAATTATTGTGACTCAATTTACTAGTTGTACGGATGGTATGAAGTTCACTATTGCTTAAGTATATTTGTTTTGATTTATCAACCAATATAATGAAGGAGTGAAACACAATCCATCCATTAACTATTGTGAAAGCTGAGTTTGTATCATGCTTGATGCTACAACTTATGTATTTTGGCAGTGTGACTTCATTTCGGAACATGGATTTATCGACACTATTATCAAGCTGCCAAAATATTATGATAATGTCGCTACAATCTTCTTTATGAAGAAATGTTAGGTATTTCTAAAGTAACTAAGCACGTCGAATGAAATACCTATCAGTGAAAGAAGAAATTCATAAACAAAGAGTGTCAATTGATCACATTAGTACGAGTGATAGCATTGCAGATCCTCTTACGAAAGGACTATCTCCAAAGACCTTACGAAACATGTCAAAAATATGGGTCTCGATTAGTAAAATTATGATTGCTATTTGTCTTATTTGTTTGACACTATTACTTGAATTCAATAAAAGTGTTTCTGATTTCAATTATTTTTGTCTTTTGTGAAAGCATGCATATGATTATGAATTATTGTTGACAAAAATAGTCTTTATTCAAAAGGACATTATGAGGCCATTATGATACCCAATATTAAAGGCTTAGTTGAATGAAACATTGATGTTGTGGTACATGGAAGGAACGATACTATTGAATAGCATGGAACCTCCATGACTCGCATTCGTGAATTGTTTAATTTAAGCAAACTATATTTATCAGTTATTGTGCATCTTATGGTACCTAATTTAATTATGAGGATTATTAAGACCAAGTGGGAGACTGTTAGAAATTAGTATTAAGTGTCGAAATTAATTATTTAATTTCAATTATATTAAATTCTGAATTTATGAATTTCCCATTAATGTGGTTTTGATAAATGTCAGATAATTAATTAGGAATGTGATGAATAAAGATATTAAAAGATTGGGGGAATCTTATCCGTTAGTCACATGATGGTTAGTGGCATTGGTGGGAGACTTGAAATAGAGTCCCACCTTGATTAGGATTTTGGCCCTCTTCTCCTTATAAATAGAGGAGACCTACACCATCTGGGGTTATCTCATAACACACTATTTCTGAGGTGGGAGAAAATTTTCGAGATTTTATTTGAGTACAATTTTTCTAAAAGGGAGATTGATGGAGCAATTAATCAAGATGATTAAAAAAGATTTTTACAACAAGATTAATCAATGCATTGGATCAAGATAAGTCTTATTTTATATCGTTTAGACGTATTTTGTGAAAACATGAAGATCTAAGGTCCTTTTATTAAGAACAATTGTATGCTAAAGTTTAATCATATTAATGTATTCGTGATTAATATTAGGGTGCTCTTAAGAATAATTTTATAAAGATATGACCATACTAGTGCAAGTGTCACTATCTATTCATTAATATACTCAAAATGAAATACTTAATTATAATTCATGTCCAATTGTTATTCGTATGATAAAATTGTTTTCTGAGTGGGATGGTTAAGAGTTTTAAACAAAATAAATAAATAAATAATCGAAAAAAATATATATAGGATGAGTAAGATGCGAGTTTAATACAAAGGGTTACAGTTTCTAAATTCCTTGCAGAATGATTAAGAAATAAACTAAGTTAGGGTTTAAAGTTTTAAAGTCATTAATATGAAAACCAAAGTAGTGTGTATATCTATATTAGGGTTAAAAACTACAAGCAAGTAGAGTGGATTTCAGTAGGTGGGTTAAGAGCTTATTTTCAATGAGATAAAATTCGACAAAAAGAGAAAGGTATGAAAATGAGATAAAATACACGCAAATGAGTTCACGTATGGATGTCAATTATACATAAGAGAGCATAGAAACAATATCATTACCATTAATAATACTGCTTTGACAACGGAGGCTTTGTAAGACAGTTATTACTGATTGAGTTATCAATCAAATATTACCAAGTAGTATATATGCAGAATGCACATCTGTTATTTATTTGTTACGTTACCAAGATATGACCATGCTAGTAAATAAGTATCACTATGTATTCAGATATATACTCAGAATGCAGGTTTCAAGTATAATTCAAGTTCAGTTAGTTACGGTGATCACTGCATCTTCTTTCGTACCCCAATTTTGGGTCATATGGCCTGAAATATGGTGGGTTCTCAATCCGCATCTTCAAAAATGATAGTTCTCAAATTTAACATTAACTAATTTAGTTATTATTAGTTTCAAGGTAACTTTTAGTCTTTAATAATAGAATATGTTGGAAAAAAAAAGGTTTCTCAAATAATATATATATATATATATACACACACACATAATGCATTATATATCTTATTAATATGCTATAGAATGTCAATATTATCCACTATATGCATTTTAAGGGAACTTTTTGTATTGGTGTAGTACATAAGGGTATGTTTGGGAACCTCAATTCTATGATTTTGAATTGAAACTAGAAATTTTACAATTCAAAATTTTTAAAATTTGAACTAGAAAATTTCTACTTCCAATTCCATGGCATGGAATTGAGGTTCCCACACATACCCTAAATCTTGATGAAATACATTATTATAATACTAAAAGAATGACAAGGGTTTTAAACAGCGCTTATGATTTGAAATAGTGAACCAACTGCACATATTCCCATCGTAACTCATACCGACTAAACCAACGAATCCCATACCAGAACCCGTACCCGTACCGGAGCAACCCATGATCCAGGTAACATTGTTCTAATTGGTATTGTAAGAGTTCTAAACGCAATAAACATATAAAATAAGAAACGCATAGATGAGTTTAATACAAAAGAAAATTACAAAATTATCCCGTTCTACCGGACTTTTTTTTCTAAAAATCCTATCTTCTAAAAGATTTTAAAAATCAATCTACATAATTTAAAAAATTTCCAAATCAATACAAAAATTAGGAGCTTGTGTAACAGTTACTTACTAGAGGCACTTGAAGGAGCTTGTGAAAGATTTTCCAAATCGATCCCAAATTGTGGATCGATTTAGTACATCTTTGGAATTATTATTTTTTTGGTAAAAATATGTTGTGCAAGGATTGTTTTGAAATTAGCTTTTAAAACAATGGGTTTTATAGTTTTTAAATTATTTGTAGATTATAAATAAACGAAAGAAGTTAGGGTGTGTTTGGGAACCTCAATTCACTGCCATGGAATAGTAATTGGAATTTTCCAGTTCAAATTTAAAAAAAATTGAATTGAAATATTTGCAATTTCAATTCCAAACCATAGAATTGGGTTTCTCAAACACAGCCTTAGGGTTTAAAGTTCTCTAGTCATTAATATGAAGACCAATGTCAAATTAATTGAATAAGAGTATCCTGATTATATATGGCATTTACTAAAAAAATTAAGAACAATGAAGGTATTTAAAATAAGAAATTTATGAAATATGATATGCTTGTTAATCCTTAAAATGTTATGCCAAGCAGTAAATCTCTCTCTGTCTCAAGCTGACTACTGCGTGTTTGTAGGGGTAAAAATGAAGAAAATGACGCTCACAGGACAATCTTTAAACATTCCATCCAATAACGACAATCTACTTCCAACTAAGGATGTCATTTTTAAACATGACACGATAATACAACAAGGAACACTAAGTTTAACACGATATGCCTTGTTTGTGTCGTGTTTTTTGACAATAAGTCATCAAAATTATGACTCATACTAAAATATTGTGTTATTTATGTTTTCATGTAGGTCCCGTTTGGTTGTCCCAAAATTGTAAATTGATCCACTTACAAATTGATCCATTAATTGTTCTTGGTTTTGTTAATAAAATGATTCATTAATTGGCCCATTTTAGTTCATGTGTAAAATAAAAAATTGGAGCATTTCACAAAAAAAAAATGTGAAATGCATCCATTTAATGGAAGACTTTCACAGATGTTCATCCTCACCCATAAGCTCTATATCTCTATCTCTCACTCTCAATTTTAACCCTTTTTCTGATTGAATCTTAACACAAATTTCATATTATCAAACATCGTGTAAAATTAAATTTAAACTCATTTCAAATCCACTCGTTTGAAATTCACTAATTCAAAATGAACCAATTTAGATAATTAAACAATTTGCGTAACCAAAAGGGCCTCAATGTTTTCATGTATTATTATACTTAAATTGGTGTGCATATTGTTAACCACCGTGTCGTAAATGGCTTGTGTTCGTGTCTGAATGTTGCTTGTCATGTCACAGCCAAACACAACTCAAAAACACAAATTATTATGTTATACGTTTTTATCCTCTCCCTCCCTTTATAGTTGGGAAATGGTATTTTCACCAAAAAAATATCTCCATAACACCACATAAAACTTAAATACAAACTTTACTAACCACATCCAAACGTGATATACCTTTTATTTCCTTTAAAATGTCTAATATACCCCAAACAAAATAAAAAAATTACATACAAACTAATACTACATAATCTAAAATACCTTAATAAACAAAAATCAAAATTATTGGTCTTCCCACCGATACGTTCAAACCCACGGTTAAACCTGGCCCAAATTATCTTGTTCATTTCTCCCCAAATCTCCATTTCCTGGTGTGTGTTGTGTTGTGGTCTATTTTGTGTTGTTTCTATACATAAATCAAGGATAAAGGGGTTACATTGCAATGGTTGAGGAAAATAAAGTTGATGTTCAAGCTTCCCAAACTCAGAACATCTATTGCTCTCTTAATGATTTTGAGGTGTTAGAACACCTCTACAAACTATACATTCTGTAAAACAACATTTAAAATGATGAAACGATTAAAAAACAAAACTCAGGTTAACTGCACTTACGACCACCCGTCATCGTAAGTGATCGACACTTTCGGCTATAAGTGACTGTATTATCTTATACCACGGTTTCATTTTACCGTGGTTTAATGTTAATCAATAATTGAATCACGGTTGTATGAGGTCGCGGGATCATAAACTGTAGTTTCATATAACCATGTTAAGGATTATCCAATTGGAAGTGGACGTGGTTTTACCATTCACGGATACCTTACACCGTATTTATACCTTTAGTGATTGTAATTAGCCGTGGGTTCCATATTGAAATTAAATTTCAATTATTAAACGGTGTACGTGTTTTTATTGATTTTTTGTTATTATATTGTCAGTTCTTATTGTACTGATTATTGTATTATTATTTCAGTTAGATGACTCGATACTTGATTTTATATTTTCGCAAGATATAGACAATATTATTATAACGAGTGTATCTACTCAACGTGCTTCCGTCGAGGAAGCGAATATGAGGGAACAAGCAACGACATCAACCTCACTCAAATGTTTGCACGATTTGTTTCCAGATTTCACATCGTCTATAGTAAAAAACATATCACGTAGTTAAATTTCAACAATTTGAAAATTTAATGCATGACATAATTTGATTGTATGCATTGTTAGTTAGCGACAATAGAATAAGGATTGGATGTTAATGAGATTAATCAACATCATATAGTCAAATTCACCACTAAGGAGGAATGTTTAGTTTATTTATATTGCACTCAGTATGATTTTTCATTTATACTTAAAACTTCCATTTAAATTGTCATTTCATCTAACAATGTTTGTCTTGTGTAGATTTTTTATGACCGCAATAAGATGATTGATTGGTGTTAACAAGTTGGTCGTAAGCTTCATGCAGTCGTGATCATTATGAAATCTTACAAGGCCAGTTTAGTCTGAAAGGTGAGGTTCTTACTTGGTTGTTAGTGAAGTGAGCTTCATAGACCCTGAAAAGATAAGGGGATGGACAAGAAGAGGAAGCGGTGTTCTGGAATGCGAAAGTGTGATTGTCTCTTTCGATTGAAAGGCATTCCCCACAACGATGGATGTTGGAGGTGGAAGTTGTCTGTGGGCTACATAACCATGAGGTTTCTAAATCACTTGTTGGACACCCTTATGTCGGTCGATTCTCCCCAAAAAAGTGGAACATTGCTACTGAGATGATCAATAGTAGGGTGGGCCCGAAAGAATTACTCCAAACATTGAAAAAGAGATCGGAATACAATTGTTCATCCATACGAATAATTTATAATGCTAAAATAAAAATGAATAAAGTTGAGATGCAAGGGTGCACCTTCATGCAACAATTGATCCATTTTCTCTTGGAGAAGAGTTATGTCCACTGGCATGGAAGGAATGAGCAAACTGATGTAGTAGAGGAATTGTTTTTCGCACATCCTATATCTTGCCTGTTGGTGAAATTCTTCCCGAGTTTACTATTGATCGATTGCACCTACAAGACCAACCAGTACAATATGCCATATTTGAGATGATTGGAGTCACTTCAATCGAGGAATCGTTTAGCATTACATTTTATTTTCTGAAGAGTGAGAAAGAGGAGAATTTTAGCTAGGCTCTGCAACATTTGCGATCACTATAGGAGCCAGAAGCTTTGTCGTAAGTTGTTGTCTCTGATAAACAATAATATTGTCTAAATGTTTTGCCAAATGTGTTTTCACTTTCCACCATTCTATTATGTTTATTCCATGTTCAAAAAAACATTGAAGGTGTATGTGTGAAACACAACATCAAAGACCAGCATAATAAGGTATTTATGAAAGGTTAGATTGGGGTTGTGGAGTCAAAGAATTTGATAGACTTTGAGAATGGATGGTGGTTTTCCATCAAAACTGGCAAAACTACCTGAACATGATTGGGTACATACAGAAGAATTGGATTCCTTTGCATTTTCAGTTCGCGCATGCATGGACTAATTGTTTATCCAACGTGGAAATCGTAAAACTTACAGAACGGAGGGTGCCCATGCCCAACTAAAAAAATGCTAAACTAATAGCACCGGTTCATTTGCAACGGTGTGGAAGGGTATGGACGTATTGTTTTGCCACCAAGTGAGAATTGGTTCATAATGCCAGAGTTTGGCTACCTTGTGATGAATGCACTTAAGTTAATGGTTGTGTTGATATCTAAATTAAAATGCTTAACTTTTGTTCCATTCAACGTTAGGCCGCCAAAATCTACTATGGAAGAGAATCACATCATATTTATCCTCAATGTGTCAAATATTCATTGGGTTAATTTGAAATGCACAAGATTTTATCATATACCACCAATTACCTCTCATTAGAGTGATAGAGGGATAGTTAAGATTCCATGAAGTGTCCTACATTGTTCAACTCCTGCTTACAAACGTTTCAGAATATATGTCCCAAAGACATTGTGACGAAAGATGAACCGTGCTTGAGATCGTTGGATGAAGATAAGGACCTGACAGGGGCTAAAATTGGTGAAAATCTTACGGATGATTGTAAATATTTGTATCTTTTTGTGCAAGTTTTGGTTATATGTAAATTGGGTATTGGTGAACGTCTTACAGATGTTGTAGCTATTTGTAACTTTTTGTGCAAATATTGGTTATACGTAAATTGGTTATTGGTGAAAGTTTTACAAATGATTGTAACTATTTTTAACTTTTTGTTCAATTATTGGTTATATGTAAATTCGTTATTAGTGAATGTCGTTAATGTGATAATGGTCACTCAATTTGGTTATATGCAATTATATAGTAATTATTGGTTTTTAATGTGATAAAGCAAGATTTTTGGATAAAGCAAGACATTTGAAATCTTAAAAGCAATATACGATCACTTCAAACTGTAATTATATTATAACAATGACACCACATCGTATATGTAAGACAAACAATAACACCACACCGTCATATAAATATCCACGGTTTGATGTCACCGTCCCATTTATGCAGAAATTTGGGGTATTTTCCAACCCAAATATGTCGGTCACTTGAAACCGTTTGTCACATACTCATGGTCACTTGTATCCGTATCTTCATATACCACGATTTGGTATCACCGTTCCATTTATGCAGGAATTTGTTTTTTTTTTTTGGTGGGGGGAGGGGGAATATGTCGGTCACCTAAAATCGTGTGTCACATACTAACGGTCACTTGTAGCCGTACCTTTATATACCATGGTATGGTATCACTGTCCTATTTCTGCAGGAACTTATTTTTTTTAGTTGGAATATACCGATTACTTGAAACCGTGTGTCACTGAAAAAGTTGGCGCTTGCGTTCAATTAAGAAATAATACAATAACTGCCATTTTTAACCCAAATTAACCCTAAGTATGCAACTAGGTGTGATTGAAACAATATGAAATCATGCACAAGATATTCAACACACAAAGTTAAGGAAAAATCCCCCACAGGGGCAAAACCATTTGTATATCACTATAATTTGTAAAAGACGGTTTACAATCGGATTACAATGAAATACAGTTTGACTAAGAATTACCCTCGGGTATCGGATTCTGTAGTCGCGGCTGGAAGAAACCCTTTCCAGTAGGGCTGGCGGCTGGAACTATCCCTGTCCAGTAGGGCTGCAATGAAGAGGAAGAAGCGGTCCACTTCACAAAGGGTTGAACATCAATGGTGTTCTTGGGTTACCAAAAGTGACTCACAAATGTATGGAATTTGTGTGAATCAAGGGTATGAATCAATGGACTCAAATACCATGAAGACTTATGAGTTATGGAACTCAGAAAATCGTGTGTAAGTCTTAATGAAACCAACTACTGATCGTGGTTTAAATAAGGGATCGAAACCCTACAAAATCTGCTGCACGATCTGTTCATGGTTATCCAGGGCGGACCGGTCCGGGCCTTAGACGGATCGGTCCGATGGCGGATCGGTTCTTTTATTTTGAGGCTGATTCGGTTCGCATTCGGTCCGGGGCTCACTGGTTAACTGGGCAAGGCGGATCGGTTCGGGTCTCGGCGGATCGGTCCGGGTCTCAGCGGATCGGTCCGGCTAGGCGGATTGGTTCGTTTTAATATCAGGCGGACTGGTCCGGCTGTCTGAATTTCTGAATTCTTCCTTTCTTTTGATCTTCGGATTCCGTTGATGATGAATGGACTTTGAATCTTTGCAACGGTGTTACGGCTAATGACATATACAAGTATGTTGGACAAAATGTCCTTACAAATCTCCCCCTATGTCTATGCCGGAACATACAAAAAAAACCGAACTATCTAGAATCAAAAATGCCTATACAAATCTACCCTTCCATGAACCCAAAACTGAAAGAGGTACAAATGACTAAGGCTGCATCGTTTGTTCTTCGAATCTTCAGAAATCTCACCGCTTTTCTCATCAGGGTGTGCATCATGGGATTATCAAGGATGTACCTACACACATGAGACAAAGCAAATACCAAGTGACGTATTGAGTTTGAAATGAGATAAACATAAGCATATATATCAATTTAAGAAGATATTCTCAGAATTTCAAAAACTCCCCCATAATCATACCATAATCAGATAATGTCAGATAATTCATTCTCCCCCTTTTTATGATGTCCCCAAATAGACAAATGAGAGAAATAAATCAAGCAATCAAGTACCGGGGTGACACAAGGCATAAAATCACACCATGAATGAACATAAAACAACCAAGTCGGTGATAGCATAAAAGAATGGGTGTGATCAAAATTCGATAGGAAAATCAAAGCATACAAACATGACATATGTGCACGATGAATATTGGATATTCCTAACGAATGAACTCAAATGCTTCCTTTGGTGTAAAAGATTGGAAATATACGACATTGACTATATCAAATCTACAAATCAAAGCTCAAAGTGATTTGTACACCAATAACGTCCAAAATGATTTTCATGCGTTTTCAGGACTTTCAAGGAAGTGCAAACCCGTTTTTCAATCTCCAACCAAACTCCCTCGGATTTATATTTTGAATAGAGGTATACTAAATTCTCAAACTTTGGAGAATTGATGGTGAAACTTAAATGGCCCATATATGGCATGTATTGCTTTTTATTGCCTTTTCAATTTTTTCGGGCTCTTTTAACCTCTTAGGACCTCGGATATAAAAATTCCTCCATTTTTTAGGTCCTTTTAACGGTGGCTTTTGCGCAAAGGATAAGAATCAACTTTCGCAGCCCCTCCTCGTTATGCAAATTATCACACAGTCTCACCAAAACGGTTGTTACATGCAATCCAATCTTGTCAAGTTTTATCGCATATTGTACATTGTATAGACAGAATTGAGATAGAAACACTCAAGCCAATATGTGATAGACAAGTGCAATAATCAAATAAGTCCGTGCATGTGTGCAGTAAAGGATATAGGAGTCAAACATGTAGGAAGATATCACTAATTACATCTCAAGGACTCCAATCAATGTAAAGCACATGGATGAAATGATGTAGCCTCTCAAATCTCTATCAAACAGTCACATGGATATATGGAATGAAGTTGTGACTTGGCTATCTTAAATGCTCATCCATAAAAGGTAAATCTCTTTTTGAATTTTTCAAAAAATTTTATCAAAATAAAATCTTTTTGTGTTTTTCTAAAAATTTTTCTAAAAAGAAAATATTTTTGTATTTTTCAAAGAATAATGAAAAGCAAACTAATGATACATGCTAGCAATAGGTTTAAAAATAACATGATAAACAACCTATGCTAGCAATCAAGACTAGATCTCAACCGGGAGTAACGGTGGAGTTTTCTAAAGATGGTGGCATCTTTTGAACCAACTCCACTAGATCATGTGTAGTCTTGATCAAAAACTTCACTTGCTCGCGAATATGTGCAAACTCTCTATCAAAATGAGCAGGCAAAGTATTATGAGTGGGTGCATGTGCATGAATATGTGAAGTGCCATGATATGGCACAAAACCCAACTTAGAACAAAATTCCCTAAGATGTCCTCGTTTCTTGCTGTGGGAGCAAACATAAACCGGTCTAGGAAGTAATTTATCAACAATTTTGGGATGAATATTCCTAGACGGACACCCATGGGACTCACTCACAATGGTGGATATAGGCTCGGGAGAATTCTCTAATGTGACTTGAACTTCCCGTGCTTGTTTGAGGTCATCCTCAAGATGGGACACACGTGTCGTCAGACTAGACACCGTGTTGGTCAAGTCACCTTTTTCCCTTTTAAGCTCATCACTTTCTACCTTTAACTCACGAATACGAAGACCTAGGATCCTATTTGACCTTTTTGTTTCCATGGTCTCGATAAACAACTTTCTAAAGGCATTTTGGATCAACCTATCATCACCATTATCACCCTCACTATCACTTAGAGAAATGGGCATAGCAACTTTCTTGCCCTCTCTCTTAATTCTAGTGGGACACTCAAATTTCTTGTGCCCTATCCCATCGCACTCAAAACATCTTATCTTCTCAAGATCTTTCTTTCTTTCTTTTCCACTCTCATCACAACTCTCTCTTTCTCCAAACAATCTTAAATCTCTCTCTAAGGCGGTGATCCTAAGAGCTAAAGCATTATTACGCTTCTTGGTTTCAAATGACTCAGAATACAACTCAGCGTAGGCGTGTTGAAGAACACACTCGCTCTTACTTTCCTCATCCTCTCCCTCACTCTCTTCGCTCTCGCTGTCGAGGTGTCCCTGTGAAGTAGCATCCTCATAGTCGTGAAATGCACTAGGAGTACTCACATGACAAGCCATGAACGCGGTGAAGTTACGCTCATGCGGTGACTCATCTCCCGAGTCCACCGACCCGACCTCACTGTCGTCACTAAGGGTAGCATTTAGGATAACTTTCCCTTTCTCTCTATTCAGACGATTGGCACACTCAAACGCTCTATGACCCTTACCATCACATTCAAAACATTTCTCACTGTCCCTTTTAGGAGGTTTTTTGAAATCTTCTTTGAACTCTTTCTCATTTTTCTTTTCAAAAGTATTTTTCTCAAAATTCCTTTTATCGTTGAAATTTCCACTTTTCTTGAATTTGAGAATTCTTTTGAAATTTTTTGCAAACAGGGCCAAGTCATCTAAGTCAAAATCACACTCAGACTTGGATTCAAAAACTTTTTCTTTCTTTTTCCGAAAATGAGTCTTTAAAGCAATCCCATTATCCTTAGCCTTAATGGTTTTGGGAAACATGTCAATCTCATAGGTTTGAAGATCTCCTACAAGTTCTTCCAACTTAAGTGATTTCAAATTTCCCAAAGAGTTCAAAACAGTGACTTTAGGAATAAAGCGTTTTGGGAGAGATCTCAAAATCTTTTTAACGACACGCGTGTTATCAATAACCTCACCCAAATTAAAACATGTGTTAACAATGTCCGACAATCGTGCATAAAAATCATCAAAGGATTCGGACTCAGACATGGTGATAGTCTCAAATTGGGTGGCCAAATTTTGTAATTTTGATTCTTTAACCTCGTTCGTACCCTCATGTGTCAATTTCAAAACATCCCAAGCCTCTTTAGACGTGGTGCACGTCATAATTCGGCGAAACTCATCAGGAGAGACAACTCCAGAAATAGCACTCAGACCACGGGAATTAAAATTGGACAATTTATAGTCATCTTCAGTCCAGGCTGACACGGGTTTTAAAGTGGTGATGTTATTAACAGTGACCGTGGGAGGAGTCCAACCATTTTCGCAAAGCAGCCAAACACGCTCGTCAATAGATTTTAAAATCGATTTCATACGAGCTTTCCAGTAGGCATAATTAGACCCGTCAAAAATAGGCATCTGATTATATAACTTCTCCATTTGAACACGCACTTTTTCAAAAAAAATCAATTTATTTCAGAAATTGATATCTTTAGAAAAATTTTGCGAAAGTTAGGAATACGCAACAAGATAGCGTAACCTGCTCTGATACCAATTTGAAAGAGTTGGCGCTTGCGTTCAATTAAGAAATAATACAATAACTGCCATTTTTAACCCAAATTAACCCTAAGTATGCAACTAGGTGTGATTGAAACAATATGAAATCATGCACAAGATATTCAACACACAAAGTTAAGGAAAAATCCCCCACAGGGGCAAAACCATTTGTATATCACTATAATTTGTAAAAGACGGTTTACAATCGGATTACAATGAAATACAGTTTGACTAAGAATTACCCTCGGGTATCGGATTCTGTAGTCGCGGCTGGAAGAAACCCTTTCCAGTAGGGCTGGAGGCTGGAACTATCCCTGTCCAGTAGGGCTGCAATGAAGAGGAAGAAGCGGTCCACTTCACAAAGGGTTGAACATCAATGGTGTTCTTGGGTTACCAAAAGTGACTCATAAATGTATGGAATTTGTGTGAATCAAGGGTATGAATCAATGGACTCAAATACCATGAAGACTTATGAGTTATGGAACTCAGAAAATCGTGTGTAAGTCTTAATAAAACCAACTACTGATCATGGTTTAAATAAGGGATCGAAACCCTACAAAATCTGCTGCACGATCTGTTCGTGGTTATCCAGGGCGAACCGATCCGGGCCTTAGGCGGATCGGTCCGATGGCGGACCGGTTCTTTTATTTTGAGGCTGATTCGGTTCGCATTCGGTCCGGGGATCACTGGTCTTAACCGAGCAAGGCGGATCGGTCCGGGTCTCAGTGGATCGGTCCGGCTAGGCGGATCGGTTCGTTTTAATATCAGGCGGACCGGTCCGGCTGTCTGAATTTCTGAATTCTTCCTTTCTTTTGATCTTCGGATTCCGTTGATGATGAATGGACTTTGAATCTTTGCAACGGTGTTACGACTAATGACATATACAAGTATGTTGGACAAAATGTCCTTACAGTCACAATCTCACGGTCACTTATAGCCATAACTTCACACACCACGGTTTGATCTCACCATCCCATTTATTAAGAAACTTGGGGTATATTCTAACCCAAATATATCGGTCACTTGAAACCGTGTGTCACAGTCCCATGGTAACTTGTAGTCGTACACTTATATTCCACGGTTTGATGTCACCATCTCTTTATGAAAAAACTTGGGGTATTTTCCAACACAAATATGTCGATCACTTGCAACCGTGTGTCACATATTCACGGTCTCTCATATCCGTATGTTCATATACCATGATTTTTTATCACCGTCCCATTTATGCTGGAACTTATTTTTAGGGGGTGGAATACGTCGGTCACTTGAAATGTCACATTCCCACGGTCGCTTATAGTCGTTCACTTATATTACACGGTTTAATGTCATTGTCTCTTTACGCAAAACTTGGGGTATTTTCCAACCCAAATATGCCAGTCACTTGCAACCGTGTGTCACATACTCACGGTCACTTGAAACCTTGCTTGACATCCTTACGGTAACTAGAAACTGTAATTTGCATTCTCACGATGACACCACACCATAGACCTTTCACTTTCCTTCACACCACACCGTAGAACAGTCGCTCATGGTTGGATCCCATCGTACATGATATGCAGCCCTTATAATTAATCAGGCTATAACCATAAAGTACAATTAAAAATGTTCACATAAAGAAGAATTACATTAAAAAGAATTACAAAGAATAATTACATTCAAACACAATATTATTTACATTTAAACACATAACAAAATATTGTTCATACCTGTCATAATTCAAATTTGTTTTAACGTGTCATAATTCAAAATTATTTTAAAACACAGTTGAGTTAAAAGAAATTTTTCCATAAAATTTTGTCTACTTTCGCCTTAAACGCTTCTTCGGGGGATTTTTGATTGAAGGGACTTCTGCTTGGGTTCTTTTTTCTTGGGGGCTAGATCTTGATGTGCCTTGGTCCGAGTTTCTTGACATAGCAATGCCTTTATCTTTTATTTATAAATGTTTGTTCCCTTAGCCTCAAGCAGGGCGTCAAGCACTACACGTGATAATTCAAAGACATCCAAAACCTCCTGGTCCGATTCATCTTCAATAGCCTCCTAGATCAATATAATGGTTGCTTCTATCCCCTGGACCTATATACATATTACCATCAAATGTGTTAGAGAACACGTGAAGAAAAGAAATCAATTTCCGGTTAAATTTCGAAACATTTACCATTTTATTCGAGTGCTTTAACTCCGTCTTGCGTAGTATATGCTCAATATTTTTAAAGTATGGATGGGATATTTTCATGTACTAAGTCATATACCCATCCACGCATTCCCAAGGCACGATCCTCAGCATGGTTAAGCGTCTATCAACCAGAAAAAACATGGTCCACCAAGTTAAGTTGATACCACTTCCCGATATCAAACTTTACTTTGTAGTTGGACTCTAATATAGGGTGCATTGGTGGTCTAGGGATTGTTTGAACACATTCAGTCTGGCATAGGACCCTCTCCAGATAATAGGGTTCAGCCACATCATATCAAAGGAGGAGGTCGTTATATCACGAGACCTCCTGAAATGGGTAGGCCTCACAGTTTTAAGAATAGGGATCTCATATAACCTAAAGATATTTCCTAATGTAAGTACATAAAAAAAAAGAGAAAATATTGCGTTTAAAATAAATAATACTTGCATCTGAAGCTTTTAAATCATCTAAGGTTTCCCTTAGCTCCATCATCTGTGCAAAGGCATCACCTGACACCGTTTTCACCCTCTATTTGCATAGACGCATCTTGCTATGTTGAAACTCGAGATTTCTTACACCCCTAGCCAAATTGAAGTGGTCGTATATCCATGCCTGCAATCAATTGACATATTAATTAGAAAACTCATATAGTTCAAAATAAAATTAAAAGCACATGTTACATTTAAAATATGTACCACGAGAAGGGGAAGATATCCGTCCATCGGCCGAATGTCTACCTGCGATGCAATCCCCAGTTGTCAATATAAATGCGCCAATACGCCGATCCCCCAAGCATATTCATTGCATTTACTGACTATTTGCAACGACTGCAGGTAGTACCTCGAGACTCAATTCCTCGATTTATTTGAGAGCAACAAGTAATCAACTATAAAAAGCAAGTATCCCCTAGCAGCCTGCTTAATCTGTTTCTTCGTGACATCCTTCCCAAATTTCTTATCCCTACCCTTACAAAAATTCATTATCCAGTTAAAACGTATGGCATAGACAAAATTGTACTCCTCCAAAGCCTCATCCTCGGTATAACCCAGATATTTTGTAAGCCATTCGATTTGGGCCGCTTTCTCCTCAGCCTTCCTAAAAATGGTATCGTACACCTGTTTACCTACTATCGGGATTTAGAGGAGATGGTACACGTCATTAAGGGTAATGGTAATCTCACCGAACGAAATATGAAATGAATTTGTTTTTTATAGCCACCGTTCGATGAAAATACCAATACATAGTCTATGTACCGATAGGAGTGTTTTATCAGACCCCATAAACCTGATTTCTTCACCAACTCGATAACCCTCTCATCTTCCTTCATTATATCCCACTCAGTAAATTTTTGTAGTGGTACATGCACTTCATTATGCCCCTCTCATCATCTCGATTCAATATCAAATAATCGATATGGTTATGAAAAATTTTGAGAAATTTGGGGTTATTTGGCATGCACCCTTCAAGAGGTTGTGAATTCGAGTGGCTTATTTTTTTTATGTGCTTTCTTCTCGGTGGCTTTAGATGTGTCCCTTTGGATTTCATCTTTCGATTAATAAGACTCTTCCATATCATCTTTAGGGTCATCTACTTCTTTCTCTCCTTTTACCTCTTCTTTATCTCCTTCTTCATCTTTTTCTCCTCTTCCTCTCTTTCTTTCTCTATTTCCTCCTCCTCTCTTTATTGTTCTCTTTCATCCTCTCTCTCTTGCTCTATTTCTTCTTTTCTTTTCCCCTCTCTACATTCTTCTCGTGATTTTTCTCCTTCTTTCTCTTATTATTTACCTCCTGCTTTTACCTCACCACCTTCATTAACCCCAAGTAAATCACCTACAACCTTCTCAACCACTTGCTCAATTGATTGCGACGTAGCACCCTTACCAACCATCACTAAACCCCCTACTACTTAGCTGACTACTTTATCTAATGGCCTCGTACGAGAATATCCTTTGCTCAAACTAGTGGAACTACTGGTACTACTACTAGACAAGGAAGATAGTAATTCCTTCAACGCCTCCAATATCCTCTTTCGCTCGGATGCAGTAGGAAGATTTTTACTTCTTCCCATTTATATGACCTACATAAGAAATTTACAAAATTATATTAGCAAATGAACATCAAATTAATAAGTTCATACCAACAAAGAAACGATAAACATATAGCCACATTTATATACTAAAATCATATATACATGCATACATAAAGACATTCATCATGTTGAAACTTGCAGAATCATATATACATGCATACATTAAAAATTACCATAAATATTTTCAATATGAAGAGAATATAAAATAGATGACTGTCAAATAATATGTAAGGGCCTAAAAATGATAACATTTTTGCTACATAAAAAGTCAATAAGTTAAAGTGGTATAATTACACAATATTTTTAATGTTTCTTTTTGGTATAATTAATTTTTGGTTTAACATGGTGAGTATTGGCTATGAAACAACACATCACGGTTTGAAGAGGTCGTGAAAAGAATATCTCAGCGGTTTATGATTGTGAACATCAAACCACGGTGGGATATGGCCGTATAGTATTGGCACCTTTGGCGATGGGAAGCCGTAGGTGCAGAGAGTAGATATTTTTTTCCAAATCGATTGACCCTAGCTCTTTAAGTGGTTTAAATACTAGCTTTTTTCGATTATTCAATATATTATCAGTTATAATTATTAGGGTTATATTTTGTCTGGTTTAATGAGTTTCTAATGGGGTTTTTATATGAAGTTTGCATAATAGAGTTTAATACAGAAAATGAGAGCATATATCTAATAAAATGACAATAATGGGAGTAGGTTTTAATGGTGTAACATACCAGAAGTTAAGCTTGAGGGTGAGTAGTAGGGTTTGAAAGAAAATGGAAGTAAGTTGAAAGGTTGAAAGGGAGGGAAGTTAGAGAGAAAGAGGGAAAATAGAAAAAGTGAGGTTTAAATTCTTTTGGGGTTTTTATATGGAACAATAATAATGTGGTGTTGTGTGTGTTAAGTGTTTTGTACAAATAATATGTACTTATATGGTGTTTTGGAGAAAAAGGTGTTTTGAAGTAATTTTTTTAGTGAAAATATCAAGACCCTTTATAGTTTGAGATAAGGGTTTACAATGAATTTAACAACTATTATATGTTAATTGGTGCACCACATTAATGGGAGTAAAACCTACTATGAGGTTACAGAATGTTATATACAATGTCATGCAAATGTCCTAAGAAAACTACAAGTTAGTAACCAGTTGTTCGTTTTCAGAATATATAACGTACCATTTGAATTGCAAAAGATAACGACACAAAAAACATCTCAACAATATAAACACTATACCTATAACAGAGAATGAAGGAAACAAACCTTCGGTACTAAGGAGGAAAATGGTTAGAGTTTGCTTGTTTTTTTACCCATACACAAAATTCATTCCAGCTCAATATTTTTTCACATATTTATAAGTTTGTCAAAAATCGAACTGAAAGACGAACTGAACCAAAACTGACAATTTTTTAAGCCGATTCGGCATACGGTTGAAGAATTTAGAAAACTGACCATGTCGGTTTGGTCAATAATTTAAACATGGAAAAATTGATTTGAACTGAACCGATCTGACGTCAATATTTTTATTAAAAAAACCCTTAAATGAATTCAATTTTTATATCCCAAAACTATTAACCGACCTAAAAAATCGACTAAAACTGAAAATCGACTAAACCAATGTAGCCTAAAGCTTACAGTTTTTCTCATTATTGGTTCGACTTGAATTATGGTCCAAAATCGACCCAACTTGACCCGTGAACACCCCTATATATAATTAATTTTTTATTGGCTTGTAATTGTGAATAAGTACACATCTTATAATTATTTTTTAGCTCCCTTATTTAGAAGAATAATGTTTTGCACACTAGTAGTTTATACCGGGTTAGTACCAAACACGCCTTATATGGCTTGTACCATGGTGTCGGTCTCCCCATATTATAAGCCATATAAAGCTTGTTCGGTACTAAATATGGGTAAGTGTAGCTTTACTCTATTTAGAAATGTATTTTTACTTGGAGGTGGCTTTCTTTTTAGATCCCCTGCTTTATTTGGCTCCCTAATTTAGTTGAGACCTTTTAACTTCATCCAAAATCGATCTTTGATTTAAGAAGAAAACAATGATGACGATGAAGAAGAAGAAGAAGAAGAAGAAGAAGAAGAAGAAGAAGAAGAAGAAGAAGAAGAAGAAGAAGAAGAAGAAGAAGAAGAAGAAGAAGAAGAAGAAGAAGAAGAATGGGCATTTTCAGGACAAACTCACTCTCAGACGATACCCAAAATATTTCATCTTAAAAACCCTCATTTTATATCTTCTCTCTCACCTGATTCACTTTTTTTGTTAGTTATCAACACTTCGTAGATTAATTTTAAGATACACATATGTACATGCATATAACCAAGTCTTATTTATCTCTTCCTTCGTCCTAAGTTTCATAGGATCCTTCCTCATCCTCTTTCTTTACACACACATGGACATAGAGACTCTAATGTAAAGAGTTGTGTGGTTCCAAGTAGTTATTCTCTTCACATTTCTTTCATTTGTCCAAATTTTGAATAAGGCTAGAAAAACATTGAAGGGTTTCACAGGGATAATTTTTCTTCAGAGATTTTATTTCACTTCATTTGGTTTATGGGATATTCAAGTTTACAGATATATTAAATGAAGCTCTGATAGCTACATGTTGAGATGTAAGGAGATCATTTATAATTTTAAGGTTATTTTGAGGTCACCACACGATGAACCCAAATACATCTTCCATGATGCATGTTCTGATTCAACTCTATTAGTTGTAACATTACCAAAACGCATTACGTTATTTGTGGGGATACAAACCTTTCTTTGTAGACTATTATCCAAGTATCATCAATATAGTTACGGATATCACCAGATTGGTTACAACGGGACTGAAAATCAAGAAGTTCATCATAGAATAACTCCTGCATGTTTTCCTTAATAATCACATTAAAATCTTTAAAAAAATCTCACTCCTACATCGTTTTGGAATGTCTCTTGGCATTTGTTTCAATGTTCATACATATATGTCATGTACAAAGTAAGTAAGATGTTACGGGAATTATTACTTTTACGACATTTATCAACACCAAATCTCGATCAATGATAGTTGCAAAAAGGGTTGTATACTAGTGTAAAAAGTCCTTAAAACAACATAATGCCCATGTAAAGTTATTTTCGTTCTCCGATTTAAGATATACATATCAAACAATAAAAGTCTAGTTCATAGATGTGGCACTAACTATCTCTAGTAAGGTCATCTCATGTCTATTGGTCTTATATCTACAATTCATTAGAAAACTTATACGAATCATTTTGTGAGGGAAGTTGAATACGGATGTGTAAAAAATATATCTAAACCCCCATTCATCTCTAAAACTCTCCTGTGAAATTTTATGTATTGTTTAGTATCCAATATACGCATCAACTGTTGCATTTATTTTCTCTTTTGCTTCTCAATAATTTGGTTCTTTGCTTTGAAATTGTATATATTCGGTATTTGATGAATTATTTTAGACCCCTTATTTTCAACACATAAAGAATATCTCTTGGTTTGACCCCACATATGCCCATGTCAAGCATTATTTTTTCCCCCACTTTAGATAGTCTCCCATAAATGATCGACATTAAAATGTGATCTCTTTATCAAGTGGATGGTTATGATACTCGCAAACAACATCGACTTTCCACTGGTATTCAACTCACAATTTAATTCCTTTAAGAAAAAAGGAACAACAACACTTTTTTATCCTAGTTTTCTTAATATGCTTTCACTTCTCGTTGTTCTTCATTGATTTATCATTAGTAATATTCTTCACGTACTATTTGTACTTACCTCCCTTTTCACAACCAAATATTACTCGACTACGTCAACCGTACTTTGGATTATCCGATTTGTAATACACACAACAATAGCACAAGTTTTTTTGATAGATTTACACCATGCGGTTGATTCAACTATTGAATAAAATACCAACAAAATAAATACATAACATTAGTATCTTGCGATAAATATTTAATATTAAATTTTTTCGTAATTAAATCATACATTGTTGGTCAACAACTGATATTTACAGTCCCATCCTAATTTATCACCTTGTTCCATATTTCGGTGTTCTTCCACGTTTTCCATAGCACTATCACTCTATTAGAATTGGATGAAAGATAATGAATTTGCAACATTATTTTCACATGAAATATTTTTTTGTAATTTAAATTAAATAGAAATTAATAATATATTTTGCCAATAGTCAATGAAAGTGTATATATGTTGGTACTTATATGTTGCTTCAAGTTGTGTTCTTCCATCCCAGGTTATCCTGGAGATTGGTTTTGGTTTTTTCAGTTCTATCTTTTTTTCTCCCAGTTGTATATCATGATTGGTGTAATTTAGAGTTCCATATGATTCTTCAAGTTGTTTTCTCCCAGTAATGGATAACATTTGTCCCGATTCTGCTCTACCTAGTAACAAATCTTTAATTGTTTGGATGACTGGGAATAACAGGATTTTTTTGTGACAAAGAATAACACGATGTCTTTATAGAGATAAATCACAAGATTTCTATATTTCTACACAAAATGAATCACACAGTTAGTTACACGGATGGAAAGGCTTGGGTGTTTTGAGTCCAAACCATCGGGGGCTTCTAAAAAGGATATGGTAGTCTTTTCCTAACTTTTGTAACTTAAAATATTGAAATGGATTTTGGGGGCATTGTTTACAGATTTTTTAACTTTATCCAAAAATACCCTTCTATAATTATGCAACTTTAAGTTCATTAGTGAACAAAATTTAATTATAAATAGGAGAAAACATATTTCATCATTTTAATTTTTTACCAAGGGGAAAATATTTTGTCCTGAGCCAAATAATTGTCATTATATATGCATAATACAAATGAACTGATATAAGATTATAAAATTGTAAAATATTTTTGCGATACATATTCAATGAGCCTGGAAAGCATTATGAAAATTGATAAACAATTTGTAATCGATAAATTTTATTATGTTTTTAGTCATCTTCCGAAATTTGATTTACAAACACAACCCTTCAACAACCCACAAGTATCCCTACACCTCTTGTCTTCGACAATAGCCCTGATTTGCGTGAGGCTCCATATAACCCCTATGAGAACATGAGAAAAATAATGTTCTATAAAACTAGCATGTGGGGAGTGTTCAAATGCAAATGATGTTATTCTAAGTAACTATGGAAGTTTTAATGCAATGCGTAAGAGTAAGCAAAGATTATAAGGTTACTAGGGTGATACAATTTGATTCCCAAAAGGACACTTCTATAAATATGAATGTGGAATATAAGAGGACTAAAAAATAAGACGAGGTGACTTAAGAATATCATAGCGCTTGATTTTAGCAATATGACTAAGGCTCAACATTATTCTTAACTAGTGAGTTTTGAATAATTTGAAGCTATGGTTGCCGAAGCCACCTTATGTGCAATGGAGTCCTTATCTAGGACATCTAATTCTGAGGTTAACACGTCAACCTCCATGAGTAATTAGTAACGGAATTATCTCCTAAATGTTAAGTTGGATTTATTATTTCTATCATGTTTTATCATTTCATCATGTCATGACTTATTTAGTTTAATAGTATGTAGTTTGCTAATTTTGTAATTATGGTAAGAAAATCCATGATTAGTCACATTTACATATAAAGGACTGACAATTGCTAATTTCACACATGTGTTTTTATTGCTACACTTATGGACTACTAAACCGAACAATAAGGTTGATACAACATACTATAATGTAAAAATCTAATATAACAATCGTTAAAACAGATGACAACTAGTTTTGTATAATCTCAAACCAATGGTGACGTTCGATGACACATCGAAGAGATGTACGACTGTAAGAATGTTGAGAATTTTACATACACAATTTCATGGTGTTTGATCCAACAATTCCCATTTTGGAATAAACACCGTTGGGGTGTTTCATATCGAAAAAATGCAATCGGTTGCATTCATCTTTTCATATTTGTATTTTTAATACGTATGAATTAGAGGATACTCTGTTCATGAGTAAAAATATACTACTAGAAGTTAAGCGCAGTAACTTCCAAATTTTTGTTACCATTAAAGAAGCTTGAATAAACTACAACACTAAATACAATAAAATTAAGATAGAATATCCTAACGACAAGTGCAATAAATAAAGCACACCCCAAAGAGATAAAAATGATATAATATAACTACTCATCAAATTAGGCTCCACAAACGGCAAAAACTCGACTCCTCAAACCCATTAGCCGACATGATAGTGATGTAAATATTAAAAGAATGGGATTTATTTGTAATTTTATATTCTTGTGTCTTTTGTTACACTTGTCATTTTTTTAGTGATTTAGATATTATAGTCAGGATAAAAGCTTTTATAAGGTTCCATTAGTTGGTATTATTATGGATGAGTTGTTATGATAACAACTCATTCTTGACAAATTGCTTAGCTAACACCTCTTATAACCCTCTTTATAGGCCTATAAATGTAATAATTCTTTGTTGAGAAGAGATATCTGTTACTTCTTAATAAAAAATTAAAATTGTGCTTGTGTTTTTCTCTATTCTTTGGATTCAATTGGTGGTGTTTGCATCAAGATAAAATTAGAGCGAGATTAACTCTTTGATGTGTGTATTGGGGAGAGGGGGGTCCTCCCATTGCTTGTCCCAAATAATGGATCCTAAAAAGAGAAATCAGAACATCAATCTTGATAATTACTTAACAACCCTAGAAGAAATCATGGTTCAAATGATGGCTAAAATAAAGGAACAAAGGGCACAACAAATTATATTTTTTCAATATAAGAGGGTTTAGTTTCTTCTAAACCTTGTTTTCAAACAATAACCCCTATTTGGAACTTTAATTCTTAAATTCTTCAAATATCATCCAAGAACCAAACCCAACCCAAATATTTCACTCAAACTCTAACCACAATCAACAAAAATCATCAAGATTCCTCCAAAAACACTTCTGGTGTGAATCCAAACCCTCATAACATACTAGACATAAACCCTAGGGATGCCCCACCCAAAATCAGTACAAACAAATAAGCCCCTAAGGCTCAGTCAATCAAAAAGAAGAATAAAGAGAAGATAGATGAAAAAAGACGTGACAAAGAAAGGTCTAGAACAATAGTTATCATATTCGTCACTCAAAGTTTAGCTCCCTCTTCGATGTCAACTTTTGAGTTGAACGGCAACCACATGGGGCTCAAAATGATTTTTTACCCCCAAGAGTACTTTTCAATCTCGGTGGTGTTGTGTTATGTCAAGGTTGAGCATATTCAAGAATAGATGATAAGAAATCAAGAAAAAAAATCTCAAGAAATTAAGAAGAGTGGGTCGTTTGGGCCTAATTTTTGGATTATTATTCTATTTGTTTTAGCTTTCTTATTGAACCTTTTAGGGATGAAATTATGCATATTAATAAGTGTGATTTGGTCCCCCTTTTTTTAGATAAATTTTTAGGGCCTTCCAAATTTTTAACAAAAATATTTTTGGAACTCCCAATTTTTTTAAATTTTCTCGACTGCATATTTTGGGAAATTTTCAAACATCTCCAACCCTCATAGTTAGGATAAAAGTTTATAGAGGATTCAATTAGTTAGTATTATCATAGATGAGTTATCAATATAATAACTCATCTCGTGATAACTCATGCTTACCTTCTAGAATATTCTCTTTAGGCCTATAAATATAATCATTCCCATTGGGAAAAGATATCTTAGGCTTTTTATAAAAAAAATCATATTTGTGCTTGTGTTTTTCTCTCTTCTTTGGATCCAAATTTTGATTTTTTCATAAGATGACTAGCTTGCAAAATGTTTTTCATGGTCATTATTTTTGTTGCCCAACATTTCTGGATCTGAAAGTTAAACTGCATCAAAAGTTTCCTTTTTAATTGATTTTTCAGGTGAACTCAATGAAAATGGAGTTTATTTGTTAAATTTTTCATATGAGAAGACAAATCACTTTTTCATCTTTTGACATGTCCGTGAAAAAATCATTAGTCCATGCATTTGCCACCAAAAATTCATGCCACCAAGAGTAAATATCTAGTTCATCGTCGATAATACATGCTTAGACATTTCAGAATCGTGTCAATTATGGGAACACTTGTTGATTAATATTTAAACGGCGGTTAACATGCCCAACATAGGTAGGTATGACAATTTGGACTGCCCCGGCAGGTATTCACCTTGCCCTGCCCCATCCTATCCTTAAAAAAACTCATCTGAGTAACAGAGCGGGTACGAGTTTTAAAAAATGTACTCGTGTCGGGTTTGGGGTGGGTTCATATTCCAGATATTCATTTAAAACCAGCCCCTCCCCATTAATTTAATGAATGTGCCATTTTGTCCTTACTATTCATAAATACGACTTTACAAACCACGTATGATTTATTGTTCCAGTATTCTTCACATAATCCTAAAACAAAGATACTTTTTTACCACAGCCCACTGAAATTTCACCTCTCTCCATCTACAAATAATTATACACATCAACAAAAAGTTTTGTATCAATGACTCCAACTTCACCATCACACTATGTTCCATAGTTGACCTACCAATTTCTATGTTGAAGTGGTGCTCCATTTTAAGGCCATAAATCGTCAACATATTTGTGATTATCGAAATCTATTTATTTTCGCAAATCGTTGATTTACACCTAACACCCTCAAATGAGCTAAGTTTTTGTTTTTGCAATTTTATTTCATTTTTACTTAAATATTAGGATTTTTTATGCTTATATATGTTCTAATTATAACTTATTTTGATTTATTTTTTTATTATTGGTAGTTTTATTCAAATGAGAGAAGTTTTTTTTAAATATTGTTATTTTCCTGTTTTGGTGTTCAAAAGTCGATTGTGCTATGAAAATTGGAGAAAGATTTTATAAGGCCCTAAAACGTGATTAGGAATGTAAATTACAAAATTAAGTATAAGTAATGAGTTAGAAGTCGGTTATGGGTGTTAAATATGTTAATTTTCATGTATAGGGGATGCATACTCATGTGAAATATATGTTGTTTACATGAGATGATAATCGAGCTTATGATCGGGGATAACATGTTTAGAGCATATGATTAGTTATATGGTAAAATGAATAATAAAATATCTTTTTAATACATCATTATGTTTATAAAAGTAAATTAGGGTGTTGGTGCGAAATTGGCAATGTTTGGTCGCCAAATGTGAAAGTTTTGAGATTGTCGGTAAATTGCTACTTTTCTATTCAAGACCAAATTAGGCATACTAATTTTATGATTTTGGGAAAACATAAATATGAAAGTTGTAGATATATAAGTTATCTATGTGTAGACATAAAGTGGGAGTAAATCGGGGTCCATAACAGTGAGTCATCATATTACTAATGTGGGACAAATCTGTCATTAGTGGAATTATTTTATTGGACCTTTTGTCGAACTAATCGTACGTAAGTACAAGGCTAATTGCTATTGGACCCCTCATAATGTATTTGATAATTCAAAATCTGATGTAAACCATCTTCCTCATAGGAAATGAGGAGGTTTGAAGGTTTTTTCCTAAGGAGAGAGAAAGGATGGTTTAAGGAAGAAATTTCTTTGAAAATTTACCATAAATTGGGGAGTTCTTATAAGGTAATTACCTCTTTATTAAAGTTGATCACATGAATGAGTTTTACTCTTTGTATGTTTTCATTTCCGATTTTGATAAATATTTGAATGTTACCCATACTGCCAAATGGTGCTAAAATAAGGATGGCTCAAGAACATACGTAAGAACTTGTGTTGGGATTGTAAATGTTAACTTTAAAGTCCTAGATTCGAATCACCTTCTTGTGGAGATTTTTAATTTGGGAAATTATTGTATATGATGTGTGTATATGTCAAAAATATGTTTAATATATTTTTCCACGACTGATGCCTGAGGTGGAGACTATGTATGCTTAATCATGTTAGGTTTTACTTTAATGCCCTATTCCGACCAAGTTGTGTTAAAAATGGCATAAATCATTAAATACTCATTGGAATCAAGAAATTCCACTTAAAGATGTTAGAGAGCATATATTAGTATAACATACTCAAATATTAGAATAAAATACCTTCTACTTTGGCTCGGTGTTTGTGTTTGTGTTGAAGTTGTATTGTTGTTTTTCTGCAGAAATGATTTGGAAAAGGTTGTAATAAAAGGGGCCTAACTTTGTTTAGAGAATTCATAATTTAATTCCATAAACTTGTTTAGAACCCTAATGAATAGGATGTTACATATATGTGAAGTAGAATAATTAATTCCTTTTCAGTTGTTACATATTGATGAATTTATGTGATGCGATGATAGATTTAATGTTATTTGGTTTATTCAAATACTAATGATGTTCAATTGATAGGTGGGGAAGTGACTAATACTACCATACCAAGGAAATAGTTTTGGTATTAATCTTAGTGCCTACTTCAAGGTGAGTGACCTATCCTATGAAATATAAATGCTTATATATGAAATATAAATGCTTATATTTTCATATGGAAATGTGTAGTTCAATACATGTGTTGGACAGTTTATGGAGTGATGTGGCATTTATGATACATATGCATGTGATTAAAAATGTTAAGTGAAGTTATCTAATGTTATGGACTGTGGCAGATCCTTTATCTAATGTTAAGGGTTGTGGTGGATCCTACGGGATGTGGCGGTCCTGTTAGTCCAACTTAAAGGTTTGTGTATTTGGGCCTAATAAAGGGATGTTGTGGTCCCTTAATTAGACCATGGCGGGTTAATTGAACTGTAGCGGGTCCAGACTTGTGAGAGTTTCACAATTCATGTTGGGTTATAACATTAGAAAATAAAAATGGTTATTCAAATTGGTTATATGTGTATATGGTCATTCGCAAAGCTTTTATTGCTTACACTCCTTTAATGTTATGTTTCAGGTATGCCTATCGTCTGGAGTTCACTACCAAGTTAGGACATTAAACGGGAGAGTGGAGGATAAATAATGTTAGTTGAATATCAACAAGATTTTTGAATAAATATTAAAATAAGAAACTTATGTAAGTAAATTTTTTTAGTACTTGTAAGCTATATGTAAAGGTAGTGATGTTTTCTTGTAAACATGCCAAAGAAAGAAAAAAATCTTGTGTTATTTTTCGAGAGATTAAATAAAGTATTATTTTAAGTAGTTCATCTCTAAATAAATGGATGATTTTAACATAATTAAGTCGGGGCGCGACAACTTGGTATCAGAGCGTGGTTATTTGGTTCTGGATAGGGTGTGAGGGTCTAGATTGGCAATGGACAATAGAAAGTGAGTTTGTTATGGGTCAGTATTTTGATTAACAATATTAATGCTAAACTGGTGCTATTGTATATTGTTCAAGTTCTTTATGTTGCAGTAAGTGATGGATCCACATAAGCCGCATAATAGAGCAAGGGGTGAGGCATCCTATGTACCTAATAGTCAGCAAGGAGAAGTACATATTAAAGTGGATGAACCAAAGGTGCAACAACAACCTAGTGATGACGTGGGAAGAATATTACGTGCTGTGGCACAACTAGTGGAACAAGCGAGTGGTGGAGCACCTGGTGGAGATAGGGATAAATTGGATGAAAGTTTCATGAAGTTAAATCCTCAAGTATTTACTGGGACTACTGATCCGTTAGTAACGGAGAGGTGGATTAGAAAGATGGAAACAATATTCAAGGTGATGGAAGTGTGAGATGAACAAAAGGTTTTGTTAGCAACCTTTAAGTTAGAGGATGATGCAAAGTTATGGTGGGATGCTACAGAGAGGTTACTTATTATTATCAGGGGAGTGATGCCAGCAAATCCTCCACCAATTACATGAGAGAGGTTTGTGAATGTGTTCTTTGAAAAATATATTCCAAGGCTTTATAGGAAAGAGAAAGAGGAAGAATTTATCATGCTGAAACAGGGGAACCGAACAGTGTCTGAGTATGAGACTTTATTTATATCTTTATCTAGATTTTCACCTGATTTAGTGAGGACATGAGAAAGTAAATGTGATCGGTTTCAAACAGGATTGGATTTGGATATAAAAACCATGGTTGTTAATTTGAAGAACAAATTACGTGTAATTGGTGGATAGGGCCATGGTGTCAAAAAAAACGATGAAAGAAATGCAAGATGGACATTCAAAGAAATCTAAATATGATGGTACAAAATCATATGGATGGGAGATGGTAACCTCAATCCATAATTTAGCACAAGGGGTACCCAAGGGTTAAGAATTTAAAAATAACATAAATGTAACGTGAAGATTTCAAGCTCGAGGTGGAAGGACATGGATGAGCAAGTTAAAAAATACATCGGTGTTGGGACCGAGGGCCATGTTTTGTTATAGATTTGGTGGTCAAGGGAATATGTCTCGAGAGTGTACAATAGCTGAGACGACACCTTTATATTACCATTATCATTAACCAGGTCACTTATGAAAGAATTGTCCGGTGATGGGAGCTACAACATCAGTTGGGAGTGTGACGGTAGGAGGCAGGAGTTCTACATTGAATGTACACAAGGGAGGTATAGGAGGCATGTCTCAAAGACAAGGCCAAGGTAGATTTTTTTCACTGACATTAAAAGATGCACAAGCTACACCAAATGTAGTGACAGGTACACTTCATGTTTGTGATAAAGATGCTAATGTGTTGATAGATACGGGTTCTACACATTCTTTTGTGTGTTTGATTTATCTGTGGTATCTTGATAAATCATTATCATCATTAGATTCTGGTTTAACTATTATTACTCCAGTGGGGGGAGTGGTTTCTATTAATGGTGTGTAGGGAGTGTGGGGTGCGAGAGGTGAAAAGGAGTTATTGGTTGACTTATTACCTCTCGATATGCTTGACTTTGATGTGATACTAAGTATGGATTGGTTAGCCTCATATCATGTATGCATAGACTATTTTAGAAAGGAGGTAGTGTTTTGGTTATCGGTTGAACCCGAGTTTAAATTTATAGGGGACCAAAATGTCACTCCAATATGTTTTATTTCTTCTACACAATTATATAAACTTCTAAGGAAAGGGTGTTAGGGTTATCTTGCTCATGTGGTGGACACACGAAAAGAGGCTGGAAAACTATCAGATATACCAGTGGTTAATGAGTTTGCAAATGTCTTTCTAAAAGAACTTCCTGGGCTACCACTAGACCGTGAGGTAGAATTTGTGATTGATTTAATACTAGTCACCACACCAATATTTATTGCACCATATCGTATGGCACTAGAAGAATTAAAAGAGCTAAAAATATAGTTGCAAGATTTGTTAGATCATGGTTTTTATAAGGCCTATTGAATCACCGTGGGGAGCCTCGATGTTGTTTGTAAAGAAGAAAGATGGAACCATGAGATTATGCATCGATTATCGTTAGTTGAACAAGGTGATAATTCGTAATAAATATCCACTACCTCGCATTGATGACTTGTTTGATCAGTTGTAAGGCGCCAAAGTATTTTCTAAGATTGATCTCAGGTCTGGATATCAACAATTGAAAGTAAGAGACTATGACATTTCTAACACTGGTTTTCGTTCCAGGTATGGCCATTACGATTTTCTTGTCATGCCATTTGGGTTAACAAATGCACCAAGAGTATTTATGGACTTGATGAACTGTATATATCACCCATACGTGGATTTTTTTTTATTGTCTTCATTGATGATATTTTGATATATTCTCATAGTAAGGGGAACATGAACACCATCTGCGTATTATTTTACAGACCTTGCGAGAGAATCAGTTATATGCTCAATTTACAATGTGAATTTTGGCTAGATAATTTTGGGGCATGTTATTTCTTCTGATGGCATTTGTGTTGATCACAAGAAGGTGGAAGCAGTAATTAATTGGAAAAGAACAACTAGTGTAACAGAGGTACGTAGTTTTTTGGAATTAGTTGGATATTATAGGAGATTTATACTGGGATTTTATTCTATTGCATTTCCATTCCCTAAGATTGTTAGAAAAGAGAACAAGTTTGTGTGAGATGATGACTGTGAGAAAAACAATAAAAAATTAAAGGGTAAGTTGACATCAACTCCAATATTGACTATTCCAATGGGTACAGAAGGTTTAGTTATTTATAGTGATGCCTTGTATAAAGGACTCAGTTGTGTGTTAATGCAACATGGAAAGGTAATTGATTTTTCTTCTCGATAGTTAAAGATACATGAACGCAACTACCCTATACATGATCTCGAGTTGGCAGCAATAGTTTTTTTCACTAAAGATTTAGAGGAATTACTTATATGGTGTTAGTTGTGAAATTTTTACTAATCATCAAAGCTTAAAGTACTGGTTTACTCAAAAGGACTTGAACATGAGACAAAGAAGGTGGATGGAGCTTATAAAAGATTATGATTGCACAATACATCACCATCTAGGTAAGGCTAGTGTTGTTGTTGATGCTTTGAGTAGAAAATATCTAGGCAGAGTATCTTATATTTATTGTATTCAGAATGGCTTACTGAAAGAATTAGAAATAATGAGGGTGGAATTAACTTTAAATGAGTCCCGTGGAATAGTAGCACATTTAAATGTTAGACCTATGCTAATACATTGGATACGACAATTACAAGCAGGAGATACTGAATTGGAGAAAGTTAAAGAAAATATAAAAAGGGTAAAGAAAATGAATTTTCTATTCGTGATGATGAGATTGTTATGTATGATAACTGTTTGTGTGTACCTAATGTGCCTGATTTAAGGAGAATAATTTTAGAAGAGGCTCATTGTTCTTTCTATGCTATGCATCCAGGAAGCAAGAAACTATATAGAAATTTGAAACAATGTTATTGATGGCCAAGAATGAAACGTGACATTACAGATTTTATTGTTAGATGTCTAGTTTCTAACAAGTGAAGGCGGAGCATCATAAGCCTAGTGGATTACTACAATCCCTACCTATCCCTGAGTGGAAATGGGAGCATTTTACTACATATCTTGTTATAGGTTTACCAAAATCATCATGATGGTTTGATTCCATATGAGTTGTCATTGATAGATTGACTAAGTCTACACATTTTCTTCCTGCTAAAACTACTTACTCCATGGATAAATATGCCAAAATATATGTGGATGAGATAGTTAGATTGCATGGTGCACCTATTTCTATTATTTCTGATCGAGATCCTAAGTTTACTTCTCACTTTTGGTCTAGTTTATAACAAGCTTTAGGGACAAAATTGAAATTTAGTACAACTTTTCATCCTCATACCGATGAGCAGTTAGAAAGAACGATCTAAACACTTGAAGACATATTACGAATTTGTGTATTAGGTTCAAGGGAAGTTGGGATGAACACTTGTCACTAATAGAGTTTGCTCATAATAATAGTTGTCATTCGAATATTGAGATGACTCCTTATGAAGCTTTGTATGGGAGAAGTGCCAAACTCCAGTGTATTAGACTGAAGTAAGAGAACGAAAACTAATTGGTTCAAAAATTGTGGAGCAGATTACTGAAAAGATAAGTCTTATTCATAATCACTTGAAGGTGGCGTAAATTAGACAGAAAAGCTATGCAGATAACTAAAGGAAATAATTGAAATTTGAGGAAGGTGATCGAGTATTCCTACGCATTTCTTCTTGGATAGGGGTTATGAGGTTTGGGAAGAAGGGAAAAATTAAGTCCTAAGTACATTGGTCCTTATGAGATAGTGAAATGGGTTGGAGCTATATGTTATAAATTGTCTTTACCACCAAAATTATTTCGGGTACATGATGTCTTTCATATATCAATGTTACGTAAGTATGAGCCCGATCCTTCACGTGTGTTTATTTCACAACCGATAAAGCTTAAAGATGACTTGGCCTACGTGGAAGAACCGATTGACATTCTAGATCGAAAGGAGTAAGTGTTACGTAATAAAACCATTCCATCAGTTAAGGTAATGTGGAGAAGTCAGAATATGGAATATGCCACCTGGGAAGGAGAGGATAACATAAAGAAGTAATATCCTCATCTATTTGGTAAGCTTCTTATACGTTAAATTTTGAGAACGAAATTTTTATAAGAGGGATAGAATTGTAAGACCCTAAAACGTGATCAGGAATGTTAATTACCTGATTAAGTATAAGTTATGAGTTACAAGTTGGTGATGGGTGTTAAACATGTTAATTGTCATGTTTAGGGGATGCATATTCTTGTGATATATATGTTGTTTACATTAGATGCTAATCGAGCTTATGATCGGGGATAACATGTTTAGAGCATATGATTAGTTATGTAGTTAAATGCATAATAAAATATAATTTTAATGCCTAATTGTGTTTATAAAAGTAAACTAGGGTGTTGGTGGAAATTGAAAATGTTTGGTCGCCTGTGAAAGTTTTGAGATTGTCGGTAAATTATTATTTTCCTATTCGAGCCCAAATTAGGCATACTAATTTTATGATTTTGGGGAAAAATAAAATGAAAGTTGTAGATATATAATTATATACGTGTAGACGAAAAGTGGGAGTAAATCGGGATCTGTAACAGCAAGTTATGATGATTTTACCAATGTGGGACAAATCTGCCATTAGTGGAATTATTTGATTGAACCTTTTATCCAACCAATCGTACGTAAGCACAAGGCTAATTGCTATTGGACCCCTTATAACATATTTGTTGATTCAAAATCTAATATAAACCTTCTTCCTCGTGAGAAATGAGAAGGTTTGAAGTTTTTTTCCTAAGGAGAGAGAAAGGAAGGTTTAAGGAAGAAATTTCTTTGAAAATTTACCATAAATTGAGGAGATCTTATAAGGTAATTACCTCTTTGTTAAAGTTGATCACATGAATGAGTTTTACCATTTGTAGGTTTTTGAATCTGATTTCGATAAATATTTGAATGATATCCAAATTGCCAAATGGTGCTAAAACAAAGATGGCTTAAAAACATACGTGAGAACTTGTGCTAGGATCGTAAATGTTAATTTTAAAGTCCTAATTCAAATCACCTTCTTGAGGAGATTTTTAATTTGGGAAATTCTTGTATATGATGTGTGTATATGTTAAAAACTTGTTTAGTATATGTTTCCACCATTGATGCCCGAGGTGGAGAGTATGTTTGCTTAATCATGTTAAGTTGTACTTTAATGACCTATTACGACCTAGTTGTGTTAAAAATTGCATAAATCATTGATTACTCATTGAAATCAAGAAATTCCAGTCAAAAATGTTAGAGAGCATATGATGTGTGTATATGTTAAAAACATGTTTAGTATATGTTTCCACGATTGATACCCGAGGTGGAGAGTATGTTTGCTTAATCATGTTAAGTTGTACTTTAATGACCTATTACGGCCTAGTTGTGTTAAAAATGGCATAAATCATTGAGTACTCGTTGAAATCAAGAAATTCCAGCCGAAAATGTTAGAGAACATATATGAGTATAACATATTCGAAGATTATAATAAAATACCTTTTGGTTTGGCTTGGGAGTTATGTTGAAGTTGAAATTTTTTTGTTATTTTTTTGCAGAAATGATTTGCAAAAGGTTGTAATAAAACATGCATAGCTTTATCTAGAGAATTCGTAATTTAATTCCGTAAACTTGGTTAGAACCCTAATGAATAGGGTGTTACATAGATGTGAAATAGAATATTTAATTCATTTTTGGCAATTACATATTGACGAACTGATGTGATGAAACAATAGATTTAATGTTAATTAATATATTCAAATACTAATGATGTTGAATTGATAGGCGGGGAATCGGATAATACTACCATACCAAGGAAATAGTTTTAGTATTAATCTTAGTACCTACTTCAAGGTGAGTGACCTGCCCTATGAAATATAAATGCTTATATTTTCATATAAAAATGTGTAGTTTAATACACGTGTTGGAATGATTATAGAGTGATGTGGTACTTATGAAACATATGCATATGGTTAAAAATGTTAAGCAAAGTTATCTAATGTTATGGACTGTGACGGGTCCTTTATCTAATGTTAACGACCGTGGTTGGTCCTAGGGGATGTGGCGATCCCATTAGTCCATATTAAAGGTTTGTGTACTCGACCCTAATAAAGGGATGTGGTGGTCCCCATTAACTGTGGTGAGTTAATTGGTTTGTAGTGGTGCCAGACTTGCGAGAATTTCACAATTCCTGTTGGGTTATAACATTAGAAAATAAAAATGGTTATTCAAATTAGTTATATGTGTGGTGTGTGTGTGTATGTGTATATGGTCAGTCACTAAGCTTTTATTGCTTACACTCCTATAATATTATTTTTCAGGTATGCTTATCGTTTGGAGTTCACTGCCAAGTTAGGACATTAAATGGGGGAGTGGAGGTTAAATAACGTGGGTTGAATATCAACAATCGTTTTGGGTAAATATTAAACTAAGAAACTTATGTAAGTAAATTTGTATAGTACTTGTAAGTTATATGTAAATGTAGTTATGTTTTCTTCTAAACATGCCAAAGAAAGAAAGAAAAAAAACTTATGCTATTTTCTGATAGATTAAATAAAGTATTGTTTAACTGAATTCATCTCTAAATAAGTGGATGATTAACCTTATTAATTCAGGGCGCGACAGATTTCATCTTCTTATTTTTTAATAATGTTTATCCCCGTAAATGGGGGGGGGGGGTCGGGTTGGTGTAAATTGCTTACGATGGCGGGTTCGGGTTTAGGGGTTGAAACCTGTCCCAAATTCAGGGCGGGTTTGAGACATTAATTTCCTTCGCTTAGCAGGGTAAGGTTTGGCAAAACCTGTCCCGTTGCAATCCCTAAACATGGGAGAATGGAATACTAGTTTGGATGCGCTTCTTTTCATAATTCCTTTCATCACCATGGTATGGTTAGTGGGTAAATGTGGGTATTCGATTTAGTAAAAAAAATGGGGATATTAGGAGATAAAGACCCCATACTTGTAGATGTTTCTCCCTTATTAAGACAATTTGATTTGTTTTCACTTGCTCGATAACAATTTCTACCCACATTGGATGAATACGGAGACCATATTATAAGACCCTCGTTTGGGGGGGAGGAACTTTAATGGGAGAATCGTTAAATGACAAATTACTATTGAATTTATCATTCCATTCTTGCACTTACCGCTTTTCTAGTATTATATTAGTCATATAATCCATCAAATTAGTTAATTCATATTAATCTACATGTTGATGTAAAAAACTAGATCACTCTAATTCTTCAATCACAGATAAATAAATAAGACAAAGATTTTTAAAGTGGTTCGGCTAGGAATAAAGCCTACGTCCACTGTTATGTTATTGCTGAGTGTTTGTGGAATTCTTGATTACAAGTTCTCTCAAGAAATTCCGGTCCCTTTGAATGGGATTGATACAAGGTATTTATAGCCTCAAGGCTGTACATGAAAGGTCCAATACATTAAATGATATACATATGAATGGGTAATACATTTAATGCAGCGTGTGCGTCAAGAATCTAATGAATAGTTGAACAGTTGTCCGTCTGATAATTGATGACACGGCCGAGGTGCAGTTCGGACCGCCTTAGTTGCTCGTTGATCAAGAGTTCCTCGGAGTGCTTAGAGTATCTCGGGATGATGGAGTTCCTCGGATGGAGTTCCTCGGCATGATAGAGCTCCTCGGTGTATTCTCGTTGCTCGGTACCAACCATGGTTGTTCAGTAAATGATCTTCCTCGCTGTTATTGTGCCACGTAGATTGACACGTGTCTTCATACTATTCGTCCACATCAGCATATTAATTTTGGTATCAACAGAAGCCCCCAATGTTTCATATTTCGAACTTTGAGGAGTATGGGACATTCTTTCTCGGTATATGGTAATATTAAATGACCTTCCTGGGTTTTAGGAGCATTGTATTCAAATTTCCTTCTCATTTCGCAGTTTCCGCCTTTTATAAGCGCTTCGATCTTCGTGCAACTTTTGTCTTTTTAGCCGCCGGAAGTTCAGTAGTTTCTTTTTAGTAATCATTTCTTTCGCCGCTTCCCAATGCAAAGTATTTAAACTCCTTTGGTAACCATACCGTCGTCTACACTTTCCATTTTTCTGCATTCAAGTTTTCTATTCTCTTCCTCTCTCTTGTGTGTTCATCATTGTTTCCGTTCGTTGTCAACATATCTCCTTTCTTTCTGTAAGATCTTCTTCCTTTCTTCTGCATCTCTTTTATTCAATATGGTTTATATTGTTGAATCTGCTGAGAAATTTCGTTCTGACTTTTCCATTCCTTCTTGGGTAACTCTAGAGGTTCTTTCTGAGCCTTTAGATTACTTTCGATTGGCTGAGGGACATTGGTTCCCCAGTCTTTTCATTGCTGAATGTGGTTTTTCTTTTCCCCCAAATCCATTATGTCTTGAGTTTTGTCAATATTTTGATCTTGTTCCTGCAAAAATAGCCCCCAATTCATGGAGAATAATTAACGGGGTGCACAAGTTAAATCTAACTCATGGGACTCGTATAGGGATCCCAGAAATCATGTACTGCTATAAATGGGCCACTTTAGATAATGTTTATTATTTAAAAACTAGGTTTTTAAATAGAGCCCTTGTAGTTAACCTCCCTGATTCAAATAGAGATTATTTTGAGCATGGGTTGGTCATAAAAAATTGGCAATACGCGCCTTTATCTGGGAATGAAGTATACAACGGTCCCAGATGCCCCCCATACGGCAATGGGATAGGTTTATTTTTCATTTTATTTTACTTATGAAATTGCGTTTTCATCATGTTTGACAAAATGTATGACTGAGATTTATGTATTTATTTGCAGCTGATAGCAAAAGAAAAACTCCAAAAGAGTCGGAAGTGAATATCAAGCATTTAAAACTTATCTGGAATTTGCATAAGACGATTGCAGACGAGCATATTAGGTCTGCATCATATTTGCTGCAGTATAAGAGCTACACAACCTCTTATACTGCTCGCCCTGTTGAACCAGCCTCAACACCAGAAAGTTCATCTTCAGATTCTCATATTCCCCTATCTCAGAGAATGGGCAAGAAAAGAGCTCCTCCTGCTCTATTTGGTGAAATTTCTTCTGCTGTTGGAGCAAAGAAAGGCAAAATTGATGTCCCAGAGGGGACTAAAAAAGTAGATGTTAGTTCCTCCAAAGTTGCCGAGAAGCCCTCAGTGGCCCCGAGCAAGAAAAGTGCTAGTGCTGATGTAATTACAATATCTCCGACCAAGACTTCTTCCTTGGTTGATGCTGCTGACCCTCCTTTGAAGAGATTGAGGAAATCATCTTCGGTTAATCTTGCTGGAACTGCATCTTCTCTACCCGTTGGTGGTAGTAGTGTTTCAAAAATCCTTCTTCCGAGTTCTTCAACGAGCTCAGTTATACCCGAGGTTCTCGGGGTTGATGAAAAGATTCCTAGGGATACACTGACATCCCTAGCTGCTCGCCATCTTTCTTCAGTAAATTTCTCATACCTTTGGTCTTTCTTTCTTTTTCTTGATTTCTTGCATTTGTATTGACTCTATTGTTTTTCTTATCTTTCAGCTGGTGAACTGTTTCAATACCATCGTGAAGAAAGATCAAGCTATTAAAGCTTCTAGTTCCTCATCCGATGTTGACGATGCCCTCTTGGGTTTAGCCCAATCTGTGAAAGAATCTCGCCAGCAGTACGTCGAGGAGAAAGCTGCCTGGGAGAAAAAATTGGCTGCAGCTGAGGCTGATAAGATGAAGATGGCTGAAACCTCCAAGAATTTGGAGGAGAAGGTGAAAAGCTTAGAGGTCAATCAGCAAAGGTGCGATGACCAACTGAAGAAGGCAGAAGAAGAACTGTCTATCCTGCGAGACATCAAAATCCAGAAAGAACAATTGGATGTCAAACTCTCCTCGGAGAAGTTGAAAAGAAAAGTTGCAGTTAGGAAACATTTCAGTGCTGGTTGGGAAAAAGGATGGGATAAAGGGATTGCTGCTATGACATCTCAAGTCAAATATGGGGAGTTGAAATACTTCTATGATGGTTGGGTAGCTGCTCTACAAGAGCTAAAAATCCAAGACGATTCTGAGCTATTCCAAAGGCATCTCCCTGGTCCTCCTCCACCAATTGTGGAAGAAGAAGAAGATGAACCTGCTTCAGATGAATCTTCCATGGCTGTGGATGTCCCAATCTCTGCTTCTCAACCCTCTGTCATTGAGGATATTTCTTCTATGCCTCCTCCTGCCGAGAAGATTTCTGCCGATCAAGCTGTTGTTATCACCGAGCAACCGAGCTCCTCGTCCCAGCCTCCCGAGAAAGTCTTGGGAGACAAGGAAAAGGTGTGAAGTTGTTCGGTATCATTTCTATCTTTTATCATTTGTAATCGAAGAAATTTCTTCTGCTGTTGGAGCAAAGAAAGGCAAAATTGATGTCCCAGAGGGGACTAAAAAAGTAGATGTTAGTTCCTCCAAAGTTGCCGAGAAGCCCCCAGTGGCCCCGAGCAAGAAAAGTGCTAGTGCTGATGTAATTACAATATCTCCGACCAAGACTTCTTCCTTGGTTGATGCTGCTGACCCTCCTTTGAAGAGATTGAGGAAATCATCTTCGGTTAATCTTGCTGGAACTGCATCTTCTCTACCCGTTGGTGGTAGTAGTGTTTCAAAAATCCTTCTTCCGAGTTCTTCAACGAGCTCAGTTATACCCGAGGTTCTCGGGGTTGATGAAAAGATTCCTAGGGATACACTGACATCCCTAGCTGCTCGCCATCTTTCTTCAGTAAATTTCTCATACCTTTGGTCTTTCTTTCTTTTTCATGATTTCTTGCATTTGTATTGACTCTATTGTTTTTCTTATCTTTCAGCTGGTGAACTGTTTCAATACCATCGTGAAGAAAGATCAAGCTATTAAAGCTTCTAGTTCCTCGTCCGATGTTGACGATGCCCTCTTGGGTTTAGCCCAATCTGTGAAAGAATCTCGCCAGCAGTACGTCGAGGAGAAAGCTGCCTGGGAGAAAAAATTGGCTGCAGCTGAGGCTGATAAGATGAAGATGGCTGAAACCTCCAAGAATTTGGAGGAGAAGGTGAAAAGCTTAGAGGTCAATCAGCAAAGGTGCGATGACCAACTGAAGAAGGCAGAAGAAATGCTAAGCAACTCTGATCGGTAGATAAAATCCAACTCCGGTTGGTAGACAAAATCCAACTCCGGTTGGTAGATAAAATCCAACTCCGGTTGGTATTGGTCGATAAATCTCATTCAAAGTTCACATTCCCACAGACGGCGCCAATCTGTTGAAGACAGAAAATGGCCACTGCCATTTTAGTGGCGTCAACAGCAGATAAATGATGAGGATGAGATTGAAGATGAAGATAAAAATTCACATCAAACATATATGAGACAAAGATTTTTAAAGTGGTTCGGCTAGGAATAAAGCCTACGTCCACTGTTATGTTATTGCTGAGTGTTTGTGGAATTCTTGATTACAAGTTCTCTCAAGAAATTCCGGTCCCTTTGAATGGGATTGATACAAGGTATTTATAGCCTCAAGGCTGTACATGAAAGGTCCAATACATTAAATGATATACATATGAATGGGTAATACATTTAATGCAGCGTGTGCGTCAAGAATCTAATGAATAGTTGAACAGTTGTCCGTCTGATAATTGATGACACGGCCGAGGTGCAGTTCGGACCGCCTTAGTTGCTCGTTGATCAAGAGTTCCTCGGAGTGCTTAGAGTATCTCGGGATGATGGAGTTCCTCGGATGGAGTTCCTCGGCATGATAGAGCTCCTCGGTGTATTCTCGTTGCTCGGTACCAACCATGGTTGTTCAGTAAATGATCTTCCTCGCTGTTATTGTGCCACGTAGATTGACACGTGTCTTCATACTATTCGTCCACATCAGCATATTAATTTTGGTATCAACACTACATATACAATTTTGTACCTATTTTTCATAAATTAAAAATATGAAATAGGATTTATATTTTTTTGCCCATATAGTGATGCTACACATTTGATTTCTATATTAAAAAAGGGTTATAACACCCATTTTCACATCACAAAAGGTCACAACACACATTTTCGCATAAAAAAAATTGTACATCCATTTTCTCTCACTAGGGTTTTCACACCCACTTTTCACGCAAAACACTATTAAATTGCAAACACGATGTAAATCCACCCAAGGCTGTTAGTATTCTTAATACAATAACCTTAGCATGTCATTTAATAATTCACATATGTCAACCTACCTACATATAAAGTCATCAAAGTTTATGTAATTACAGTCCAATATTACCAACTAATCCATACAGTGCAGTTTTTTTTCTCTCCGCCTTCTCTCTAACTCTTTCTCAGCTTGAAGAGTTTCTTCCTCATTTGTGTGAGTTTAATTCCATGGTTAGATTATTCGTCCTTCCTGGGGTTCTGTGAATTGCCTCCTTGTTTGCATTCCCTTTACTTTACTTATACAGATTGGTTATGTGTTGTTTATTCCATTCCTTTTCTGATTCTGCTCTCCCCCTTAGGTGGTCTTTTCTTCCTCAGTCAACATGGATCTGAATTCTGTTGGGAGACTCCCGTCTCTTTCTCTTCCTCCTACTTTGGTTGGGGCTAATCCAAATGTTTTTTCCCTGTTAGGAAAGATCATATCAGGAAAAAAAATCAAATTTGGCTCAAATAGAAGGACTTGCTCAGAAAACGTGGAGAGTTAAAGGAGAACTGGAGATAGCTAAAAATGAGTTTAATTTATTCTCTGTTGATTTTTCTCGAGAAGATGAAATGAAAAAGATTCTAGACCAATCTCCATGGACTTTATCTAATGGGCTCCTCCTTCTCAAAGAGTGGAACCCCGATCTCGCTTTCGAAGAGGTGTGTTTTGACAATATTGAACTTTGGGTTAGAGTTCCTGGATTACCCAAAGATAGATTTCACAATGCTAGTGGAATTCTCATTGGTCAGATGCTGGGCTCCAATGTGTTGGTGGATATTAGGCCAGGTCACTACTCGTATATGAGGATAAAGGTTAGTGTCCCTATTGATGCTCCTTTGTCAACTGGATTTATGCTTAAAAGAGATAAGGAGGACAAATGGATATTTTTTACTTATGAAAAAGTGAAGAGATTTTGCTTTAAATATGGAAGATTGAGTCATATATCGGTTGATTGCGAGAGGGTATTAGAAGAAAGAGTTAGTGGATGTAATTCCATTGGTTTTGGTCCTTGGATGACTGCTTCTCCTTCATTCAAAGAGTCAATGGAAGATTTCTTGAGAAAGATCCCATGCCTTTCACCAAACCTCAAACCTAACCTAGAAATTACTTCCCAAATAGTACACCCAACTACCCCTGCTAACCAAATCAGTCCAGTCAGTATAGTAACTAGAACCAAACCCCCTTGTCATACTCCGGTCAATAATTATCCTAGGATGACATCACCTTTAGTTAATGATTCAGCTGATCAGTCCTCACCTAAACCTAATTCAAGTCTTTTTCAGAGTGAAGTGACACAAGATCATATCCAAGCTACTCTTCCATTTAATATATCTGATAAAGATTGAATAGAAATCCCTGATTGTCTACTCACTATTAAACACTCTCTCAACCACCCAAATAATGATCTTAGCCAAATAAATTCCCTCAACTCTTTTCCCATGCCCAGCTGTGTGGATGTAGTACACCCCATTACTATTTCAGATAGGTTTAGGATAGAAGAAGCTATAACTCCTCACATCTTATCCCAATCGTCAAAAATCACAAGCAATAAATCTAAACCTAGGTCTCTTTTTTCGCCCCAGTCACAAAAAGCCTTAAACAAACTTATTCCCCTTAACCACCCTAAGTTCAAAACAAAAGCTAACCACAAATCAAAATTGATAAAAAGAGGAGCATTAGTTATACCTTTCAATCCAGATGAATATTTCCCTTTTCAACCAAACCAATACCCATCAAAAGTACCCGATGAAGTTTTTCAGAAGTGTACAGAGTCAAGACCTGGAGGTAATGGTAAAGAGGAGAAGAGTTATCCGGATAAATATGATTAGAGGTGAGTATCTAGAGAATTTGAGGATCCAGAAGAAGCTATTCAGAAGATTTCAGATCTAGGTCCTAGTGGTAAAGGTAGAGAGAAGATGAGGTATCTAGAGGAAGAAGATCAGAGGTGGGAAAGTAGAGCAATGGAGGGATCTTTTCAGCATAACCTGGCATCAGTTAAAGGAAACAAAAAATTTGTTTCAAATTTCTTTAAGCTTCAAATTAATAAAAGGAAACTTCCTCTTACATTTGGGAAACCTTTTCCCCAAAAACTTTTTGAGGGGAGTTCTGTCAGAGGAGAAGAACATCAAGCTATTACCGAAATGGAAAGGGAGATTGAGTCAACTCAAGTTCATAAGAAGTTGGCAGATGGTATAGAAAAAAAGAAAAGGATCAGGAGGATTATTTCCAGAAGAACTTGTAAACAGTTTTATTTTGAATATGTTATGGAAGAATATAATGAAGAAAACCTTGTTGATGTGGCCATTCAGTCTGACACAGACTTGGGTATTAAAAAGTCTGAGGGGTTTCCTGTGGGGACCCCTCCTCCACAATGAGTATTTTGGTCTGGAATTGTCAAGGGTTGGGCAAAGCCTTGACAATTCAGACCCTTTAGAACCTTTATGTTTTGAAGGAGGTAGAATTAATTTTCCTTCTAGAAACTAAAGCTAAGTTAGAAAGGTCTTTGTTGATTAAGAATCTTCTCAAATTTGATCATTATATTCATGTCGATCCGATGGGATTATCTGGGGGATCTTATGTGTTCTGGAATGATTCCATTAATTTTTAAATATTAGAAAGGTCCAAAGATTTTATTGATATCATTGTGAAGGATTGGAAAGGACCGTTGGGTGATTCAAAGGTAACTTTTGTATATGGAAATCCTTTTTTCGAGCATAGAAGATCTCAATGGGAGAGACTGATTAATTCTCAGATTTATCCTAATATTCCTTGGTTGTGTTTGGGTGACTTCAATGATATTTGGGAGCAGATTGATAAAGAAGGGAAGTTGGAAAAGGCAAATAGAGAGATTGTATGTTTTAAGGGGATGGTTAACAACTGTAATTTATTTGAACTTACATATAAAGGTTGTAGGCTTACTTGGAATAATAAAAGAGAGGGGATTGAAAATGTGAGGGAAAAATTTGATAGAGTGTTAATTAATATTGAGTGGGCTGAGAAGTTTCCTGGGTGTAATTCGATGGCGTATCTTGCTTTGGGGTCTGATCATAGTTCAATTTTAGTTGATTGCGATCCTCCTAAGACCCCCCATAAAAAGAAGTTTATGTTTGAATTTTTCTAGCTGGAAGATGTTGAGTGTCAAGAAATTGTGAAAAGAGTATGGAGTAGAAAGATTTCAGGGTCTGATATGTTTTCTTTATGTTCAAAGAATTTCTTGACGAAGGCTGCTCTGTTTACTTGGAGTTCTAAGAAATTTGGTAATGCGAAAGTTAAAATTCATAAAATACAAACGAAACTCGCTGACCTTCAATCTGCATCTAAGTTGGAGTATAATCATGGTGTTGTAAGGGAATGTTCAAACAATATCGCTGCTCTGTGGGTTAGGGACAAAAAGTTTTGGGTTGTCAAATCTAGAGTTAATTGGCTGAAATGGGGAGACAAGAATTCAAAGTTTTTTCATGCTTCTACTATTCAGAGAAGAAAGAAGAATAAAATTTTGAGGCTTAAAAATCAAAATGGTAATTGGGTGGAGGGGCAGGCTCCTTTGGAGGAAATGGCAAACTGCTACTTCAAGATGTTGTACTCCTCTGCTGGTTGGGTGGATTCTTCTAGGGTTACCTCCCTAATCCCTCGGCTGTCTCAACTGGTATGAATGAGCCTTTAAATTCTTTAGTCTCTTTAGCCGAACTTAAAAAAGCGGTTTTTGACTTAGGCCCTTCTAAGGCCCCTGGGCCAGACGAAATGCCGGAATTTTTTATCAAAAATTTTGGGAGGAGATTAAATGGGACTTGCTCAGAGATGTTCAAAATTTCTTTTCCTCAGGGCATATTCTTAAAAAATTTAATGGGACTAATGTGGTTTTAATCCTAAAAAACCCTAATCCTGAAAATTTGTCTATGTTTAGACCTATTAGTCTCATTAATTTTTTTATTAAAATCATTTCAAAAAATTTGGCTTCAAGACTCAAACCAATTATTGGCTGCATTATTGAACCCCAACAAAGTGCTTTTATTCCTGGGTGGCTGATTCAAGATAATATCATTGTTGCCCAAGAGATTTTTGCTTTTCTTAGGAGGAAAAGGAGAGGCAAGGATTTTGATTGTGCTCTTAAGTTAGATATGAACAAGGCTTATAATAGAGTTGAATGGGGGTTCTTGAGGGATTCTCTTTTAGCATTTGGTTTCAATTTCAAATGGGTGGGTTTGGTTCTACTGTTTCTTTTAGGATTCTTATTAATGGGGATAATTTTTCTTCTTTCTGCCCCTCTAGAGGTCTTAGGCAAGGGGATCCCTTATCACCTTTCGTTTTTATTATCGTAGCCAACGGTCTGTCCCTCCTCATTTTAAAAGCAATGAGGGACCATAGCCTTATGGGGATTAAGGTTTTGCCTTCTAGCCTTCCTCTTTCTCACATGATTTTTGCCGATGATTCTCTTTTTTTCTTCAAAGGGATTGAGGCTGCAAGTGTTGCTCTTTTGGAGTGTTTAGAGATTTATTGTAAAGTTTCTGGGAAACTAATTAATTTGTCTAAGTCTGGGATCATTTGTATTAGTAACATGCCTATGTCTCAGAAGTTGTTAGTATCTTAGAAGTTGAATATCCCAATTTTAGATAACCCTGGGAAGTATTTAGGACTTCCGTCTATTTGGGGTAGATCCAAGAAGGCCACCCTCGCATGGCTTAAGGAGAGGATTATTCATAATATGGAGGGTTGGAAAGAAAAGTTCCTTAGTCAAGCTGGGAAAGAGGTTCTCATTAAGGCTGTTCTTCAGGCTTCCCCTTATTATGCTATGTCTATCTTTAAGTTTCCTAAGGGGTTTTGTTCTGAATTATCCTCTCAGATTGCTATATTTTGGTGGAAAAATAACAAAGACGGGAAGGGGATACATTGGAAGGCTTGGGAGTGGATTGCGAGGTCTAAGTCGGATGGGGGTTTGGGTTTTAGAGACTTTTATAGGCAAAATCAAGCCCTCTTAGCTAAACAGGCTTGAAGGCTCGTGTCTAATCCCGAATCCGTGTGGGGAATGACTCTTAAAATCTTGTATTTAAACATTATACTTTTTGGGAAGTTTCTAATGCTAGAAAGGGTTCTTGGATTTGGAATAGGGGAGAATATCCTCATTTTGGGGGACAAGTGGGTTAACAATTCTCTTCTTCCCATGTCCACTTTTTCAGGCCTTGTTTCTAAGGTTTGTGACCTTATATGCCCTGGGTTTTTTTGTTGGGATTCTTCCCTTATTTCTTCTATCTTTCCTCCTCAGATTGTCTTCTCTATTTTGTATATCACATTTATTTCTCCTCAAGATAGGGATGCTCTTGTTTGGCCACACACTCTTGATGGTTCCCCCTCAGTTTCTACAGCCTACCATGTCACCTCTAATTGGTTACATCACAGTTTGGTTCCCCAATCTTCTTTTTTCCCCCACCCTGATTTGTGGAAAAAGATTTGGGCTATTAGAGCCCCCCCTAAGGTTCTGAATTTCATATGGAGATGTTGTAATGAGAGTTTGGCAGTCAATTTTTATCTTTGGAGAAAGACCCTTAGGGATGATCCCATTTGTAATATTTGTGGCAAGTAAAAGGAGACTATTGAACATCTTCAGACTAGGTGCCCCTGGGTTCGTTTAGTATGGGAGAGATCTCATGTTCTTAACTCCCTTGTCGTGGACCCGGGGATAGGATTGAGGACTGATTTTATAGGTATTTTTGTAGGATTGGACAAGGGAATAATTCAGATTTAGATCTTAATTCCCTGTTTGTGTGTACATGTTGGGAGATTTGGAAGACTAGAAATGATGTGGTTTTTAAGAAAACAGATATTCATGTGTCGATGATTTTATCTAAGGCTTGGTCCTTATCTGTTAATTACAGTAAAAGTTATAAGGAGTTTAGTCAGTTTCCCAGACTAAATCCTTCCTTACCCTCTATGAGAGTAAGCAATTGGAAACCTCCTCCATCTAATTGGATCAAAATTAATTGTGATGGTTCTTTTTTGAAAAATCAGAGGTTAGGTTCTTTTGGTTATATTATTAGAAATTCGAATGGTGTGTTGTTGGATGGTTTAGCTAATTTTTGCACTTATGCTTTGTCAGCCCTAGAGTTGGAGGCTATGGCCCTTTCTTCAGCAGCTAAATTTATTGAAGATAAGGGTCTTGATCAGATCATTTTTTAATCAGATTCTAAAATCCTGATTCAGTGTATGCAGAATGAGACTCGGACTAGATGGGATTTAAAGAAAAGAAAGCAGCAAATTTTATCTCTTACCAGCCATTGTAGGGAGGTCAGCTTCTTGCATGTTCCAAGATTGGCCAATTCAGCTGTTGATTGGGTTGTGAAAGCTAGATCTGCCATGGTTCTATCGATTGATTGGGTTGATAACCCTCCGGCTGCTTTGAAGTGTATTCTGAAAGTCGACTTTCCGCCAGAGGGAGTTGGTTAAATTTTCTGGCACTTGCTCTGTTTGGAGATCCATTACTGGATGAAGGTTCCTTATAATATAATGTTGTAGTAGCTTTGTTAGATCTTGATGGCGTCTTGGTTAGAAGACTCAATTTCTGTTCTTTTTTTTTTTTGTCTCTCTCTCATGGTTTTGAGAATCGGTTTAGATGGTTTTGGTATTTGGGTGGTTTTGTGGAAAGGCTTTGGTTTTTGCATTTTGTTTTTGTTGGGTAAGTGTTAGTTGGTGTTTGGTTTTGGATGTTCAAGCCGGTGTATGTTTCGTTGTTTGTATATGTAACTTGGTTTCATTAATTGAATCAGCATTGCGATGGTTTAAAAAAAAATGTAATTACCCAAAATGTCTTTGGTACTTTTATCCTTATCGTAACTCCCTTTCTGTGTGTGATCCATTAAGTCACTCCCAGACTAAACGTGAAATTAAACAAATCGCCCCACAAATTAATTAATCCGAACTAAAATTAATTATTTCAACCAGCATTAGTTTGCATCTCATTCGATTAACTCACAATCATAAGTGACAGTCTAAAAAGCCTCATATTATAATTTTGTGCAGTGGTAATAATTGTTGTGAACTTTTTTTCAATCGGTTGAGACATACACCCCCATCCTTCCATCATATCCATGACACAAATCAGGAACTCACTTTCTAATTATTGTTCTACATGACCATGGACTTCTTAAACGTCCTTGAGAAACTATGTAGCTAAACTTTAATTGTAGAAATAAATTCATTTAGAAAAAAAGGATGTGTATTATAATATAAGTACATTTACTCCCCAATAGAATTTTTTTTTTTTTTCAATTTTTATCTAGTGAGGGGTTGATAAATACATTTTAATTAAAGTGTGTAGATTCATTTTCATGTGGACTGATATATATGTATTTGTTGAATCAGGGCCAAGTGATTCAAAACATAGGTCCCTCTAAACGAAAAAGATAAAACAAAGTTACAGACTACGGTTACAGTAAAACTTTAAATAGGTTTAGAAGAAATATGTTGATAGCCATTATGCCCATGCGATCAATATGTTTCAAACTGTAACCTTAAGAAGACACTAATGAAAATGCACGCAGATGTATAGATAAGTAGAAGTGCTACTGTATATCATTATTGTGCTCTTAGCATAACAATCAAGCTTAGAAAAAAGAAACCTCTACACACCCTCGTGTGGATAAGATCTTCAGCCAAACCAAAGAGTTCAGTCACGAAATTTTATTAAGAAACACAATCAATTGAAGAAAATGTCATTACAACTAATCCCACAAACGAAACTAAATTTTCGGCACAACCAAACTGCTTACATAAGTATCGATGACACGAGGACAGATGGGCTTCTTATAATGAAAATGATATCCTGTCTTCACATTGTATGCAACTAAGAAACCTCTTGAAATGAGTGGATGGAATATGACTAGATCCCTAGTTTTGAACACCGCAATAGGTCTAAGAGATTTATAAGCCCTGCAAGACACCATACTTCCCAAGTTGATAATGAAGAGCTTTCGCCACTCCCCGGTCTTGGGGTCTATTAACTCCCAAAACTCCCATATATGTTTCGAATCACTGATTACATAAGCAAGAAATCTCCCTGACCTCATGCACTCTTTGCTTCTATCTCCAAGATCTTCTGGAGGAGGGACCTTGTAAATTACTTCAGTTTCCACATCCAAAGCAAGAATATATGGATATTCATAACTCCAACAATAAATGAAACCCAGAAGACCAAGTGGTTGGTGCTGAAATGTCAATAGAGCATCAACATGTATGCATTTAAAATTAATAGATCTCCATGCATTATCAACACCCACAGTCAATATAAGAGAGAGGGTATTACCAGTTCTCTGACACATGTTCATGCGCAAAAGTTTATATTCCCCGGTGGAAGGTGCATGTCCGAAGGCAACGCAGCTGAAACCAACTTGAAAAGTAATAGGTAAAGGTGGAAGTGTCACTTGTTGCTTTGTTATAGGATTCATAACTGTTGCGCTAAAGCAAGACTATCTCTAGCGACCAAGATGATAAAACTCACTCGGGAATTTTATCAAACACTTGGTGTGCGAAAAACAGCCAAGACCTTGTTCCCAAAATGAACTAGTGTGCAAACTCCCAATCAATTCAACCAAGCATCAATGAAGAGACAATAAGAACATACAAGCAATCATCAAAGCAAAACAACAACGATATACCGTGGTTCACCCAAATTTGGGCTACATCCACCAAGGAGGATTTCTTCTTTCTATAGATAAATGGAGGAACCCAAAGGTTATACACACACACAATTTATCTCTCTTAGAAAGTCACTCACAACCTCACAAGAACTCACCCCTCAAATGGGAGCTCTATCACTCTTTAGCTTTGATAACTCACAAAATAGCTCTCAAACTTGTCCTCTCTCAAAACCTAGAAATAACACTTGTATTTATAGATTTGAGCCAAAATGGCAAATTTGTAAATAAACCAAAACTGAAAAAATAGGAGAGCCAAAACCAACAAACTCCACCTTGGCGATCCCGATCCAACCAATCTCTAGAATGCTGAAATTGAACCCGCTTGAAGACCGTCCCACCATCTACCAAGCTAATGCGATTTCCCCAGGCGATCCTCACGATCCAACCAAACTCGGAACACAAACATTAAATCTGCTCGAAGATCATACCGACGTCTAACAAGCCAATACGCTCCACCCGACGCTAAGCCACCTCAAACTTCAACCATGAAGTGAGATACTGCAAGTCTTCACTCCAAGACTCCAAACGACTCCACCCACCGAGGAACCAAGTTCTAAACTAAGAACTCCCCTGAATGCTTCCCATGTAACCATACGGTGAAGCTCGCTCCTCATGTAACCCGGTGAGTACACCCCCACACAATACATATAGCATACACCTTCTTTACACGAAACATTCAAACACATCAACACCATCTTCCACCTTGAGAAATAACCACGGATGAGAGGGAAAATTCCTCACCTCTCATACCCTCCAAATCTCACCCTCGAAAGATATACCAAGTCTTTGTCACGAAAAACACCCGTTTGCCAATGCTCGCAAACAATAACTCATCGACCTTCCTTGAACTAGCTACACACACCTCGAATCCATCACAGTCCTACACCTCCTCGATTCGAATCGGCCAATGCATGTGTGCAACTAAACCGGGTCAACATCACCCGTTGGCCCTGGAGGGGGACTTCGATCCATCCCCTCCACTAGTAGGTATTCTCCCATCACTACCGTCTACTCTTGGAAAGCTAGCACCCAATGTCTCCACTTTGTTCACAAACGAGACATGCCTCGAACGTTCGATCACTTGTGCACACCGCTTCCCAATCTTCCTCGAAGTTTGATTTAGACGATACAACCCCTCTCTCTCCTCTCCCCTCGCTAGGACCATACAACCGCGTGTGACTTTCAAGACTCCACCCGCCACCGACACCCGGCAACCCTTGGAATCCAAACGGCTAATGGATATCAAATTCTTTCGCAACTTTGGGACATAGGCCACACCACCCAAAGTGCGTTCCACCCCATCGAACATCTTGAGTTTCACCATCCCGACACCCTCAACGAAAACCTTCTCTCCGTTAGCCAAAGACATGGAACCTTTTCCATTTTCTGTGAAAGTCTCAAAATATTCCCTCTTGGAGCAAACGTGATCCGACGATCCCGAATCTAATATCCAATCATCTTGGAAAAGAGAGTTAACCTTGGAGATTGTGAGAAGTTCTCCAAGTTCATCTTCATAATTCGCACTCGCTACCGTTGCCCTCTCGGAATCAACCTTGCCCTTAACCTTGTCGTTCCACAAAGGACATTCTCGGATCATATGACCCCATTCCCGACACTTGTAGCATTTCGGCCCTTTACCACCAACACCTCTCGATCTAGACCTACTACCGTCATTAAATCCCCGGTTGGAGTTCCTCCCGCCATTTTGCCCACCTCCGTCTCTCGCCATAAGGCCTTCATTATGGGAATACCCGTCACCTCCATCTTCCTTCTGTCTCATCGTGACATGAGATTGAATATCTTGCACAACCTCGTTGCACCGGAGCGTAGACTTCCCAAACATGAGCGTGGTCACAAAATGCTCGTATGAATCGGGTAATGATGCAAGCAACAACAATGCTCGATCCTCCTCAATGAATTGAACGTCTATCCGGTTCAAGTCATTTATCAAGGCATTAAAAATGTTGATATGCTTCATCATATCCTCACCCTCCTTCATCTCAAGCTTGAAGAGTTTCTTCTTGAGGAACAATTTATTTGACAACGACTTTCCCAAATAAATCTCTTCAAGCTTATCCCACATGCCTTTAGCCGTGGTCTCCGCTATCACATTATTCAACACATCATCCGTGATAAGCATCTCAATACACAAAGCCGCTCTTTGATCAATGTCAATCCACTCGGCATCGGTCATGCCTACCGGTCGTCCCTCTACCCCCAACAATGCTAATTGCAACCTCTGTTGGACAAGAACGCCTCGCATTCGTCTTTGCCATAACCCGAAATTGATCTTCTCATCAAAAGCCTTCATGTCCGTCTTCATTGAGCCACTTGATCCATAACTCGGATCCCATCTCTTAGAGACTCCGCTCGTAGAGGTTGATTCTTGAGTACTCTCCACATTTTCCGTCATTTGGAACAAAAACAAAAGTTATGCCAAAATTGCCAAAATTGATTCAACCTCGAACCAAAATACCGGGCAAACAATGCAACCAAAGCTCTGATACCACTTGTTGCGCTAAAGCAAGACTATCTCTAGCGACCAAGATGATAAAACTCACTCGGGAATTTTATCAAACACTTGGTGTGCGGAAAACACCCAAGACCTTGTTCCCAAAATGAACTAGTGTGCAAACTCCCAATCAATTCAACCAAGCATCAATGAAGAGACAATAAGAACATACAAGCAATCATCAAAGCAAAACAACAACGATATACCGTGGTTCACCCAAATTAGGGCTACATCCACCAAGGAGGATTTCTTCTTTCTATAGATAAATGGAGGAACCCAAAGGTTATACACACACACAATTTATCTCTCTTAGAAAGTCACTCACAACCTCACAAGAACTCACCCCTCAAATGGGAGCTCTATCACTCTTTAGCTTTGATAACTCACAAAATAGCTCTCAAACTTGTCCTCTCTCAAAACGTAGAAATAACACTTGTATTTATAGATTTGAGCCAAAATGGCAAATTTGTAAATAAACCAAAACTGAAAAAATAGGAGAGCCAAAACCAACAATAACATGGAAAACGTCTGCGTTTATTGGGTCACGGCACACAACTAGACCGTCGAAACATGAAAATAGTGTTTGTAGGCTAAAATTATGTTTTTTTCTTGAAAATTTCTGTCTTCCCTTCTCAATTTCTAGAAGAAACACAGGATCTAGTGCGTCCCATCCTTGAACGAGTAGGCTAATGGCTGATTCACCTGATCGGAATAAATGTGCCTTGATAAAATCATGATCATGGATTATGTTGTACCAACTTCGACAGACAAATTTCATGACATTGTGAAAAATATCAGCTGAAAACCGAAGGAGGATGTTAAATGTGATTGCCTCGGGGAGAAATGGGATGTTATTGTTCTTATCTTTATCAGAATAAGCATTGGCCTTGTTTCTGGATATCCCAATTCCAGCAACCTGCATATAAAGTATTTGTAATCATAGTTTGTTAGAATGAAATATAACTTACCCGTAGCCAATGCGTATTAAATTACAAGATACAGTTACATAAAAAAGAATAAACCTAAGATCAAGATTTCAGTCTTGTAAGTTGTAGCAAATAGCTTGTGCAGGAAAACAAACCAAATTAATCGAAAGTGATTAATCCGCTCATATTAATCACCATAGTCAATAAACCAGAAAAAAACATGAATAAAGAAAGATCCAAAAATAGGTATACAATTTCTAGACTAGAAGCCAACGAGTTTCCTTTGGTATTCAGATGGCAATCCCTAATCATATATATTACTACGGGATATGGCGTTTCACTCACTTCAAACCGGGGTACCTCTTTTAGCTTACATGGCATAAGGTGATCCATTTACCACCAAATCGCTACCACTAGGAATATTAGACGCCAGATGAACAAACCTTGCCACCGCACGCCAAGGCAGCCTGCCAGGCCTGGTTTATTCACTATTCTATCACCCCCAACATACTACCCTCCTAGATTGGTGACATCTTATCCAGCTAATCATAAACAATATATGTCAAGAGAAAGGTCCAAATATTAGGCCTCCAATCCTATATCTAATATTTTACCGATTTCAGGGACAAGTTAAATCAACTTAGATTACATGGATTCAGAGCTAGTCATGTCTTTATCACGTTGATTTCTTACATAATGTTTATATGAATCTTTTAGTAGAAATTTATCGCAGCTCAAGTGAGGCTGGTCGTTTAGCATGTAAAGATATCTTTTATGTGCGATTATGGTAACGTAGGACCCTTCTTAGGACATGCAATAAAAAGATACTACAAGCTGATATTAGAAATTTTACATAAATTTTATTTATTTGACATGATCAATAACTGCAGCCCAGCTAAATCTTTGAGTGGATCCTAGCAACAGTACATAAATCCTAAATCATCGAAGATACATTTTATTCAAATCAAAGTAGCGAGATAAGCACAATGACAAAGCATCCATGAACTTGAGTAGCACAAAATATAACGAAGACCATTGGAATTAAGCCTAAAATAGGCAGATAGGCATATAACATAAGACATCAAATTCAAACGGTAGGCAGTAGAAGTAGTTCTTCAACAAAGTGCAAAATTTATTGATCAAAAATGAACAACTGAAAGTGACAGGAGCAAGGAGGGCTATGTGAGGCACAAATGGGAGTTCGAAAGACAGAAAAAAATAATGAAAATATACGAGGCAAGATGATAAGGGAACCAAAATTTGGATAGTTTATGTTATATTTCAAACTTAATATTGGCTTTTTAAAAATAGATAATATGGTCATTTTTAATTACGTCTAATTTTAAATTTCATACACAATATTCTAATAGTTCTCTCTATTTTTCTATTTTTCTAGGAGTGCACCTATCTTACAATGGTTTCAAAACTACAAGTGTTTCACGATCTAATTGGAAGAAAAAGAAAGGATTCTAATCATAGCACAGACATGGCAGTTCGGTGGAAAAAGAGCAACAAGAAGTCTACTGGTGATATGGAGGCAATAAGATGATTAAGTTGTAACAAAAAGTAAATTTTTACAGGGTAAGAGACTTAAACCTTCCATTAAAACGCAAAAAGAAAAAAAAATATATCTAACAGTTGTTTTTCTACTTTCAAATATTTATTGTATTGTAAAGAAAAATTGCATGTTCGAGTACTGGGTATCAGTATTATACATGTAAAATGAGTATAAATGCATATAGGTAAATATCTATGTAGCGGCGTAGCGCACTCATCATGTGCAGATTCCATAATTTGAATTATCATTTTTTGCAAATCTTATAACTTTGAATCTGAGTTTTTCCAACTCGCTGTGAACAAAATCATAGATGTCACTTCAAATAGGAACAATATGAAACCCAACCTGAAGAAAAGGAAAAAGTTAGCAAGCCGAATTGCACTCGAAATATTTGCACTTGTATACAATTGCAAAATTACACAGGGATCATCTATAAGAAAATAAATTAATCTGAAATTCTGAAGCAACGATAGATGCGGCAAAAATCAATCCAAAGAAACACTTTCTTCAAGGATTGTAGATTACTTTCCGAGCATTTGATAAACAACTTCGTATGCCAAGAAGCTTTCTACATCAGCCTGATTATACTCACAATTACAACAGTCAACAGTGCTGACGAATGCTGGACTATTAATTTCAACTATTGGTCATTAAATTTAGTTGACGAATGCTGGACGGAGAATTTTGGTATTGGTCTATAGGGTAAAAGTGCTAGACCTAAGGAAACCAAAAAAAGTTAAGCATCTAATAACTGAATATAAAAATGGAAGCGCATTCCATTTGTTGCCACATGTATCATCTAATTAATAGAAAACTTTAGAGTTGTGATATTAACCCACTTGCATCTCATTTGTTTCCTCTGTAAAGATTGGCTCAGAATCCCAGCGGGCAGCAGGTTTGCTGCAGCGAAGGGATTTCGCCGGACACAACTTCTTCCAGGGATTTTTTGTTGTGGGCTGTTCTGGCAGGCATGACCAGTAAAGGAAAAGGTTCGCCGCAGTGAACGGACCCAGCTATGCGAAAATGGGTTTGTTAGTTGGGGTATTTTGGGGGTTTCATTACAAATGTATTTCACATACAAATAAAACATCTTAGGGATTTTAACCCAAGTTTTAGAGCAGCCATTAATTAGCATTGATTGCTCTTGCTATTGTATACTTTGAGAGGATTGGTGAGCTTGTGAGAGTTGTAACCCTTGTTGATTGAATCAAAGAAGGGAAGTCATCATCAGTGGACGTAGCAATATTAGTGAACCACGTATATCTTAAATTGTGCTTGTTGATGTGTGTTCTCTCTTTATTTTCTCATTACTCTACATTTAGATTGTGTTCTCTTGGTATCCCTTTGGATTGTTCCTTACGTGAATTACACTTCAATGACCTAAAATCAAGACAACTTGATTTCTAGAGAGAGAAACAAAAGAGTTCTTATTTTTAAGAATTGAGAAGTGAGTGCAAATGAGAGAAACAATCCTATTTACAGGGGCTGAATACTTGCTAATCAAGTAATTAGCTAAAATGACTAAAAGGCCCAACTAAAAATAAAAGAATGCCTAATTAGTTCCAAACATGCTTGGAGGCTAATTAAAGAAAGAAAATGACTTAAAAGAGCTAAAAATAAAAATAAAAGGAAAATAACTATAGATTCCCATCACTCTCCCCGGCTTCAAAAAGTTCGTCTCCGAACTTGTAAAATTTAGAAAATTGCGTGAGAAGTTCCAAAAATGTGCGCAAAAATTTGTGAGGCAAAAATATCTTCTTGAAAATTTGAGAAAGGGTCATTTTTATTTGCTTCTTGAATTCAAGATCCATCTTCTTCCTCTTGCCTCTCATGTCCACCAAAAAATTAGTGCCCATCCAGGTCAAAAACCCTTTTCTTGGCCACAAACCCTAGTTCTTGAACTTGTTGGAGGGTTCCACCTTCTTGATTAGGGTTTTGAAGGTTTGGATGTTGTTTTTGATAAAGATTTGAGGAGAAAACATAGGAATAAGGCAGAATTATAGATGAAAGAAGGGGATCGGCGTAGACAGGGGCAAAATTTGCTGCAAAGGTGCCGGAGGCCGCCAGAGGGGTGGGGCAACCTCGGAGAGATGTTCGTTGGAGTCGATCGAGGTTGTTTTCCATCTAGGTGGGTCTAATCGGTGACAACTTCTTCTCGGAGGTGCTGATCGGAGGTCAATGGCCTTGGGAAGGGACGCCAGATGTTGGAAGGGCAGTTAGCCTTTGTTCTGTTATGTTTTGGGACCGGAATAGGTCAAAAGAGACCATTGAGGTTGCTCGGTATGTGTCTGGGCAGAATTGCTGCTTCGGGCAGAGGTTTGGGGTAGTTTCTTGGGCAAAAATGGTTGCGGAAGTGAGGGTGGAGCTATTTTCGGGGCTAGGGTTTAGATATTTAGCAAATTGAATTAGAGTTTCCATTTTGTCCTCCATTCTATTCAATTTCTCTTTCAATTCTTAATAACTTTCTCTTAACTCCTTGTTGATCTCAACTTGAATTCGCATCATCTTCTCCGGGGCCATTGAAAATGTAATATACAATTTGATAATCTGCATTCACCGACACAAACTAACACACGAATACACCGATGTTTGGAGCTTCACCCGCTCTGATACCAATTTAACGTGAACTACACGTCAATGACCTAAAACCAAGACAACTTGATTTCTAAAGAGAGAAACAAAAGAGTTTTTATTTTCAAGAATTGAGAAGTGAGTACAAATGAGAGAAATAATCCTATTTATAGGGGCTGAATTACTTGCTAATAAGTAATTAGCTAAAATGACTAAAAATGCCTACTAAAAATAAAAGAATGCCTAATTAGTCCCAAACATGCTTGGAGGCTAATTAAAGAAAGAAAATGACTTAAAAGAGATAAAAATAGAAATAAAAGGACAAATAAAAGGAAGATGACTATGGATTCCCATCAGTTCCTATCTTGGATCTTGGGCGCGCATGAATCACTACATCAAGTGAGTATCCGCACAACAAATTGGTACCAGTCCTTTGGCTTCCAAGGTCTTTGCTTTGTGTGCATCCAAGGTGTTTGATAAAATTCCTAACTGGGATGTTTTGGTCTTGGCACGGTAGGTTCTTGTTGAAGACTCATTTTAGAAATTGGAGAATGTCTACATTTAAGGTTGCAAAGGTGTCAATAGTAAAATTTGACATGGAGAAGTTTGACTGTAAATCCATTAATGTTGGCATGTGGCAATGTTAAATAAAAGGTGTTAATCCAACAAGGTTTGCATAAGGCGTTGAGAGACATTTCAACTAAACCCGAGTATATGTCGGAGGATAATTGAAGAGAGTATGTCTTACAAGCCTGCACTATAATCCGGTTAAATCTCCCTCGAAATTCGGTATACTATGTCATGAAGAAAGAATTGGCGGAGTCAATATGGAAGAAATTGGAAGATAAATATATGGCGAAGAGCATTGAAAATCGTCTCTCTCTCAAGAAGAATGTATTCCGATTTGATTATATTGATGGTATGTCGATGTCGGAACATCTTTATGAGTTTACTAAAATTCTCTTCGATTTATCAAGCTTAGATGTTAATATTGATGATAAAGATAAAGCTGTGAACATTCCCTTCGTTGCATACTTCAGACTTTCAACTACTCACTACACCAAAATGGGAGATTTGTGAGTGCTGTTAGCACTCACAAATGACCTTTATAACTGCTATTTACCATCATAATTTAGGGGGTGACAAAAGAAAATTTATAACTTGGATGTAGACATTCTCCAATTTATGACTGATGACCCTAATTTGTAACTGCTATTCGTAACTGCTCTCCGCAGTCACAAATATAACATTCGTAACTGCTGACAGCAGTTACGAATATTAGATTAGTAACTGCTCACAGCAGTTACGAATGTTATATTTGTAACTGTTGACAGCAGTTACGAATCATATATTTGTGACTGCTATTAGCAGTTACAAAATTGATAGTAGTGACAAATTTGTGACTGCTATTAGCAGTTACAAAATTGAATTTGTTAAATGTGGTAAAAGCTATTACAAATATCTTTATATTTTCACAAAATGATGAAATAATGAAAGTAAAATAACTATCATGATAACAAGTCTAAAAATTTTGACAACATTTCATTCATATTTCTCATATTCCAAATATCCAGTACACATAAAACTTGTTTAAACTTAATTTAACATCAAACAACCCCTAAGTGGGCGCCAAGTACAAAATGAACTTAGAATAAAAAATAAACTAAAAAAAATAACGACACAACACTTCGATGACATGGAATGTCATGAAAATGTAACAAATCATTCTAAATCTAGACCAGGAGTCACCACGCAGTGGATACGATTCGTGAAGTCTAGGTATATCAGTTGTGGGAGGTATTGATGCGATGACATCCTCCCTCGTGTACTCAGAGTATGCCTGTTGAGCAAGTTCAATGGACTCAAATTTTTTTAATACGGCACCTAGGTATCCATTAACTTGTGCTTGTGTTGCTTGCCACGAAGTGTAAACACCTGGATTTAGGCCTTTGAATACTACGTATGCCGGGTATGCCATGTGTATGCCTGCAAATAATAAAATGTAACTATGTTAGTTACAATAAAGAATGTGGGGCACAATATCAAAATAGAATATCAATATAAAGAAAGTGTAAGCACTTCAGGATCATCTAGTTGACCAACATCAAAATTGGGACCTATATATTGAGAATGGTAGCTCTCATTTTTCATGGTGTTTTTCATCATTTTTCATGGTGTTTTTAGTACCGGGACTAAATTTATAAAATTATATGGAGTGTCCTATTTTTATACACTTTAAGCATTATGAGGACCTTTTCCCAAAACCCCCTTAATTAAAACTAAAATTGCCAATTATGGCAATAAACTTCTTCATTAAGTAGTAGGAGTTGTCGACTGTGGACAAAGTTCGAAACTATAGATAAACATAAGTGGGATAACCACATCTAATACAATAAAAAATTATTGAAAGAGACTTTAGATAACATATTCTGTGAAAATTTATCCACAATATATAAGCAGTTTTCTCACCATTTAATGATCAAAATGCCCAGCTGATGCACAATTCAACCGGAAGATAATTCCATTCATCCTCAAATGGATTATAAATATGTATGTAATTGAGTCAAAGATATACGCGATCAATATGAACGCACCCTATGGGTAGTGGATCAATTTAATAAACACTTAATGTTGCTTATCTGGGTACAACCCCAGCAGAAAAGGTAGTAAACATATTTCCATAGGGCAGCATAGATGGATTTCTGAACTCAACAAGTTTTCCCAGTCTGAATAATGGTAATCTCCAAACAATTATCTAGATTTTATCCCAACGAGCAAGAAAATAATGGGTATTGACAGATAGACTTTATACCTCCTTTAAGAGCTAAGACCTCTGTAATTAAACTTGAGTTGTGACCAATGAATTCATGAAAAGATGAGACAAAACACCCCTTTTCTCCTCTCATAACTAATCAGGCTTTGTTGAAGATCATCTCAATTACTCTCTTAATAATCACTTCAGAACTCATTAGGATACTTTTATACAAGATGATGCATTTAGCCTTTCATATCTCCCATAACACCATCACGAGGATATTTTGATAAATAAACTTGATATAGTCCTTATTAGACTTGAATAACCACCAAGGTATGAGAAGATACTGAATAGAATTGAAGATAGGAATAACTTCAACCTGAGAAAAGAACTGAGACCAAATCTTATAAGCCAGAGGACTATCAAAGAATAGATGTTGGATTATTTGTACCTGATTGAGACAGCATTGACACTTGGAAACAATTGGGATCCTAATTCTTTAGATTTGATCATAAAGGGGAATGGTATTGTAAAGAAGTTTCCATATTAAAATAGATACTTTGGGAGGACTAACTGGGGACCAAATGAATTTCCATAAAGCACTTGCAGCAATACCAATTCTACAAAATTGATAGGCAGACTTGAAAGTAAAATCTCCAAAACATAAAGTCATCCAAATAGCTTATTGACCACGGATAATAGTGTTTTTTAGAACCTCAAACTAAGCAGCTCTAATTCTTTTGATAACGTTTGAACCAGAAGATCCAGAACTCAATGAGTTCTTATACTTATTCTGCATGAATCTAGCCCATATGCCTTTAGAATTATTGACTATCCAACCTAACTTTAAGCTAAAAGTAGCAAAAAAAATATCAAACAAAGCTCTACCCCCAACCCCTCCTTCATTGGTAGGCCTGCAGATTCTTTGGCAATTTATACAAGCATATATATCTCATCTTTTCACATCTGAACCACAGAAAAAACTTACTAAAGATATTATGAATTCTATTAATAATAGATTTAGGAGGTTTTAAAGGGGCCACAGTGTAAATTGGGATATAACATAACACATGTTTGATAAGGACTACTCTGCCAGCTGCTGAAAGATACCTACTTTTCCAACCATTGAATTTCCCTCTGATTTAATCCGATAACTCTGTGGTAGCTGAATTTTCTCCTACCTTTGAATAAGGGACAACCAAGATACTTAATTGGGATTTTTTGAAAGGCAACCCCAAAATAGAGCCTATAGTGGATCTCCTCTCAATAAGAATAGAAGAATAAACTGAGAAGCTGCTTTTGGACTTATTTATCAATTAGCCAGAAAATTTCTCATATTTAACAAGGAAGCCCGTTAAGTTTCATAGGCTCTTTTTACAACCATTAACAAACAAGATGGTATCATCATCAAATCAAGGGTGAGACATCAAAAGGATACCGGGAGGATGAGATAAAGCCTTAACCTTCTTTGACACTATGAGATTATCCAAGCCTCTACTCATAACTTCAACTAATAAGACAAATAGGGAGGGGGGAAGAGGATCCCCTTGCTTAAGATCTCTTGAGGAATTAAAAAAACCAGATGGGAAACCATTAATTAAGATGGAGAACCAGATCTCTTAGCCTTAAGCTTAGAGTTAAGAATTTTGGATAGGATTTCAATTGAAAAGTTGCACAGACTTAAAGGTCTAAAATTAGAGCAACTGGAGGGATTGGAAGTTTTTAGGATGAGCATTATAGAAGTACTTAACCAGCTTCAAGGAATTTAGGCTCCCAAAAAATAGGATTGAATGTCATCTATAAGATATTGTTTGATGATGTCCCAACAATTAACATAAAAGGCTCCACATAAGCCATCAGGGCTAAGAGAAGTATCTGCATTGTGGTCTTTAATAGCTGAGAAAATTTCTTATTCAGTTGGCATCACTGTAAGATCCCCATTCAACTCCTTAGTTATCAATGAAGGGATAACTCCTTAGTTGGACCTGAGAATTCTAACAGAACCATACATAGCATCCTTAATTTTGACTCCTCTAGAGCTCTTTTTCTTATTGCTAACCAGAGTGATATATCAAGTAGTGCTCAATCATATATCAAGCAGTGCTCAAGCAGTGAAGCTTAAGGCTAAGAGGAGCAACCCCACATAAAGTAGATATTAATATTCAATCCAACATCAAACACTACTAATATTCAAAACAGATAGACACTGGATACATTCAAAACAAATTACTAATTTATTCAAAACAAATTACTAATATTCAAAATAGAGTTTAAACACTACTAATTGTTCACTTTGACAATTTGTTCATATTTTTCAAGACAAATTACTCTGGATCACTTATGGATAAGACAAAGCAATGACCAAACCACCCAAAATTTCTCGACATCCTTAATAGTGTCCGCCCCATGACTTCGACGATACAACGGATGATTCTCTTCTCCTGGCTCAACACTACTAACGTAAACCTTACGTTCAAATATCAGCAATTGATGGCCATGCACCACCGTTCCAGTAGCAGCTGGAGCAACAACTTGTCCACTTACAATCTTTCTCTGATTTGAAAAATCTAATAAATCGACATATGGATCATGTGGAGGATCAGTTAAATCTCCAAAGTTTGGCTCAGTTGAATCTCCAAAGTTTGGCTCAGTTGACGGGGGGTAGGAATGTAATCGTGGGGACTTGAATGCGGAACTGGAGTGTAATTACGAGGACTTGGATATGGGGCAGGAGTATAATTGTGAGGACTTGGATGCGAGACAGGAGTGTAATTGTGAGGACTTGGATTTGGTATTTTCAATCCATTCGATTCAAAAGCACTTAAAAACATGGTAACAGATGATTTGAGAAATGCCATATCCTCATCATGTTTTTCTTCTCGTGTCTTTGCTTTAGCCAACTGTGATACTATAGGAGCAATTGCCTTAAGTTTACTTTTGGACACGGGTCCAACACCACGAGTCGCCCCCTAGTATCTTTTCCTCTAAAGGTAGTCAATGCATCTGTATCAATATTGTTTTGGGTTGAAGAGCCTTGACTACTTCTCAGCTCACTCAATTTTTGCTGCAAAATTATTTATGAATCAATTAAAACCATTGAACGACGAAACTTGAAGGAATTTAATTATTACAACTGAGATTACGAAACTCACCATATCATTAGCTACCTTTGGGTGAAACTCCCCAGTTTTTCGCCTACGGCTTTCGAGATACACTTCTTCAATTTCCAATTTCCATATCATCAGATACCTTTAATGACCTTTCTTCAATTTCCAAACCAGAAAGTCTTGGTGGAGGTGGTCGCGTCTCGGTGCCTTCTGGGAGAAAATTGCTTCGTATTGACCTGAATTTGTGACTTTGGGGCAGAAATCTCCGATGACTATGATAAAAAAGTTTACCACTTTTCTTAAGCCAGCTGGCTTCAGTCTCCTCTCGACATATAGGACAACCTAGGTAACCATGTACATTGCTCCCAGATAAGGTCCCATAAACAGGAAAATCATGAATTGCCCATATCAACATAGCTCTCAAAATGAAATCCTCCTTTTTGTATAAGTCGAACGCTCTCACACCTTCAACCCATAACTCATTCAATTCATCTATTAGTGGAACTAAGAAAACATCAATGTCACTACCCGGTGCTTTTGGACCTGGTATCAACAACGACAAAATTGAAAACTCCTTTCTCATGCACAACGACGGGGGCAAATTTAAAGGCGCCGTAAGCACAGGCCATATACTCTTATCTGTACTCAATTTGTCAAACGGGTTAAACCCATCGGTTGATATTCTGAGGAGAACGTTGCGTATTTCTGTAGCAAAGTTCGGATATTGCTGATTTGCAGATTTCCACACAGATGAATCAACCGGATGTCGCATGAGATTCTCACCCACCTCCGCTCGACCATGCCAAGTCATTGCCTCTGCTATCCAAGGTATAGTGTAAAGTCTCTTCAATCGAGGACCTAAAGGGAAATACGTTAACACCTTCTTAGGTATTTGCGTATCTACTTTCAACAAACGTTTATTATGTACTATCATCTTTTGTTCATATCTAGGTTCCTTACATACAGGACAAGCCTGTTTGTCCTTGGGCTCCTTATAGTATAAAATGTAGTCATACTTGCAGCAATGAATTGATTTGTATATCATACCCAAACCTTTCAAATTACCCTTCATGATCGGATAATTGACTGGCAGTGTATTTTCTTATGGGAGCAAATCTTTTGCCCAAAGAAGTATTGTCGTCACACTTTTTACCGACAAGCCAAATTTGCTCTTTAAGTTGTGCAACCCAACCATGGCATATAACTTTGTGTGGTCGGGGTTGGATTTATGGTATAATGGTGTTGCGGTTTTTTCTTTTAACCGTATATAATCCTTAACTTGGTCCGTATCGTTGCCAATATGATCCTCACATCCTAAATCATTCCCTCTACTATCTTGCTTTTCTTGTGCTGCGTGCACTTCATACGTATCATTTATGAGATCGTTTAACCTAGCGTGTACTAACGGGTCACCATTTGTGTGAACGATTTCATTGACAAGTATTTCTTCTGGAATATAATTAAATTCCCTCTCCCCGTGGAAATGCCAAAACGTGTAGTCATCTTGCATACCCCAATGAAACAAATGTACTTTTACATCTACCCCTTTCAAGCGTTTACCATTTTTACAACGATTGCACAGGCATGGGATAATATCAGTTTCAAGATTCTTCGTTGCATAATTCACAAAGTCTTTAACCTTAACGTATACTTGCCCCACTCTACAACTTTCACCCATCCACTCTTTATATTGTGGAAACCCCATTAATTCTACAATACAAACAAATAAAAACTCAGTAAATTATAAAACTAAATAAAGTTTGAGCTGATATTTAGAACATGATCTCTGGATTATCATTGCATTAATACTATCATTGCATTAAAACTCACAGGAAAACCCGACCAAGCACAAAACGTCAAAACTTCAACGAGCACAAAACAATGGTTATTTAATTAATTTTTAGATAAAATAAATATGAATAGTATAAAATGATTATTGAAAAAAATCTAACATATTCCCAAACAAGATAATATTCAAAAAACGAAAGAGGTTAAACGATGTGTAGATATACTCACAACAAAACAATCAGATTTGATTATATTTTGTCTAGAGAACGTTGATCACAAAGATCGGGCAAAACTCGTAATATTAAAAATCCATTTGATTATATTTTGTCAAAAAAATATAATGTCTAGAGTTTTTGAATAATATTTTATCAAAAAAATAACCTCAATACAATTTCTAGGGCTTATTAACATAAAATACAATTTGTATATAGATACACACATAAACACACATATAAACATAAATCTATACATACACACACATGTAAACATAAATTTATACATACACACACATATAAACAGAAATCTCTACATACACACAAATATACACACATACCCACATATAATAAGAATTGAAATGCGCACACACACAATGAGAATTGAAATTAGGGCTTTAGACAGAAATTAGGGCTTTAGACCAACCTATACAGCAAAAATACCCAAAAATATACATGTTTGATTCACCGATCTGGGGTTTTAGAATCACAAATGCTTCTTCACATCAACGGCTTCTTCACAGCTAAGAAAAAATTATACATACACACACATGTGAACATAAACCTTATAACAAAAGTACACAGAAAATTTAGAATCGAAAAATACCTGTTTGGATAGAAAATTTAGAATTGAAAAATACAAATAGAGGTTTTGGAAAATGAAAGAGAGAGAAGAGGGCGGGAGCTCTTCACGTACAGATAGAGGGAAATTAAAGTAGGTGAAAAATTTTGTGACCGCTAATAGCAGTCACAAATTGAGTCTAAGATCAAAATTTGTGACTGCTGGGAGCAGTTACAAATTTATGACTGCCAATAGCAGTTACAAATTAAGTCTTAGACCAAAATTTGTGACCGCTAATAGCGGTCATAAATTAAGTCTAAGATTAAAATTTGTGACTCCTCATAGCAGTTATAATTTCGTGACTACTCATAAGAGTCATAACTTATGTCTACTAATAAACTTGTGACTGCTTGTGACAGTTATAAATTTGTGACTGCTTATAGGAGTCACAAATTAGTTATATGGTAACATTTGTGACTCCCATTAGCGGTAACAAACTAATTGACTCAAAAAAATTTTAACCAATTAATTTTATCACCCCTAATGGCAGTCACAAATAATTTTGTGACTCCTCCCGGGAGTGACTAGTTTGTCACCCCTATTGGCAGTCACAAAAAGGCAGACACAAAATTAATATTTTGGTGTAGTGACTATAGCTCCGAATACCGAGGATGAGGTGAAGTTTATGGACCAAGTTTCGTATGCAAGTGCGGTCTACTTGGCTAAGAACCAAGTTCATCATAGGAGGACTAACCATATGGATGTCCAGTTTCATTTCATACGGGAGGTTATCGACGGGGGTGTTATTGTTTTAAATAAATTGACACCAAATATAATTCGTCCGACATGTTGACGAAGGTGTTATCGGCGATCAAATTTGAGCAACGTTCAAACTTCATCAATGTTCTACATTATTGAGGCCCTTCGGGGTTTGTTTGATGGTGGTGTTTCTTGATGATTGAGTTGATGTATGGAGTTGCGGTATTTCGTTCGCCAAGATGGATATTTGTGGAGATTGGCTCAAAATCCCAGCGGGTAGCATGTTCGCTACAGTGAAGGAAAGCTTCAATGCGGCGAAGGGGTTTCGCCGAGCTCGACTTCTTCTAGGGATTTTTTACCATGGTCTATTCTGGGAGGCGTGACCAGCGAAGAAAAAGGTTTGCCGCAGCGAAATGGTTCGCTGCAATGAACAGACCCAAATTTGCGAAAATGGGTTTGTTAGTTGGGGGTATTTTGGGAGATTCACCATAAATGTATTCCACATATACATAGAACGTCTTAGGGATTTTAACCCTACTTTTAGAGCAACCATTAATTAGCATTGATTGCACTTGATCTTGTATACAAATTGAGATGATTAGTGAGCTTGTGTGAATTGTAACCCTTGTTAATTAAATCAAATAAAGGAAGTCGTCATACGTGGACGTAGCCATAATGGCGAACCACATACATCTTGTCTTGTGTGTTCGAGTTTTTTTTATGGAAAGAACGAAATATATTAATTAATTTCTACAAGTCACGTTCTTGGAATGCTTTCTTTTCGACAAAATTTCTCCCAATCCGGTTAAGACAGAACCGCGAGTACACTATAGGTTTTATAGAATCTGCCTTCAGGATACAATCCAGTGTATGAATAGTTTTTTATTCAAACTATGTACTATTTGATCAAATAGAGAACACTCTGAATTTGTAACTTGATAATGCCAAAATATAGAGGACGGAGAGAGGAGAAATTAGCAATTTTCGGTGTCCAAAACAGAGGCCTGAAACTCTTTTTATAGCCATTTCTGTGATTGTTCTTCAACAGTCACAGATCTTCATGTAGCGACTCAACAACCGTTGGATCGTGCCTGTTTGGAACAACTTCGATCTAACGGTTCAGATTAGGCGTCACGTCGTAAGCGAATGTACATCCCTTACACGAAACGCTACGAGTTCATCTAACGGTTTAGATCAAGTCGTTTCGGATTTTAAACCCTTTGATCGAATCATTTAATCACAACCGTTGATCTGTTTTACCTCGTCAAAACTTTAGGCTCCCACTCTCCAAGCGACGATGCGCATGTGCGAAGTGAGAAGTGAGCGTCAAAGCGCGCAATGCTCCCTAAGTCGCCCAATCGCCCTTTTGCGCGCCGCGTGTCCCGCTTACGCGTATCACGTGTCACGATTGGTGGTGCTTAAGCACCACCGCGATGCGTAGGATCATAGCCTCTTATTTGACTTGTCAACTAAGAATCTTAGTTGTCCTTCAGTTGATATACCACTACTTTTTATAGTATACTTCCAATGTGGGACAATATGGGATTTTGAGCACTCCCATATCTTTCACACCCATTTGTTCATGTTTCTACCTTCTAAAATAAAACCCAAACTATGTTTAAAATAAAACACCAATAATATAATAAAATATTAACAACTAAAGATTAAAATAAAACATCAGTTAATATAGTCAAGACACTATGTTATATTGAAATTTATCCAACATTCCCCCGCCAATTTCAATATACACAAGAGAGCAAAACAAAGAGACAATAAATAACTTTTGGCACTATCGCTAAAATCTAGTACATAAATGAGAAGTGTCTTTCGAACTTAAACTTCCATATAGTGAAAATAATCCAAAGCTTCATCAAGGTGCTGTGGTGAACGTATCTTGAACCAAGGACCTTTTGAGACTAGCTGAAACTATCACACATACCGATTTCTGAGTTTATAAGTGTTATTCTAGCATGCACTTTTATGGTCTTGTGCTAATCCTGATTTCACGAGCGCTTAAGGATCGATCTTGATTCCATAGAAAGCGGCCACACTTTCGACACTCGTATAGGTAAATCAACTTTAGTGATTCTACGAGTCACACTTATATGATTTATTAAGAAGTAACCTTCATCCTCTAATATGCAGAAAACCAACACTAGGCACATAGGAATGGAACTTTTTGTATAAAATTCCTAGTGTTCCATAACTATAATTTAACTTGTTTGTACCACATTGAACTCTATCTATATTTTCAAGATATGAGTTGGATTCCCATTAAATATAGTTGTGTTATTTAATAAACCTTAGTCCCATCCCTTTTGAGGTGATATATATCATCTCCCTAACAAGACCTTTAGTCAGAGGATCTGCTAAATTCTTGTTCGTTTTAATATAGTCGACTGTAATTACTCCTTCCTTGAGTAATTTTCTTATAATTTGATGCCTTAGACTAATGTGTCTAGATTTTCCGTTGTAAGTTTTGTTAGAAACTTTATAAATTGTGGCTTGGTTATCACAACTTATCATAATAGAAGGTGATGGCTTTTTCCATAAAGGAATATCATACAACACATTTCTAAGCCATTCTGCTTCTTTACATGCATCTGTTAGGGCTATAAATTCAGATTGCATTGTTGAATCTGATACACATGTTTGTTTCTTGGATCCCCAAGAGATAGTTGCTCCTCCTAGAGTAAAGATCCAACCAGTAGTTGACTTGGATTTTGATTCAAGATTATTCCAACTTGAATCACTATATCCTTCTAAAACAGATGGATATCCTACATAATGTAAGCCATAATCCAAAGTCCTCTTCAGCTATCTAAGCACTCTAGAAATTGCATTCCAGTGCTCTTGTCCTGGATTACATGTAAATCTATACAATACACTCACTGCATAAGCAATGTCTGGTCTAGTTCAATGCATGGCATACTTAGACTCCCAATAATACTAGCATATTTAAGTTAGTCCATACCACGCCCAATACTTTTCTTTAATTTGATACTAGGATCCACTGGTGTAGCAGCTGGCTTAAGTTCAAAATGATTATATCTTTTAAGAATTTTTTCTATATAATGAGATTGAGATAACGCTAAAGAATTATCCTTTCTCACAATTTTGATTCCTAAAATCACATCAGCTTCTCCAAGATCTTTCATATCAGATTTTGATGAAAGAAGCCTTTTAGTTTCTTAAACATATTTGATATTAGACCCAAATATTAACATGTCATCCACATATAAGCAAATAATAACACCACCACTATTTTCAAATTTACTATATATACATTTGTCAGCATCATTAACTTTATATCCATGGGATATAATAATATTATTAAACTTCTCATGCCATTGCATAAGAGCTTGTTTAAGGTCATAAAGAAATTTAACCAGTTTACACACTTTCTTTTCTTGGCCAGGCAAGACAAACCCTTCAGATTGTTCCATGTAAATCTCTTCTTCTAAATCACCATTTAAAAATGCAGTTTTAACATCCATTTGATGAATAACTAAATTGTGAATAGAAGCAAGAGATATCAATATCCTAATGGAAGTGATTCGAGCAACAGGAGCATATGTATCAAAGTAATCAATTCCATATTTTTGCTTATAGCCTTTAGCAACTAGTTTTGCCTTAAATTTATTTATAGAACCATCCGAATTTAATTTCCTATTAAATATCCATTTGCACCCAATAGGTTTAGCCCCGGGGGGAAGATCGGAAATAACCCAAGTTTGATTTGATAAAATTGAGTTCATTTTATCATTTATTGCTTCTTTCTAAAAGACAGCATCCCTAGATGTTACTGCTTCATGAAATGTGGTCGGTTCATCTTCTACATTAAGAACAAATTTAGTTTTGTTCTTAGTCTCATTTAAATCCCCTTCAACTAAATAAATTACCAAGTCAGGCCCAAATATTTTTTCAATTCTTTGTCTTATACTCCTTCGCGGTTCAACGTTATTCGTTGTTTCCGAAGAAGATATTGATTGTGAATTTTCTTCTAAAGTTGAGGAGTCAACAGTCGGATTATTATTTTCTAAACCTTGATTCAAAGTACTAAACTTTGTTAAATGTTCAAAGAATTGCACATCTACCGACTCAATGATTTCTTGAGTTTCAAGATTTAAAAATCTATAAGTTGTACTGTTACTAGAGTATCCAATAAAAACACATTTGTAAGTCCTATTTCCTAGTTTAGGTCTTTTAGGTTCATGTTTTCTTACATAAGCAAGACATCCCCAAACTTTAAGACGTCTAAGATTAGGCTTACGATTAAACCATAATTCGTATGATGTAATATCCTTATTTTTCAATGGAACTCTATTTAAAATATAACATGCAGATAAAACCGCTTCTCCCTACATCGACAAAGGTAAACCAAAACTGATTAACATTGAATTTATCATTTCAACTAAAGTCCTATTTTTCCTTTCCGCCGTTCCATTTTGTTGTGGCGTATAAGGCACCGTAACTTGATGGATTATCCCATGAGTATTACAAAATTGTATAAACTCACTCGGGTAATATTCACCACCCCTATTGGATCGTAGGACTTTAATTTTCCGATTTTATTGAGTTTCAACTTCTGCTTTAAAAATTAGAAATTTCTCGAAAACTTCATCTTTACTTTCAAGTAAATATGTATATGCATACTTAGAGTAATAATCAATGAAAGTTAAGAAATATTTATTTTCACTACGAGTCATATTACTCTTCATATCACATACATCACTATGAATAAGATCAAGCATTTCTGATGTCCTCTCAACAGATTTGGACGACTTTCCAGTTATCTTCGATTGAACACAAATTTCACATTTAGAAAGGTTATCAAATTTATAATCCGAGATTAAGCCGAGATTATTCATATTTTTATACTTTTATAATTCACATGACCTAATCTATTATGCCATAAAGAAATAGATTCAACCATATAAGCAGAACTAATATCATTGATTACATTAAGTTTGATCATGCCGTTACAAGAGTACCCTTTGCCAATAAATTGGCCATTCTGAGACAAGACAAAGACAAACTTATCAGACTCATACACTAGTTTGAAACCTCTCTTATTGAGAAGGTCCCCAGACACAAGATTTTTACACATATCAGGTACATGAAGTACATCAATTAGAGTAAGTGTTTTTCTAGAAGTTAGCTTCAATTCCACTGTGACTTTTCCAACTACATTGGTGCGAAGATTATTTTCCATCTTCACTTCTTTTCTATCAATTTCTTGATATGTTTTGAATGAAGAGCGGTCTTTGCATATGTGGACCGTTGCGCCGGTATCCATCCACCATCCACCATCCACCATCCACTTTCATTATCAATTGAATTTGCTTCGCATACAGTAGCAATAAGATCTTCAACATTGTTGGTTTCCTTTGACCCTTGTTTTTCCTTAAATGCCTTCTTTTTATGATGACATTCTCGAGAATAATGAGCCGGTTTATCACAGAAGAAACATTTTCCCTTCTTTTTCTTATTTGCACCTTGGTTCTTGAATTTTGAATCATTCTTTGCTTTAAATTTTGAGTCTTTGGTAATCTTGGATTTTTTATCCTCAACCATATTGGCTTTTGAATGACCCTCACCTTGTTCATCTTTCTTTTCTCGAATACGAGTATCATCTTCAATACGAAGGTGACGAAGAAGGGATTCCATAGTATAAGTCATTTCATCATGATTAATTTTCTTCTTAAAGCCATTCCAAGAGGATGGAAGTTTTGAAACAATCACCCCTACTTGAAATTCATCTTGAAGATTAATTCCACCGGCTTTTAGTTCACCAACAATTTGTTGGAGTTCATGTGCTTGTGTAACGACATATTTATCATTACTCATTCTAAAATTCATATAGTTTGAAATCAGAAACTTACGGTTGCTCGCTTCCTCTTTTTGATACTTTGTCTCCAAAGCCTTCCATAATTCCTTTGTCGTCGGAATAATTTGATGAGCGCTATAAACAGTTTGAGACAAAGCATTGAGGATGTGTCCTCGACACATAAATTCATCTTATTTCCTCTTCACACGTTTTTGCTTTATTTTTTCGGTGTCTTCGGGTGTGGGCTCGGGAATTTGTTCAAGGTTATCATCTAGAATGTATGAAAGTTTTAGTGATGTGAGGAAGAACATAACTTTCTCTTGCCAACGGGTGAAATTTCCTCCATCAAAACGGTCGAGTCGAATTAAGTCTTGAGTCATGACTTGAATAGATTGTGCTACAGTTCCTTCCATTTTAGTGGAGTAATAAGAAAATTTTTGCCTAAAACTGTTGGAGTTTTTTTTATGGAAAGAACGAAATATATTAATTAATTTATGCAAGGCACGTTCTTGGAACGCTTTCTTTTAGGCAAAATTTCTCCCAATCCGGTTGAGACAGAACCGCGAGTACACTATGGGTTTTATAGAATCTGCCTTCAGTATATAATGCAGTGTATGAACAGTTGTTTGATTCAAACTATGTACTGTTTGATCAAACTGAGAACACTCTGAATTTGTAACTTGATAATATAGAGGATGGAGAGAGGAGAAATTAGCAATTTTCGGTGTCCAAAACAGAGGCCGGGAACTCTTTTTATAGCCATTTATGTGACTGTTCTTCAACAGTCACAGCTCTTCATATAGCGACTCAGCAACCGATGGATCATGCCTGTTTGGAACAACTTCGATCTAACGGTTCAGATTAGGCGTCCCATCGTAAGCAAATGGACATTCCCTACACGAAACGCTACGAGTTCATCTAACGGTTTAGATCAAGTCGTTGATCTGTTTTACCTCGTCAAAACTTTAGGCTCCCACGCTCCAAGCGACGATGCGCACGTGCCAAGTGCGCGTCAAAGCGCGCAATGCGCCCTAAGTCGCCCAATCGCCCAATCGCCCTTTCGCTCTTACGCATGTCGCGATTGGTGGTGCTTAAGCACCACCGCGATGCGTAGGATCATAGCCTCTTATTTGACTTGTCAACTAAGAATCTTAGTTGTCCTTTAGTTGATATACCACTACTTTTTGTAGTATTCTTTTAATGTGGGACAATATGAGATTTTGAGCACTCCCATATCTCACACCCATTTGCTCATGTTTCTACCTTCTAAAATAAAACCCAAAACTATGTTTAAAATAAAACACTAATAATATAATAAAATATTAACAACTAAAGATTAAAATAAAACATCAATTAATATAATAAAAATATTATATTATATTGAAATTTATCCAATATTGTGCTTGTTAGTGTTTGTTCTCTCTTTACTTTCTCATTACTTTGCATTTAGATTGTGTTCTCTTATTATCTCTTTGAGTTGTTCTCATCTTGAATCTTAGGCGTGCATGAATCACTTGTTCAAATGAGTATCCGCACAACATCCTCTTACTCTTCCACAATCCCTTTATTCTTCAGTGTCCTTTAACTTCTACCACTGGATGAAAAAGAGAAAGGATGTGACCTCTTCCTCTTCTAAACTTTCTTGATTTGTTCCCAAACTAGTCAATCACAGAAGCAAAAGATTGCCCACATACAGATTGTTCAAAAAACCCACTTGCAATATCGGCAACACCCACATACTCTTATCGTTGATCAAAAGAATTTTTTTGAAAATTCCTAAACTGGCATGGCTACTCTAGCAGACACTTGCAATCCCCAAAATAGTGTGCGACTCTCTTGGTTAGTCTCTCTCTCTATTTATATATACATATACACACACATATATGCAGTGGCGAACCCGAGATTTGTGATCGGGGATGCGAAATTTTTTTACAAAGGCTGGGGGTTCGGGGGCGGGAGCCCCCGAGGCAATTTTTTTTAAGGTCATTTTTACTATTTTTTTGCAATTTTTTAACCCTAAAAATGTTAATATTTATATTCACCCATTTTTTTCTCCCACTTTGTTTACAGACTTTTTTCAAAATACCTCGGCAAAATATAAACCTAAATTATAGATAACAATAAAAAAATTCAGCATAATTGCCCTAAACTTGAAAATATATTTCAAATTATGTTTTGACAATTAAAATCAGCAAAAAATGATAAAAACTAATATAATCACGGAATAAGCAGCAATAATAAATAATCAATAATCTTATTTTTTAAATACTAATAAACGAATACCCAACAAATTGCCCTATATTTCAAAAAATACAACAAATTAATTTAACAATATTTTTACAATAAACTATTTTTTTTTAATAAACTAATTTTTCTCAATGTTTTTACAAAAAACTATTTTTTTTACATTTAACTAACTGTTAACGGATGCTCTGTTTAAACTAAGGTTGCGTTTGTTTTTTTGTCTGAATCTGAAGTCTGAATCTGAAATCTGAAGTCTGAATCTGAACTCTGAAGTCTGAATCTGAAAAAATTGTTTGTTTACTGTCTGAATGAAATTTCTGAATGTATACTATTTGTTTACAAATTTATGTCTGGAATCTAAATGCAAATTATTTGGACCATTTTACCCTTATATTGATTTTATATACAAAATGTATATTTAAAACATTATGAAAATAACTTTTTTTTATTTAGTAGAAAAAACAGCTTCCTTTTTTTATGAAAACAGCTTTTTTTTTTATTTAGTAGAAAAAATAACTTTATTTTATTTAGTAGAAAAAACAGTTTTTTTTATTATCTATGGATTATCTACACTACTGTCATTTCAAGGGTATTACTGTCATTACAAGGGTATTATTGAAAACAAACTTTCATTCAGATTTAAGTGTTCAGATTCAGAGGGTTTAGAACCTCTGAACCATTAACTCAAAAATATTACCGTTGCTATCTGAATCCAATGAAAAACAAACATATTTTTGCTCCTCTGAAATCTGAATGGCTTAAGTTCAGACTTCAGAGGTGCAAACAAACAGGACCTAACTGTTTACGCATGCTCTGTTTAAACTATGATATATGTATGTATGGATGTATGTATGTATATCCCCATCTCTCTTCGACTTTCGTTATGCCATCTTATTCTTTTCATTTGGATCAGGATGATGGATTAATTTCTATTTTGTGAAAACTATCACACAAACAGGAACATTCATATTGAATTATCAAGAAATATAAATATTGATTTTGCGGAAGCGTACCTGCATCCATGACAGAAAGTTATAATATTTGAGTCTGAGGTCTTATGCTCTTCCAGATCAACACTTTTACTTCCTCTCTAAATTTCTCTCTGACAATGGAAATCAGAAGATTGGTGTTGTGTGATCTGGGGACCATGACCCCTATTTATAACACAATCGTGTCTTTTCATATTTCGTATATTTTTATTTTAACCCATCATAAAAATAGAAATTACGCTTGTCTCTACACAATAAAACCCACACTTTAATAATACTTAAATTATTAAACCCACACTTTAATAATACTTTAAACCCACACTTTCATTAGTAAGGCCCCAAAACTTAAATTAATCACTTTAATTGGCCTACTTTTATTTGATAGCCTATAATTCATATTTATTTTATATATAAGCCCATATATTAAATTTTACTCTAACAATCTCCCACTTGGGCTATATATATATATGTAACTTTATAAATTTGAATTATACATTATGAGCTCATGAGTTTTAGCTATCAAAACTTTATGTATCTTAACAATTTTGTCCATTAATTGCACCAATATAGAATCAAAGCGATCGTCATTACACATTTCGTAAGTAGACCCATCAATGATCACATATATCAATGCAACTAATGACAAAGATCAAGTGTGGATGTGTAGCATGGAAATTTCATGCAATGTGATCTTAACATGCCTATTTCCAACTGGTCCTCCTTAAACCTTAGTGAGATCAAACCATATAAAGTCAGAGTGAATATAAACTTAATACTTTACTGCGGTAAATAACCATACAATATCCATTAAATCAAATATGTCTATGAAAGCATATAAAATACAAACTCCCACTAAACTGACATATCCTGAAAAGAAATTACACCCATATGAGCAGTGTGCTCATGAAAGACCTTGGGCGGTAATCCCTTAGTCAGCGGATCCGCAATCATGGAGTTTGTTCCAATGTTCTCTATAGATATAAGTCCACTCTGAACTCTTTCTTGTATAACTAGGAATTTAATGTCAATAAACTTTGACTTCGTAGAACTCCTGTTGTTGTTGGAATACAGTGCTGCTGATTTATTGTCACAAAATAACTTAAGTGGTGTTTCAATGCCATCCACAATACGCAGCCCCGTGATAAAATTTCGCAACCATATTCCTTGATTGGACGCCTCATAACAAGCTACAAACTCAGTTGCCATGGTGGAAGAAGCTATAATAGACTGCTTAACACTCTTCCACGATACAGTACCTCCACCAAGTAAGTAGATATAACCTGAAGTAGATTTCATGCTATCTTGGCATCCATCAAAATCGGAGTCAGAATATCCGATGATCTCTAACTGTTCTGACTTCCGATAGGTGAGCATGTAGTCTTTTGTTCTCTGTAAGTACCTCATGACTCGCTTGGCTGCTATCCAATGATCCTTTCCAGGATTACTTAAGTATCTTCCAAACATGCCAACAATGTACGCAATATCCGGACGCGTACATACTTGAGCATACATAAGACTTCCTACTGCTGACGCATAAGGAATCTTTTGCATCTCCTGAATCTCAAAGTCATTCTTTGGACATTGACTGAGACTAAATTTATCTCCTTTAGTTACAGGGGTGTCACCTGGTTTACAATCATGCATGCCAAATCTTTTAAGAACTTTCTCAATATAACTCTTTTGTGATAAACTAAGTGTACTCTGAGAGCGATCTCGGTGTATTTGTATACCCAACACAAAAGAAGCGTTACCAAGATCTTTCATCTCAAATTTCTTTGAAAGAAATCTCTTGATTTCGTGCAACATACCTATATCGTTGGTGGCAAGCAAAATGTCATCAACATATAAAACTAAATAAATATGCTTACTCCCACTGAACTTGTGGTATATACAATCATCAACCAGATTCATCTCAAAACCAAACGAGATGACAACCTGATGAAACTTGTAATACCATTGACGAGAAGCTTGCTTAAGCCCATAAATGGATTTCTTTAATTTTCAAACTGTTTTCTTTGCATCTCCCGACATAAAGTTTTCTGGTTACACCATATATATTGTTTCATCAATGTCACCATTGAGAAACGTAGTCTTAACATCCATCTGATGAAGCTCAAGGTCAAAGTGCGCCACAAGTGCCATTATTATCCTAAAAGAGTCTTTCGATGAAACTGGAGAGAAAGTCTCTTTATAATCGATGCCTTTTTTCTGTGTAAAGCCTTTAGCGACAAGACGGGCTTTGTATCTCTCCACATCACCTTTCGAATCCCTCTTGGTTTTAAATATCCATTTGCAACCAATGGTTTTTTTTTACCTTCAGGTAATGGGACAAGATCCCAAACGTCATTATCCTTCATGGACTTTATCTCCTCATTCATGGCATCAATCCACTCTTGAGATTTAGAACTTTCCATGGCTTGACGGAAGGTGATCGGATCATCTACCACCGCACCAATGCCAAACTCATGTTCTTGGAGAAATACAATATAACCATCTGGCACAACACTTATTCTTTCTCTAGTGGATCTCCTTAATGGCACGTTGTTCACCTGAACCGTCAAACCTACCGTAGTATTCACCACCACGATCAGATCTGACGCTTCTAATCCTTTTGATGAGTTGATTTTCAACTTCAGCCTTGAATGACTTGAACACGTTCAGAGATTGGGACTTTTCATGGATGAGATAAAGGTAGCCATAATGTGAAAAACCGTCTATGAATGTGATAAAATATTGTTGACCGTTCCATGAAACCGTAGGGAATGGCCCACAGATATCTGTATGCATCAGTTCTAAGACGTCTGTAGCCCTATTAGCACCAGATCTCCTTATGTTTGTCTGTTTTCCCTTTATGTAATTTTTGCAAATTTTAAAATCTGAAAAATCAAGGGAATCTAGAATTCCATCTGACACAAGTCTTTCAAGTCTCTTTTGGGAGATGTGACCTAATCTCTTATACCATAATGATGCAGAATTCTCATTGGTTAATTTTCTTTAAATACCTCGAGTACTTAATTGCAAGGTTTCATGATATGAAGCAATAGTATCAAGCATATAAAGGTTATCTACATAAGATAAAGAACCAGTACCAACCAAATTTGAATTATGAAAAAGACTAAATTTATTATTTCCAAAGGAACAAGTATAACCAAATTTGTCCAATACAGAAATAGAAACCAAATTCCGTCTAAATGACGGTACGATAAATGTCTCATTCAAATCCAAATAAGTACTAGACTTCAATAATAGCCTAAATATCACAATTGCTTCAACTTCAACCTTCTTGCCATCGCCCACAAAAATGTATCTTTCACTATCATTTGGCTTTCGACAGCTCAGGCAACCCTGCCTAGACACACTGATGTGAGTGATTGCACCAGAATCTATCCACCAAGTGTGTTTAGGTACCGAAGTCAAATTAACCTCAGAACAAACTAGGTTAAGAAGTGTACCTTTCTTGACACGCCAAGCATGATAGTTGGTACATTGCTTCTTCTTATGTCCCGCAGCTCCACAAAAGAAACAACCATCAACATTTTTTTTCTTTATGTTGTTTCTTTGGATATGGAACCACTGCAGCTTCTTTATCCTTCTTTCTTTTCTTCCCCTTGTCCTTGGAAGTACTAGCCAAATGAACACTTTCTGTCTTATCTTGCTTCAGTCTTTCCTCTTCTTGCACACAATGTGAGATGAGCTCATTAAGAGACCAAGTCTCCTTTTGGCAGTTGTAGCTCACCTTAAATTGACTGAATTGTGTGGGAAGAAATATCAGAACCAAATGCACAAGCAAATCCTCATATAGATCAAGCTTAGGTTCTCTTAACTTTGAAGCGAGATGAGACATTTCCATAATGTACTCCCTAATGTTCCCATTACCTTTATATTTCATTGAGATGAGACTTGCCAAAAGTGTACTTGTTTCAGTCTTTTCATTTTTTGGCAAATCTGTTCTTAATTTCTTCTAGGAACTCTTTGGCTGTCTTTATCGTTTTCGATATTGTGCCCCTGAATGCTTCTGGAATGGCCTTCTTTATGATCATCAAACACATGCGATTTGACTTCTCCCACCTTTCAAAGTCCTTTTTGTCATCAGAGGAACTTTTATCCGTAAGAGGTGCAGGAGAAGGAACCCTTAATGCAAGGTCCAGATCCATGACACCGAGAACTATATGAAGGTTCTCTTGCCATGACTTAAAGTTTGTGCCATTAAGCATGGAAATAGAATTAATACTGGCAGTAATGTTGGAAGCAAAACTGATAGCTGAATCAGAGAACAATAAACAAATAAAACTAGCTCATATAAGTCTTAAATCAAAAATAAATTCAAATAAAGGACAAATCCAATTTTAAGATATCGGACACTCTATTAATATTTGATCTTTGGAAAAAATATTAACTTGTAAGTGATATCTTGCCGTAATAATCAAACACTGATAAAAAGAACATATTGAATAATAATTCTTCCTTTGGGCCGATTTATTATTCATATGTAAAACTAAATAATTATCACGTGCTTATTATTAAAGTGGCACATGTAATTTTGTTAAAAAATAATCTTTCTTTGGGCCGATTAATATTCACATAAATTATATGCACGTAATTCTTTTTATATTTCGAAATAAAATTAATTTTTTGAACAAAAGAGGTCACTTGGGTGACATATTGTTTAAATTAATTTATCTCGAAATATATATATATAAATACACCAAAATTTGAATTTAAATTTGTATTTGAGTTCAAAACCCCTTTGGCTCTATACTTGAAAGGTCATGGGTTCAAAACCCCTTTGGCTCCATACTTGAAAGGTCATGGGTTCAAAACCTCTTGAGATCCTTCATAATTTTCATCATTTAAGAGGTTTAAATATGAAACACCAAGAGTCGAACCTTTAACCTTCCACTACCATCAAATCAACCGCTAGTCCAAATTTCATGAATTTTATATCGTTGGAATCGTAATGAAACGAGAATATTTCTGAATCCAAAATTTTTTCTGAAATATTATACCTTTTTGAAAAAATATTTGCAGCCAAAAATTAATATCAATACCTTCCTAATATATTCTCAACAATTCAACATGAAATAGCTCTGATACCACATGATGGATTAATTTCTATTTTGTGAAAACTATCACACAAACAGGAACATTCATATTGAATTATCAAAAAATATAAATGTTGATTTTGCGAAAGCGTACCTGAATCCATGACAGAAAGTTATAATATTTGAGTCTGAGGTCTTATGCTCTTCCAGATCAACACTTTTATTTCCTCTCTAAATTTCTCTCTGACAATGGAAATCAGAAGATTGGTATTGTGTGATCTGGGGACCATGACCCCTATTTATAACACAATCGTGTCTTTTCATATTTCGTATATTTCTATTTTAACCCATCATAAAAATAGAAATTACGATTGTCTCTACACAATAAAACTCACACTTTAATAATACATTAGTAAGGCCCCAAAACTTAAATTAATCACTTTAATTGGCCTACTTTTATTTGATAGCCTATAATTCATATTTATTTTATATATAAGCCCATATATTAAATTTTGCTCAAATCCAGTAATTCAGGACACTAGAAAATCACTATCACACCCCTCGCTGTCCCAACTCACCTCTTTCCCTTTGTTTGTTTGTTTCCCGACATCTCTCGATTCTACCCTTTTACCATTTTGGTTTAAATTTCTGGTGTCAAGAAAAAACATTATGTTCATATGAAGTAATTAAAAAGATTATTTAGTGTTAGTAATTAAAAAAATATCAATTGATTTCTTCCTTTTATATATCATCTTTTTCATTATTTCTAATCAACATGCTCTTTCCTTAATGGCATTTTCTTATTTCTAAAATTTAACACGAAGTTCAATTGGAAAGGGTTGCGACTTGAGAATACCCTGACAGTCATCGACAATAATGGTTTGTTTATAACACCCTATCAGATTTGTGGGTCACCCCATTTTGAATTTGTGAAGCGAAATAAAAATTTTGATTCATTTAGGCTGCTTATCTATTTTAGTTTTCTTTTTGTTTACAATATGCAAAGCTAAGTAGTTGAAGTAATTGCGAGCATTGCGCCCTATATATTTATTTGGAAATTTTTGCCCTAACTTTTTTGCAAATATAAATTTCCTATTTTTTATTGTGAATTACTTTTGGAACTCTTTTGGGTTAACTTTCTAACATTTTACTATTCTTCAAGGTTTATTTAAATAGAAAATTAAGGTAAATGCCATGTTTCTTCCTATATTTGGATTTTTAGGACAATGCTTTTCAAGTTTATAAATCTAGTCCTTCTGGTACAATAGCATTTATAAATCTAGTCCCTGTGGTACAATTGCCTTCATTTTTTTGGTCCGCGCTAGCGGCACAATTTTTCATGGTATTTTTAGTACAGGGACTAAATTTATAAAATTATATGGAGTGTCCTATTTTTATACACTTTAAGCATTATGAGGATCTTTTTCCAAACCCCCCTTATTTAAATACATGTTAACATTTGTTAGTTTGCTGAATGTAGAAGAATACGTATCATACAATTTTAGTGAAAAAAATAGGCAGGTGATTTATTGCATTATATTTATTTGTAGATGTAAATAGATTTATGGTTGGATATGATTGCAAATCACTTGGTTTATGTCTATACTTTTAGTTTTCTTATTGGTTGAATGGAACTTTTTTCGTATATGTATGTGTGTGTGTATATATATATATATATATATATATATATATATATATATATATATATATATATATATATATATATATATATACACATATATATATATATATATATAATGCCAGACTATAGTACATCATGCTCTATACATCACCCGTGCATCACACCTAATTTTAGGCCCTAAAAAACTTTTTTTTCAAATTTTATATTTTTTTTCTTTAAATTAACCTTCCAATCAACACATATGCAAAAAATTAGGTCAAAATACATTTTGTATCTATTTTTAAAAAATTCACAAAAAAAACTGCTAAAAATAGCTTATTTGTAAGGGTCTGCGCTAGCAGTTTTTTGTGAATTTTTTAAAAATAGCTACAAAATGTATTTTGACCTATTTTTTTGCATATGGGTTGGTTGGAAGGTTAATTTCAAGAGAAAAATATAAAATTTGAAAAAAGTTTTCTAGGGCCTAGAATTAGGTGTGATGTATAGTGCATGATGTAGGTGAGCCTTCCTCTCTCTCTCTCTCTCTCTCTCTCTCTCTCTCTCTCAGAGAGAGAGAGAGAGAGAGGAAGACCCTCCTACTTCACACTCTATACATCACACACTCCTAAGAAACTTTTTATCCAATAATTTTATTTTTCTATTGAAATTAACATTTTATTCAACACATGTTCAAAAAATTAGGTCAAAATACATTTTCTAACTATTTTTAACAAATTCACAAAATTCTACCGGTGCAAACCCTTATAAATAAGATAATTTAAGCAATTTTTTGGATTTTTAAAAAACAGCTAGACATTGTATTTTGACCTAATCTTTTTAACATGTGTTGATTGTAAGGTTAACTCCATGGATAAAATTAAAAAAAATTGAAAAAAAAGTTTTTTAGAGCCTAGAACTAGGGTGTGATGTATGGGTGATGTAGGAAGTATGATGTATACCTTACTATCTCTCTATATATAGGGAGAGGTTCAGAAATGAACATAAAAGATGAACAGTTTAATGAACCTAAAAAAAACCCACTAATTTTAATTCCTATGTTGTAATTGGTCCGTGCCAACGGCAACGGACACGTGTGTCAATCGAATATTTTTTTTACACCTCACCCCTACCCCGCCTACCCCCACCCCCATCCCCATCCCGGCTAGAAAACCCAAAACCTGTTGCCATAAAGGCTGCCATGGTGATGGGGTTGGGGGGTTGGGGATCGATCGACACGCGTGTTCATTGTCGCTGGCGTGGACCAATTACAATATAGGAAATAAAATTAATGGGTTGTTGGGTGTTTTTTTTTGTTAAGGTTCATTAAAATGTTCATCTTTTATGTTCACTTTTAAATGCAATGAGAAGCTTATGTTGAGTTTTACGATACATTTAAAATATTTCTCCAGATTGGTGGTGTGTCAATTGGTATAGTTAACCTCCATAAAAAGAACAATAAAATTTACCACAAAGACTTTAAGTAAGGATGAGCAGATTCTCAAACCAAAAACAATAGGTAGAAAAAACGTGATATTATCTCTCTCTTACTTTATCTCCCTCTGTTTTTCCCTTGGGAAAAATAACCATAAATTCCTAATTTCTATCTATGAAATAATAACTCATCCGATTCGTGCGAGACTTCTACTATGTTGTTCAACTTGATTTGATAAATTCATTTTTAGCTATTCTATGTGGCCTTTTTGTGTATTTTCATACGGTTGTATATTGGAGTTCTCAATAATTCTTTTCAAGTTGGAAGCATTTACGGATTCATCATGCATTCTAAGAAGAAATTGTTCATAACTCATCCTTTCCAGGAAATATCCATAATACAAGTTTAAAGGTTATGCCCCAATTCCACCACATTACAATTAAGCGGGTGTCCTACAAAATAGTCGACAATAATTTTATCCTCTTTTTAAATTGATTAAAACATTAGTGGATACTACTCGAACAAATTATCCACATGATTTTACCGATTGCCAACTGCGAAGAGGTGAAAATTCTAACTTTCTTATTTTGTCCTTTTTTGTGCAAAATAATCTATGTAGTTAGAATACACATTTTCTATATTATTCCTTCCCGAAATATACCTATTCTATTCAAATTAATGCTTCGTCTTGCGCATAAATGTAAAGAATTTTTTTCTGTGTGTTGTTTATCTTTGTTAAGAGAACTATAGGTCATGTATTAATATTCTAGTTATAGGATATAATTTGTTCGGGGACTCAATAGGCTTGATGCTATATGTGAGTGAAATGTGGGGAACTATAGTGAAAATGAGGTACATTTTTAATATGGTTCATTTGATTTGATTATTCGAACTTCATTTATTCAAGTTCTATCGATAAAGAGTATATCATATCATATTGGTTAATTTTGTTCACTTACTTTTCATGTGCCAGGCTATTTTCTTTACTTGTACAATTATGGGAAGAAGCGTTTTCACTTGCCTACATTTTGCAATATGACAAGTCATTTGCAGAATATACAATTTTTTTCCATTTTGCATAATTGTTTGAATGGGTTCTTTTGTCAAACCATCGTGCAAGTAATGCTACATCCCCAAAACATCCCCCAAAATGTATTAAGTGCTTGTACATTGGGGTGGGCCCCACACAAAGTACGATATTTTTGGGACTCATATCATTATTCTTATAGTATTTTAGGCACAATGAGCACTTGATATTTTTAAAATTTGCTTACCAAATTTGAGGTTTCTGGAAGTGGTAGTAATTTCAATCAAGTAACCCATTTGCATTTAATTATAGCATAGGTAATAGGTGGTTTTAAGGTTCTTTTCATCTTTTATCTCTGAAAATCGAATTAAGACTGGATGTGGACTATTTGTTCTTTTTTTGTAAAGATCCAAGCAGTGTATAGATGATGGACATATAAATAAAAGGCTTAAATTGGTCATGAATAATAAAATAGATTGCTTTAAGGTTACATGTGAATTAAGATTGGATACTTTTTTATTTTATTTAAAAAAAATATTTCAATAGAAGAAGGAAAAAAGGACAAGGTAAGTTGTTCTAGCCAAGCTATAGCAGTCAATTATGATACTTCTTTCAAATTGTTCTGTAAATATCATAAACTTTGTCTCTAAATTTTATTTGATGGGATTGGCCTCAATTATTTTAGTTTTTATATGCGGATGGATGGAACTTCTGGTACTACTGCTAAGAATTGTGAGTGTATGAATTTGGTTTAAAATGTTATTAGTGAGATCATGAGTTGACATTTTATTCATTAATCTAACAGTCTAACAGAGGCCTTTCGCCAATGTTAGACATGTGCGAGTATTAAATGATGAGGCCTATTTTCTATCTTCTCTTTTTCCGGTGATAATAAGTTTTATTCATCATAAATGATAACTCAAAACTTCCTTTTAGTTCTTTATTTAGATTTTGGGTGCATGGATTTTAGGGGGTTTGCTTTGTTCTCTCCCAGTAAAATAAAGTTCTATTTTTTGTACTGTTTTCTGTTCTTATTTTTGTGAATTTTGTTTTTCTCTCTAAACATACTATCTTTTTGTGCATGTAGATTCCAAAGGGCATGTTTGGATTTAGGGAGATCACATATTTTTTGCTTTGTTGCTTGCTTCATGGTTGAGTTTGATGGTATTCATTAAATCTCTTCTGTTTAATTTTCATAGAAGAGAAATGATTTGATTTGCAGTTTATGGAATGTAATATAAATTGAGGGTAAGGAATTGAAAATTATAATTGCCACATAATATTATGTCCTTTCATGGAAGCAATAGTTCATAAAACCTGAATGTTGTGCATTGTTGAGGTCGAAAATGTAAAATGACTGGTTGGCATTTCTACCTGATTTGCTTTGCTAGTATTGAGTTTTCTATACTGCTCATATCTTTGTGTTTATTTCCCATTGAATGGTTTGTTAGTGACACTGTTTTATGGTCAAAGATTATGGTAGTTAAGGTTTGTTCCTAATGGTTTGATTTTCTCATTTATGTATTTGTTTGACTTTCTATTTAATAATGTTGGTTAAAAGCGGCAGACCCAATAGGGGTGGCGGGTGACCACGGACCCCCATAATTTTACAAATTTGACCCTTAAAATTTATGAATATTATTTTAAAATAATATTTTAATGTGAATGGTACTCCCAAGGATGAAAATATATTTTAGCCACAATTGTCTGACCATATATAGGTAATGTAGAGTGATTAGCTGTGTAAATATGTATAGAATGACCTTTATAAAAATAAATATATCACTCACGCGCATCGTGCGGGTTTAAAAACTAATTTACTTAGCTTTTATGCCACCTTAACATCCATGCAAATAAGATCGAACAGGTACAAAGCAAAATATGAATGGTGGGTCATTTATCGAACAGTAAGGCTATGTAATCTCTAAGATGGAATGAAATTACCTGTATAGTCGCAACATTCCCGACATCAGCTTTCTCAGATTTAAGCTCTACAATACTTCTTCTCCTTCATTTTGCAGCCTAATTGGCAAGCCTACTTGCTGAAAAACTTGATTCTCCATTAAAGCACCCTGCAGTTCAGAATCAACCTCTTGATCAGTTTCATCATTTATTCCCCCAATCTCACTTCTGCGTTCCCTCTTCTCTTCTCACTCATCTTTCTTCTATCAAAGCTCAACTCTGTGGTCTTAATTTGATTCAACTTAACCAGTTCATTGTTATAGTGGAGGATGTAAATAAGGTAAAAGTGATAATATATCAAAGATCTACAATCAAATGGAAAGAGAGAAAAAGAGGGGCTAGGGTTTCATATTGCCATACACTAGAATGTCTTACAATAAAAGGAAGAAGAGAGAATAAATATATAACCTACTACAACCACCTAATAATAATAGGAGAAGGGAAAATACTAAAATACCCTCAATGCTAAATAAAACTCTAATACCCCCCCTCAAACTCACGATGCTGCAGCGAGAAGCATTGAGAGTTTGCCAACCAAAAAACGAAAACGCTGAACTGGATGAGACTTCGTAAACAAATCAGCTATCTGTGCGGAAGAAGAAACAAAAGGAAAAGTGATGGCTCCATGCGTAAGATGATGACGAGTAATATGACAATCAATCTCAATGTGCTTAGTCCTCTCATGAAAAACTGAATTGTGAGCAATCTGAATAGCACTCTTATTATCACAGTACATAGGAGTGGGCTGAGAAAGAGAGACACCCATATCTGCAAGTAACCGACGTAGCCAAACAACTTCGCGAGTGGTAGAAGACATAGCACGGTACTCGGCTTCCGTGGAAGACACAGAAACAACAACTTGCTTTTTGCTCTTCCAAGAAACAAGAGAATCACCCAGAAACACACAAAATCCAGTAACTGATTTGCGATCTGCAGGATCACCGGCCCAATCAGCATCAGAGTATGCACGCAGCTCCAAAGAAGAAGATGAAGGAAGTAAAAGACTCTGAAATCGAGTGCCTCTCAAGTAGCGCAATATACGATGAGCAGCTGCCCAATGAACTGTAGTAGGAGCAGTAACAAACTGACTAACAACATGGACAGCATGAGCTATATCTGGACGAGTAATAGTGAGATAAACCAAGCTGCCCACAATAGTGCGATATAAGGTGGGATCAGGCAAAAGAACACCATCATACGGGGAAAGATGAACATTAAGCTCCAAAGGGGTATCAACAATCTTAGTATCAGTGAGGCGAGCAAGCTCAAGAATGTCCCCGATGTACTTAGATTGTGAGAGAAGATAACCCTTTGGAGAATGATCTACCTCAATACCCAAAAAGTAACGTAGGGGCCCCAAATCCTTCATCTCAAAACAACGAGATAATTCAGACTTCAACGTTGTAATTCCACCAACATCATCCCCAGTAATAATCATATCATCAACATACAAAGAGACCAGAATACGACCACCGGAGGTGCACCTGATAAAGAGAGCTGAATCATTCTCACTTGGAATGAACCCAAGAGAGGTAATCACGGCAGTAAACTTCTCAAACCAAGCCCGTGGTGCCTGTTTGAGACCATATAAGGCTTTCTTAAGCCTACAAACTTCATCAGGACCATGTGGAACACCCGGAGGAGGAGTCATATAAACCTCCTCATGAAGATCACCATTCAAGAACGCATTTTTAACATCCATTTGCGATATATGCCACTGACGAACAGATGCAACAGCAATAAGAGTACGAATAGTAGTCAATTTCGCAACAGGGGCAAAGGTTTTGTCATAATCCATACCATATTGCTGAGAAAAACCCTGAGCAACCAATCTTGCTTTGTACCGCTCAATTGACCCATCTGACCTGGTTTTGATTTTATATACCCAACGAGATCCAATTGCCTGCTTGCCAGCAGGTAAGGGGACCAAACTCCAAGTATCTGTATGATGCAAAGCAGAGAGTTCCTCAACCATAGCCTGTTGCCAAAGAGGATCAAGAACTGCCTCTTTATAAGACGAAGGCTCAGAGAGGCAGTGAACAGAGGATAAAAATGAAGCAAAAGAATCAGAATAACAATAATAAACAAAATCTGGTGACTGAGTGGACTTACGTGGACGTTTTGGATAGCGAGAAGGAGGTTCCACCGTTTCAGCAGGTGCTTGGGTGGCCACACGAGAAGAGGGAGCATCAGGAACATCGGATGGCAAAGTACCTGCATCAGTAGAAATAATAGGAACAGGAGCAACATGGGTTGGCACACAATCGGTGCTGCAAGGTACTTCAGATGGCACACTCTCATCATTATCAGAGAACGGATCAATATTGAAGAGATCAGATTTAGTGAGTTCATGAGGGCTATCAGGAATAGAAAAGAAAGGAATATGCTCAAGAAACACAACATGGCGAGAGACATATAATTTTTTTGTAACTGGATCATAACAACGATATCCCTTTTGACCCTCACCATAACCAAGAAAGACACAAATAGCTGACTTTGGAGATAATTTGGTACGTTCCACACGAGGTCGAAGAACAAAACAAGTACAACCAAACACCTTTAAGGAAGAATAATCAGGGGCACACCCATACAACTTTTCAAAAGGTGACAAACCTGAGCAATGAGAGGTCGGAATCTTATTAATCAGATTAACAGTAGTAAGGACAGCCTCTCCCCAAAACTCACTAGGGACATATGCAGATAATAAAAGAGAGCGAGCAGTTTCAACAATGTGCCGATGTTTCCGTTCAACAACACCATTTTGCTGAGGAGTGTTAGTACAAGATGATTGGTGAATAGTTCCATCTAAATCAAGCAACTCACCGAAATTTTGAAAAGTATATTCCCCACCCAAGAAGAAGATGACGATCATTTATTTCTTTCCAGTGAAATTGCTAAGGAAGTGTGGACTCATTTTGAAAATCTAATGGGCCTCAGGATTCAAAATTTTACATTGAGATCTAAAATCATTTCATGGTGGATAAATTGCCGTGGAAAAAATATTAGATCTATTCTTTGTAAAATTCTTCCCCTCTTTATTTGTTGGCAGATTTGGTGCTCCAGGAACAAAGCTAATTTTGACGGTATCCCAATGAAATCCAAATCGATCATCCAGGCCATTCACTATGATATTGTTATTGTTTTTAAAGCTCGACCTTATAAAGGTCCTTTCTCTAGATTTTTTAATGCTTTTATTGATGACTTTGACATCTCCAATTCTAGAATGTAAGCCACCGGAGAAAGGCTATTTTTCTCCTTTATCATCAATAATATTCTAATTTAAAAAAAAAAAAAAAAAAAAAAAAAATCGCATCTAAAGCATTTTATAATAGTAGAATGTTGAGTTTTGACAAAGGCACGAAATTTATTATAAATATCAAAAAAATCCGAACGTCGTTTCATGAGAAAAACCCAAGAGTAACGCGTATAATCATCAATAAAGGAGACATAATATCGAGACCCTCCTCTTGTAATAATAGGAGACGGTCCCCACACATCAGAATGAATAAGATCAAAGGGTGCAAAAGTAGAGGAAATACTTCTATTAAATGGTAAAGCTGAAAATTTTGCAAGTTTACAACCGCTACAATCAGAGATATCATGGCAATGCAAATTTCATAATTTTCCTGTGGAAGCCAAATATTTTAATCGTGAACCTGAGACATGACCAAGACGAGAGTGCCATAAATAAAAGCTAGACGAATCTGAACTCAAACGAAAGGATGACAAGTCAACACTGGAAGCTGCAACCATTGGTACATTAAGTTTCTCCATGATGTACAATCCCCCCTGCCTACGGCCTGTCCCAATCACCTTCTGAGACTGTGGATCCTGCACATGACAAAAGGTAGAAGAGAAGGAAACTGAGTAACCGGCATCACATAGTTGACCAACAGAGATAAGATTCATTGTAAGCTTAGGAATGTGGTAAACATTAGAGAGAGAGAAGTTGGGTGATTCAATAGTCCCAATACCCGTTGAGGGCATGGGAGTACCATCAGCAATCATAACGGGCAACGAAGAAGTGGGACAAAAAGAACCAAAAGAGGACAAATTTGGTGACATGTGATTAGAAGCGCCGGAGTCTAGAATCCAAATACCTGAGGACTTACCTGGTGAAGAGATGGACATGGCATGAGGCTGTGTGGCAAGAAACTTTTGAACCTGCTCAGCAAGAGAAGACATGGATGGAGCTAAGGATGAAGAACCTGATGCAAATGAGTCTGATGGCGGTACAACTGCTGCAGTATTAGGCTGTGAAGGCCTATATGAACGCTGCTGAGATTGGTTATTGGATTTCCAACCAGAAAACTGCTGCTGAGATGGTCGACTATTTGATTGTTGTTGTTGTTGTGCTCGCAACTTAGGGCACTGAGACTTCCAATGACCCTTCTCCTTACAGTAGCTACATTCATCACTTGCAACTCTCGAATAAGGCTTGTTCTGATTACTGGAAAGAGGCCGAGAGGAGGCTGCGAAAACAGATGGATTAGGGTCCGAAGAAATTACCTTCCCTGACTGAGTCTTGAGACGAATCTCCTCGGCTAACAACTCGTGAACAACGGAATCAATAGTTGGAAGTGGACTACGATGAAGAATCGACCCACGAAGACCCTCAAAATCATCACGCAATGCCATAAAAAACTGAACCAGGCGTTGTTCCTCCCTATTGGCAACATATGGTGCAAAGGCCTGCAATTCAACCGACTCTGTGAGAGCCAACTGATCCCATAGATCCGTCATAGCAGAATAAAACTCCTGAATACTCAATTTATTTTGCTCAAGAGCCCGAATATCGCAATCCAATTGGTACTTTTTTGCGAAATTAGATTGGGTATACAATCTGCCCAAATGATCCCAAACATCCTTTGCATAATCATACTTAGCCAACTGCATACCTATAGAAGGTGCAACGGAGTTGTTGATCCAAGTGATGATTTTCGAGTTGTTTGCCTCCCAAACATCCAACAACTCTGCATATTTTTCAACATTCGTCTTATCATTAGGCTTACTTAAATCGCCATTAATGTAACCCCAAAGCTTCTTCCCTTTCAAAAAATTCTTCATAACATAACTCCAATACGTATAATTTTTTCCATCTAATCTGACACTAATTGATTGCAGCGAATCATCTCTTTCACCAGCCATTGCGAAAATAAACAATCAAACAGTACCCAAACGGAACCAAATCAAACGAACTAAACAATTAATCGAACAAACAGGAGGAAAACGACCATAATTACCTTCAAAACAGTCGAGCGAACAGAAAAAGTACCTCCCGCTCTGATACCATGATAATATATCAAAGATTTACAATCAAATGGAAAGAGAGAAAAAGAGGGGCTAGGGTTTCATATTGCCATACACTAGAATGTCTTACAATAAAAGGAAGAAGAGAGAATAAATATATAACCTACTACAACCACCTAATAATAATAGGAGACGGGAAAATACTAAAATACCCTCAATGCTAAATAAAACTCTAATAAAAAGTACATGGCAATGAGTTCACATGTGCATGTTTAAATTAGAGAACACAGAATTAATAACATTACAACGAATAATACTGCTTTGACAACGGAGAGTATAAGCGTTGTAAGACAGGTATAACTGATTTGAGTTATTATTAATCAAATATTACTAAGTAGTATACATACAGAATGCACATCTTCCATGTGAACAATTTAAGACCTTTTTTCTTAAATTATTTATTAAGGAGATGTGGTTAATTAGAGGAAAAAAAATACAAGTGGACTTTTTTCTCATTTCAAATCTTTTGTGAGGGAGCTGTGTCATTCTCTAAAAAATAGGAAGAAAGTATCGCACACCCGACTAAATTAAACCAATCCTCTCTTCAGAAAAATCAGGCTGTACGCACGGATGCTTAACGCCAGCTACGTACCGTACATGTTTTGCATGTCTTGTCAATAACCTATTTCGCAGGGTTTTATTTGATATCACATTTACCAACAGTGAACATTGTTGACAAATGCTGGACTAGTAATTTAAGTAAATTTAGTTAACAAATACTGGACTTATAATTTTTAAGTATTGGTACTAGGTAAAAAGTGCTAGTCCTAAGGCGACAAAAAAATGTTAATCATTTACTTTGTTTTTATGCCGCCATAACTTCCATGTGAATAAAGATCGAGCAAGTACACAGAAAGATACGAACGGAGAGTTATTTATGAAATAGTAAGAGGCCCTAAGATGGAATCAAATTACCTTAATAGTAACAGATTTCCAAATACCAGCTTGATCATTTTTAAGCTCTACAATATCTTCATTTCTTCTTCGTTTTCCAGCCTAGTTGGCAAGCCTGATTGGTGAGAAAGTTGATTCTCCATTGATGCACCCTACAATTGAGTATAAACCTTTTGATCAGTCTCGCCATTTACTCTCCCATTCTCTCTACTATGTTCCCTCTTCTCTTTTCACTCATCTTGCTTCTGTCAAAGCTCAACTCTCTGTTCTTACATTAATTCAACTTAACAAGCTCAATTTTATAGTAAAGGACGCAAATGAGGTAAAAATATGCGCAAATATGTTCAAGTGTGAATGTCAATTGTATGTTAGAGAACATAGAAACAATATTATTACAATGAATAGTGCTGCTTCGACCATGGAGAGTATAGGCGTTGTAAGACAGGTATAACTGATTGAGGTATTAATCAAATATTCCTAAGCGGTATACATATAGTATGCACATCTGCCATTAATTTGTTACTTTACCAAGATATGACCTGTTGGTTTTGGCTCTCCTATGATGTTTGGAGCAGAACTGAGATTGAGGCAACTTTGTGTTGTGTTATTTTCAGTTTTGATTTATTTACAAATTTGCCATTTTGGCTCAAATCTATAAATACAAGTGTTATTTCTAGGTTTTGAAAAAAAAGAACAAGTTTGAGAGCTATTTTGAGAGTTATCAAAGCTAAAGAGAGAGAGAGCTCCCATTTGAGGGGTGAGTTCTTGTGAGGTTGTGAGTGACTTTCCAAGAGAGATAAATTGTGTGTGTGTGTATAACCTTTGGGTTCCTCCATTTATCTATAGAAAGAAGAAATCCTCCTTGGTGGATGTAGTCAAATTTGGGTGACCCACGGTATATCGTTGTTGTTTTGCTTTAATGATTGCTTGTATGTTCTCATTGTCTATTCATTGATGCTTGGTTGAATTGATTGGGAGTTTGCACACTAGTTCATTTAAGGAACAAGGTCTTGGGTGTTTTTCGCACACCAAGTGTTTGATAAAATTCCCGAGTGAGTTTTATCGTCTTGATCGCTAGAGATAGTCTTGCTTTAGCGCAACAAGTGGTATCAGAGCTTTGGTTGCATTGTTTGCCCGGTATTTTGGTTCGAGGTAAAATCAATTTTGGTAATTTTGGCATAACTTTTGTTTTTGTTCCAAATGACGGAAACTGTGGAGAGTACTCGAGAATCAACCTCTACGAGTGGATGCTTTAAGAGATGGGATCCGAGTTATGGATCGAGTGGCTCAATGAAGACGGACATGAAGGCTTTTAATGAGAAGATCAATTTCGGGTTATGGTAAAGACGAATGCGAGGCGTTCTTGTCCAACAGAGGTTGCAATTAGCATTGTTGGGGGTAGAGGGACGACCGGTAGGCATGACCGATGCCGAGTGAATTGACATTGATCAAAAAATGGCTTCGTGTATTGAGATGCTTATCAAATATGATGTGTTGAATAACGTGATAGCGGAGACCATGGCTAAAGGCATGTGGGATAAGCTAAAAGAGATTTATTTGGGAAAGTCGTTATCAAATAAATTGTTCCTCAAGAAGAAACTCTTCAAGCTTGAGATGAAGGAGGGTGAGGATATGATGAAGCATATCAACGTTTTTAATGCCTTGATAAATGACTTGAATCGGATAGATGTTCAATTCATTGATGAGGATCGAGCATTATTGTTGCTTACATCATTACCCGATTCATACGAGCATTTTGTGACCACTCTCATGTTTGGTAAGTCTACGCTCCGGTGCAATGAGGTTATGTCACGATGAGAAATAAGGAGGGTGGAGGTGACGGGTATTCCCACAATGAAGGCCTTACGGCGAGAGACGGAGGTGGGCAAAATGACGGGAGGAACTCCAACCGGGGATTTAATGACGGTAGTAGGTATAGATCGAGGGGTGTTGGTGGTAAAGGGCCGAAATGCTACAAGTGTCGGGAATGGGATCATATGATTCGAGAATGTCCTTTGTGGAACGACAAGGTTAAGGGCAAGGTTGATTCCAAGAGGGCAACGGTAGCGAGTGCGAATTATGAAGATGAACTTGGAGAACTTCTCATAATCTCTAAGGTTAACTCTCTTTCCCAAGATGATTGGATATTAGATTCGGGATCGTCGGATCACGTTTGCTCCAAGAGGGAATATTTTGAGACTTTTACGGAAAATGGAAAAGGTTCCATGTCTTTGGCTAATAGCTAGAAGGTTGTCGTTGAGGGTGTCGGGATGGTGAAACTCACGATGTTCGATGGGGTGGAGCGCACTTTGGGTGGTGTGGCCTATGTCCCAAAGTTGTGAAAGAATTTGATATCCATTAGCCGTTTGGATTCCAAGGGTTGTCGGGTGTCGGTGGCGGGTGGAATCTTGAAAGTCACACGCGGTTGTATGGTCCTAGCGAGGGGAGAGGAGAGAGAGGGGTTGTATCGTCTAAATCAGACTTCGAGAAAGATGGAAAAGCGGTGTGCACAAGTGATCGAACGTTCGAGGCATGTCTCGTTTGTGAACAAAAAGGAGACATTGGGTGCTAGCTTTCCGAGAGCAGACGGTAGTGATGGGAGAATACCTACTAGTGGAGGGGATGGATCGAAGTCCCCCTCCGGGGCCAACGGGTGATGTTGACTTGGTTTAGTTGCACACATGCATTGGCTGATTGGAATCGAGGAGATGTAGGACCGTGATGGATTCGAGGTGTGTCTAGCTAGTTCAAGGAGGGCCGATGAGTTACTATTTGCGAGCATTGGCAAACGGGAGTTTTTCGTGACAAAGACTTGGTACATCTTTCGAGGGTGAGATTTGGAGGGTATGAGAGGTGAGGAATTTTCCCTCTCATCCGTGGTTATTTCTCATGGTGGAAGATGGTGTTGATGTGTTTGAATGTTTCGTGTAAAGAGGGTGTATGCTATATGTATTGTGTGGGGGTGTACTCACCGGATTACATGCGGAGCGAGATTCACCGTATGGTTACATGAGAAGTATTCAGATGCATGAGATGGAGAGTTCTTAGTTTAGAACTTGGTTCCTCGGCGGGTGGAGTTGTTTGGAGTCTTGGAGTGAAGACTTGCGATATATCACTTCATGGTTGAAGTTTGGGGTGGCTTAGCGTCGGGTGGAGCCAGGGATGCAGCCAGGATTTAATCTTAACGGGGGCCAAAGCTTTATAAAAATTAAATTTTCACCTGACAATATATTATATATTTATCAAAAAAATGTAATGGTCGTATATACACAAATGACCTATAAGCATTTTATTAAAAGGAAAAAACAAAGACAGTAAATGTAAAAGATACGAAAAAATTAAAAGAGTAGCATTTCAAAAATAATTGAGTAGCTTAGTTATTTACATGGAAAATGAATATCTTATTGCGTTTTAATTTTTAACACCTTGACCTAGCATTTGTTTTAACATTAAAGAGCCTGAAATAGAATTTACCTGACATCAAACATTATTTATGCTTTATACCAAACAATACAAGTCAAACTTTAAATTTACAATTGTGTAGAATAGTTTCAACTAGAATGTATTTAAATGTCAAAAAGAACATTTGCATATTAAAGAAAAACTTACCACAGACAGTCAGCTAATTTGCAGTTAGGAAAAATTTAAATTGAGAAAAAGAGAGACCTCAAATAATGGCCCATTAGAATAATAGGATTTTGACTAGTGGTAAAATATTTAAATGAATAAATGATTTTTTAAAACTCTGTTTGAACGTTCTTAAAGAAAATGGTTTGAATGGGAAAAACATTTTGTGATTTATATTTTAAGGCTTAGTCAAATGGGTGGATAGGTGGGGCTCACTTTGATTTTGTAATGCAATTCTCATATGGCTTTGGATGACTGAAAGTACATGCCTACATCAATAAGGGATATGTAACAAAAAAAGATAGGGAATTCATAGCTTGTATAGCATTGAAATGCAAATTTGTAAAAGCTTGGAGGGGACCATGGCCCCCCTTGGTCCTGCTATAGCTTCGTCCATGGGTGGAGCGTATTGGCTTGTTAGAAGTCGGGATGATCTTCGAGCGGATTCGATGTTTGTATTCCGAGTTTGGTTGGATCGTGAAGATCGCCTGGGGGAATCGCATTAGCTTTGTAGATGATGGGACGGTCTTCAAGCAGGTTTAATTTCAGCATTCTAGAGATTGGTTGGATCATCAGGATCGCCAAGGTGGAGTTTGTTGTTTTGGCTCTCCTATGATGTTTGGGGCGGAACTGAGATTGAGGCAACTTTGTGTTGTATTATTTTCAGTTTTGGTTTATTTACAAATTTACCATTTTGGCTCAAATCTATAAATACAAGTGTTATTTCTAGGTTTTGAAAAAAAAGAACAAGTTTGAGAGCTATTTGAGAGTTATCAAAGCTAAAGAGAGATAGAGCTCCCATTTGAGGGGTGAGTTCTTGTGAGGTTGTGAGTGACTTTCTAAGAGAGATAAATTGTGTGTGTATAACCTTTGGGTTCCTCCATTTATCTATAGAAAGAAGAAATCCTCCGTAGTAGATGTAGCCCAAATTTGGGTGAACCACGGTATATCGTTGTTGTTTTGCTTTGATGATTGTTGTATGTTCTTATTGTCTCTTCATTGATGCTTGGTTGAATTGATTGGGAGTTTTCATACTAGTTCATTTACGAAACAAGGTCGTGGGTGTTTTTCGCACACCAAGTGTTTGATAAAATTCCCGCGTGAGTTATATCGGGGTCGCTAAAGATAGTCTTGCTTTAGCGCAACATGACCATCCTGATGAGCAAAGTGTAACTTTGAATTCAATTATATTCAGAAAATGCAATACTTAGTTATAATGCATGTTGGATTGTTATTCGTAGGATAAAATTGTGTTTTGATTGGATGGTTAAAAGTTTTAAATACAATAAAAAATAAGTAAAAAAATAAATATAGGATGAGCAACATGTGAATTTAATACGAAGGGTTTACGGTATCTAAATTACTTGCATAATGATTAAGAAATGAAACAAGTTGGGGCTTAAAGTTTTAAAAGTCATTAATATGAAAACCGAAGTGGTGTGTGTATATATATATATATATTAGGGTTAAAAAGTACAAGCAGGTAGAGTGGAATTCAATAGGTGGGCTTAAGAGCTTGTTCTCAATGAAATCCGACAAAAAGAGAGGTATGAAAATGAAAACTTTAAAATTGGAAACAAACTTTTGGAAAGAGAAATCACTTTAACAAGATCTTATATTGTTCACATTTCCAACACTGGAACAGTCGTTGACAGACTCTCCATCGCATTGTTCTCTCAAAATGGTATCACTGCTCTGCCTTCCACCTTCGAAGTCCAAATAAGTGTTGGTGGACAGACGTCAAATATATTAATAAGAACACCACTAATTATATATGGCATTTAGTAAAAAGAAATAATTAAGAACAATAAGGGTGTGTTTGGCAGAACAAATTTCAATCTTTGGAATTGGAATTGGGGCCTAGAATTTCAACTCCATTGTTTGGTTCAGAAATTTGCTTTGTAATTGTCATGGATTTCCAATTCTAGGAATTATAATTCCATAAATTGAATTTCAAAGTAAAATCAGATAATTACAAAATCATATTGTTATGGAATTGATTACAGAGACTAATTCACTCAGAGTTTCACACACACATTGCACACACATACTACACACAGTTTCACAAATGCACACAGAGTTTCACAGGCGCGCGCGCATTGCGCATTGAGTTTTACACACTTCCTCACAGAGTGTACACACATAGACACACGTTCCAAGCGGTGCACACACACAATTTCGTGAACACAATATTACATAAACACTACAGCATACAAACATGAATTCAGAAATCTAATAAAATTCCACACGGGAATCAAACAATTGAATACTAAGGTAACGGATTTAGAATTCACTTTAATTGCAATTCCATTTGAATTCTTGACATCCAAACATACCCTAACAGTATTTAAAATAAGGAATTTATGAAATATGATACGCTTATCAATCATTTGAATAAGTCTCCGTATCTCATATTATTTTCATAAAATTATTATATATTCTGATTCAATTAACATATATTTACTATATCACAATATCAGATATTTACTATTTATACTATCTTCTGACTGATACTTGACCAAATTATAGATACTTTGACGACGGCAAAAGACACCGGAGGCCGCCGGTGGTACAGGAGATGGTTCTATATTGAATTCAGGGTTTAGGTATTCTGGAACAATTATTAAGGAGAGGTGGTTAATTGGAGAAAAAAAAAGTTGACTTTTCTCATTTTAAATCGTTTGTGAGGGGACTCTGTGTCATTCTCTTAAAACTAGGAAGAAAATGACGCACACTAGACTAAACCAAGCCACTCCTCTCTTCACAGAATAATGCTTTACTTATTTCGCTTTACATCTGTCCCAATGTATCATTTCTAATACATCAGCGGGGCAGTCTCGCACACATTGGGTACACCCCATACATGTATGATAAATCTTTACTGAATGTGACATGGGATCTATACTTTTTTTATCGTCAGAAATTTTTGATCTAGTAAACTTATAACTGAATCATATATTTAGATTCCAGACGAATCAATTAGTTACCAGAGAACAATGCTTTACACAGTAAGTACTGGACATGCTCTGCATGTCTTGTCGCTAACCTATTTCAAGTTTTTTTTTCTCATATCACATTTACCAAGTCAAAATTGTTCATGAATGCTGGACTAGCAATTTAGGTATTGGTCGCTAAATTTAGTTAACAAATGCTGGACTGGTAGTTTGGAGTATTGGTACTTGGTAAACGTGCTAGTCCTAAGGCGACAAAAAAAATGTTAAGCATTTACTTATTTTTAAGCCAGCATATCATCCATGTGAATAATAAGATCAAGTAGGTACAGCAACATACAAAAAGGGGGGGGGGGGGGTCATTTATCAAATAGTAAGAGTATCTTACGCTCTAAGAAGGGATGAAATAACCTGAAAAGTTGCAAAATTTCCAACATCAGCTTGATCAGTTTTAAGCTCTATAATATCTTCTTTTCTGTTTTCATTTTCCAGCCTAGTTGGCAAGCCTGCTTGCTGAGAAAGTTGATTCTCCATTAAAGCACCCTGCAGTTCAGAATCAACCTTTTGATCAGTCTCACCATTTATTCTCCTAACCTCATTCCTCTGTTCCCTCTTCTCTTCTCACTCATTTTTCTTCTATCAAAGCTCAACTCTCTGTACTTATATAATTCAACTTAACCAGCTCATTTTTGTGGAGGATGAAAATAAGGTAAAAATAATCGCAACTAAGTTCATGTGAGGATGCCAATTGTACATTAGAGGAAATAGAAACAATGAATAATACTTCTTGGACAACGGAGGCGTTGTACAGTATGCACGTCTGCCATTTATTTGATACTTTACCAAGATATGACCATGCTGGAAAATAAGTGTCACTATGTATTCAATTATATACTCAGAACAGAATGTAATAATTAATTATGATCCATGTTCAGTTGTTATTTGTAGGATAAAACTGTGTTTTGATTGGTATTGTCAAGAGTTTTAAACACAATAAAAGTAAAAATAAATATAAAATATAAAATAAGCGACACATAGATGAATTTAATACAATAGAAAATTACAGAATTATCATGTTCTACCACATTTTTTCTGAAAAAACCTACTAAGAGATTTCAAAAATCAATCAACAAAATGTAAAAATTTCCCCAAATCAATACAGAAATTAGGAGCGTGTGGAAGTGTTCCTTGCTAGAGGCACTTGAAGGAGCATGTAAAAGATTTTCCATATCGATCCCAAAATGTGGATCTACTTAGTACAATGTGGTTTTCTTTGGTAAAGACACATTGTGCAAGGATCGTTTTAACATTATCCTTTAATAAAAAGGGTTTCACAGTTTCTAAATTATTTTCAGATTATTAAGAAATGAAAGAAGTTAGGGTGCGTTTGGAAACCCCAATTCAATGCCATAAAATTGTAATTTAAAATTTTCCAGGCACACCCTTAGGGTTTAAAGTTTTTCAGTACTAATATGAAAAACGATGTCAAATTAATTGAATAAGAGCACCCTGATTATATATGGGGTTTGGTAAAAAAAATTAAGAACAATGAAAGTATTTAAAATAAGAAGTTTATGAATTATGATGCTCAACGGACAAAACCAAAAGACTTTTCTCTTCAAAACATTTCATCCAACAACGGCAATCCACTACCAACTAAGGGTCCGTTTGGTTCGGGGGTAAAATATCTTTCACCACGGTGAAAAATAAAACGGTGAAATATGTTATCACCTATATAGATTTAAATTTTGTTTTAAAGTTGTATAATTATAGGATATGGACTTATTCACAATTTCAAACTAACAAAAAATTACTTTTAAATATATAAAAATAGCATTTCACCTTTCTACTTTTCACCGTGATTAAAAGTATTGCACTCAAAACCAAACGGGCCCTAAAGGTGTCAATTTTAAACACGACACGATAACACAACAGGGAACCCTAAATTTGACACGATATGCCTTGTTCCTTGTTCGTGTCGTGTTTTCTGACAATAAGTCGTCAAAATTAGGACTCATTCTACAATGTTGTGCTATTCATGTTTTCGCGTACTTATCGTGTTTAATTGGGTGTACATATTACTAATGGTGTTATTCTTGTCGTGTTGTAAATGGATCGTGGTCGTGTAGAAGAGTCCTTCTATGCCGACACAGATTTGTAACATATGCGACACAGTGACGACACAGATTTGTAACATATGCGACACAGTGACGTGTCGCACCGGTATTGGCTATTGCTGCCGGCAGAGGCGGATCCAAGGGGGGCAACGGGGGCCTTGGCCCCCCAAACATCTAAAAAATTCAAATTTTAACCCTATAATTTTAAAACTTTATGATTTTTTTTTATATATTTGTAGTTTTGACCCCCACAAAAATTGATATATATTGTTTGGTCTCCTCTTAGTCACATTTCTGGATCCGCCACTTGCTGCCGGCGCGGACCCACATCCATAAGGCGATAACCAATACCGGTACAACACATCACATCACTTTGTGTCGGCGTAGAATTATTGCATGTAGAAATGGTGCTTGTCATGTTACACCCAATCACAACTCAAAAACACGATAAACTTGTTATACATTTTTAATGTTGAAGTAGAGTTTACAGTGAATTTAATATATGTTAATTTGTTATACATTTTTAATAGATGTTAATTGGTCTAACATCAATGGAAGTAATATATGATCAGATGAGAGCACTTGGACATGATGTTAATGCAAAGCCATGCAAAAGTCCCAAGAAAAGAACAATGAAGTTAATCACTTGTGATATATAATATAATCTACCTTTTGAATTGCAAAAAATAACGATATAAAAATCATCTCAACAAAATAAACATTATCTCTGAGAGAGAGCGAAGGAAACAAAACCTTGTTTACCGCAGCTTTGGTTTCTTTGTTCGGGGAGTGGAGTACATATAAATTTGAGAAAAGTAAATGGTGAAATATTTTATTATATATTTAAAATTAATTTTTTGTTGATTTGATATTATGGATGAGTACATTTATATTTATATCCTTATCCTTATCTATACTTATATCTATATCTAATCTATATATATCTAATAAAACTTATAAACCCAAATCCTCATATGATGACATTGGGCAATCTTTAAATGCCATCTCCCTTGAAATCATTTAGGTCTCGTTTGGTAATTCAATTTCAAATCTTGTAATTGGATTGTCAAACGGCCCCTTAGAAGAGTTATTGCCCTTTTTTTCCCTTTCCTTTTAGGCAGGTACCGTCTTCCTATTTTTCTCATTCAAGACATTAAATATCATGGGCCTCTTTTTCACCTTCTGCCCTCTCATTTCCTCACAAACCAAAGTAGCCACATAATTCCCTAAGCTCCCTACTACCTTGCGTACACTTACAAATCCAAAACAGCCACAAACATTTAAGAAACCCAAAACACTGAACAAGAATTGAAGGAACCCAACTTTCAAGAAGCAGCATTCATTACCCAACGCCCAAGATAGAATATAAATGCCTTACCATTGCTCTATTGAATCTCACTATAAATTTTGCTCCTTTGAAGTTTATTCAACCTGTGGCTCTTTTTTGTCCAATAGAAAAATTATCATTGTTGAGAAACTTATATGATAAGAACTTTGAAGGTATTATTTTTTGTTTTATTTTCATTCAAGAATTATTATGCGGGTTTCATACACTCATTATTAATAAGTGCGATATTCATGTAACATGACCTGGATATATTTCTACACTGTTATTGATAGAAGTGCGATATTCATGTAACATGACCCGAATATATTTCTACACTGTTATTGATAGAGGACAAAAAGTGGTATATGGAATAGTGGTGATGTTGGTTTTCATTATTTTAGTGGCTTTGGGTTTGTGTTATGGTAATTGTTATGTTATAAAGGTTAAGATGATCTTCAAATTTAGGTTTGACATTTTATAAAGACAAAACGCCGTAAGTTGATTTAAAGTTGAAGTTCTTATGTGTTTTGAGTTCTGTCAGATTTTTATTTATTTTCTTTTGAAATAGAAAATAAAGACTAATAATTTTTTTTTACCTGTGAAAGCAAAACATTCATGGCGGAACAGTACAGGTACCTATGAGTTTTTTTGTCATTTTTATTATTTTAGTCATTTTTACAATCAAATTTATAATTTCAGTAACAATATATAATTTGTAAAGGATTTTTTTTCATTTATATATGTATATATATATTCGGCCACGCATCGCGTGGCCTTCATGCTAGTAACATAATATAATTTTAGTGTCTCTTCAGAGAAAATTGACATGTGATAACACCATTAATTACACCTATTTTTATGCAACACCATTGATTACATCCATCCGATTTCTTCACATCTTTTTCCAAGAAGAAAACGAAAATTAAGGACCAAATTGGACTACTCCATCCGTCAGAAGTAGAAATCAAGTTCGACACTGAACCATGACTCTTTGCATTTTGGGCCATTTGGGGGATATACACTGAATTTAGTCTCTTCATCTTCATAGCTATTCGTGTCTACATTTAGTGTTCTATTTCTATTCCCTTCCTTTACAATCCATCTCTCACCTAATCCTCTCTCTCTCTCTCTCTCTCTCTCTCTCTCTCTATATATATATATATATATATATATATATATATATATATATATAACCTGAAAACCCCAAGGACGAACGCTTGAACAACTGGATTTTTTGAAGCTTTTGATTTGGGCGACATGGATGAAGTATGGATGAAGTTTGGAGGTATCTGTTTCTTTTTCCTCCCCTCATGAAATTTCTTCATCATACCATACATATATGCCTGTAAGATGAGCACCGATGTTTTTTTCAAAAAAATAGAATTTTTTTTATAAAAAAATGTATTTTTTTATAGAAGTATATTTTTTAAAACTGAATTTTTTTAATAAAAATGCCTATTTACAAACTTTAATTTTTTTATATTTAATACTATTTATAAAGAAATACAGTTTTTTTTCAATACAGTTTTTTTTTTTTTTTATAGATTTTTTTGTTAATTTCTTTTTTAAAAATACAGTTTTTATAACAAAATACATTTTTATCAAAATACGATTTATAATTTTTTTTTTAAATATAGTTTTTTATAAAAAAAATTATGTTTTTCAATTTTTTTGTTTTTTTGTTTATTTAATTTTTTTTAAATACAGCTTTTTTTAAATAATGCCCTTTTTTAAAAATATTTTTTTTTTGAGAGGTAATTCTATTTTTATCACAAACTATTAGATTTTGTTTTAAGAAGCATTTTTTTAATATACTTAGGTTCGTGCATAATAGGTTCAATTCGATTTCGATGTATTTTTATTTTAAAAAAACTTATTTTTTTTAAAGAAGTATATTTTCGAAAAATTGAATTTTTCATAAAAATGCCTATTTCAAAACTTTATCCTTATAAAAACTGTATTTTTTTTAAAAACAGTTTCTAAAAAATACGCTTTAAAAGGAAACAAACTTTTTTAAAATATAATTTTTTGTTGTTTTTCTGTTTTTTTGTATATTTTTTCCTTTATTTCTTTCAAAAAACGCAGTCTTTATGATAAAATACATTTTTAACAAAAATACTGTTTATAAACAGTTTTTAAAAATATAGTTTTTATACCTTCCAAAATTCGGTCGATGACCTACTAACGAACCCCCAACGCCGGCGAGAACGACCTCTGACAATTGTAGATACGTGTATTCAATTGTCTTCTTTTGTATGTACAGTGGCTCATTTTAAATTTCTTAATGGATTTCTAACCTTAACTTTTTTCCACCTCTTTAGTTTTATGTATTCTAAATGCAAGAACATCCATTACCCTTTTAAGTTCTTTATTGATATCAAAATGAAAGGGTATGTGAGAGAAATTTATATGTTAATTTTCTTATCCTGTTAATTGCATTTGGCAAGCATAAGAGATATATTTAAATATGTCTGAATTGTATAGTTAAGGTTGGTTGTAAAAATAATGTATCTACTCTAAAATATTTTTTTTGTGGCTTTTGAATTTTTTTTAACATTATTCTGTAGATTGTTCATATCATACGATGGTTATCCATACAAAGATGACGAGATGTATACATAATTTACGCTTCCTTTATTTTAGAATATATTGTTACACAATTTCATCATTGTAAACGTTAAATGATACAATTTGCTACTAAGGGCCCGTTTGGCAACCCAATTCCAAAGCTTGCCCGTGGAATTAAAATTGGCATTCCAATTCCATTTCCATGACTTGGAATTGGATTGTCAAACGAACCTTAAGTTCTTATTAGAAATTTTGATAGGTAGTTTGCTTACTGCTTTTTATTTTGTTTCCATACACTTGCACAACAACAATTTCTACAAAGCTCCCGCGCATCGCGCGGGGCTTATTTTTAAAATGGTAGTATTTAAAGGTATTAATATTGTCATTAATGCTAAAATTAATGTATTAAATGGTTCCTCAATTTTAACATGTCCGTATACAAAAATATTAAAGTATATGTTTTGTTAACAATTTTAAATAATTTACTTTGGAGATATTTGTTGTTTTCCTTAGTTCGTCTTTGCGTGTTATTTCTTTATAGAAGATATTATATTTAGAATAAGTTTTCTACATTTGGTACAATAATGTCTGATTATTTAACTTTAAAATATTGAACAAAGTTTGTATCATAGTATTTCAGTTGCTTATAAAGTTGCTGAAAATATGACATTTTTTTGTTTATTTTGAATATGCGACAGATGAAAAAATTGAGTATCAGTATAATGGCTTTAAGATAAGATATTGAATATATACTAATTTTTTTTAATTATCTTTATATTTGTTTATTACACATCTCCCTTGCATCGCACGGGTTGTATGCTAGTTATACCTCTAATACGATAGTATTAGAGGTTAATGAGTCATTAATTCTTAAACCCAGCAGGGACTCCATTCAATTCATTTTTACAACACTGTTTGTCTTCCCTAGATGCTCTTTTATAGTCCAAATCAATTTTTCTCTAATGTCTTTATAAATGACCTTAGATATCTCAAAATTACTACTTCCCATCTCATCTTGATAAAAACATCAAAACACGATTCTCTTAAAATAATCAAACTTCACATTTACCTTTCACTAACAACACAACCCAGTGGCACTTCCCATTTGGCCCCTTTCTTGATTGGACTAAACACGAACATGGCTAAGCGTCTGATTCCTTCTTTGAATCGTGTTCTGATTGAGAAAATAATCCCTCTATCCAGGACCAATGCCGGAATTTTACTTCCTAAGAAAACCTCCGAGCTGAACTCGAGAAAAGTTGTGGTGGCTAGTCTGGTCTCTGTGATAGGGAGGATAAACTGATTCGTGTTAGTGTAAAGGAAAGAGATATTGTTCTCCTACATAAATATGGAGGAACTCAAGTGAAGCTTGGTGAAAGGAGTATCATCTGTATTGAGATGTTGATATGTTGGGAACTCTGCATAAGTGACTTGGTGTTACATCCCACCATGTTAAACTACATGTGACATCCCGCCTATTCTAATCATGGGTGATCAGTCCATTATTAAATTAAACATAAATCATTAATAGTTTCATTCTCAGCATCACTGTCGAAATCCAATTAATTACTAATACCCTAACGACCCGGTGTCAAAATTTTATATTCTTTTTATTAACATGTAATTGATATAACTAAATAAATCACATTCACCCATTCCACGCACATAATAACAAATGATAAGATAACGTAATAAATAAATGTATCTGGAATAACATATGTGATAAAAAAAATCCCAATACAACCATCATGAATAAAATCCAAATCCCATATTAGAAATAAAATAAAATTACAATGTCTCGAATATAACCACCAACTAAGAATGGGCGACATGCCCGACTGGAATAGCTAGAATGCTGAATATGAACTAAAAAATGCGGAGGAGTCTAATACCAAGGTCCTGTAAGTTCCACAACAACTGCAACACATCAAGTGAAGGAACTCCTAAGCTTGGCGTCCCTGTGGCTGGGCATCTAAAATGTTTTTACAAAACTGGATTTGAAACGGGTTAGAGCCCAAGTAAAACAGTTTGAAAAAGTTTAGCAAGTATTTAAAATGCATCAAGATAAGATATTATATACATGTTATCTCCGCGTGATCTCACTTGAGGTCCTCACCTCTCGGCTATTGTGCACGCCTAACGTACTAATCTAACCCACCTAGTTATGCTGCCCTCCTAACTAGTCTGACTTACATCTCTTCTCGCCTAATAATTTATTGTGCCCACCCGTATTACCCATACAATACGATACTACATTTTTCAGTTCTTTTTATTTATTAAGAGTCACAAGTTTATGAATAAGTTCTCATACATTTAGAGTAATTTAGATATCACTATCTATCTTATCTACTAATACACTCGTAGTAGAATCAATCGTACGTATATATATATTTATATAACTCTTATAATATATATGTATACGACATCCCTAAGTGGAGACCTGTAATGCGGGCATACTCTGCTATTAAGTCCTAGTACATCACGTACTAAGTAAGGACATCGGCTCGAATATCACCCTCGAACCATAAATCAAATCACACATATTGGAAGCGAATATAGTTCTAAGCCTTTGGGTTGCGCACATACCTAAAATATCCAAATGAGCGGGTACACCCTTATTCACACAAGTAGTGCTCAATCCCTAAGTTTTATGTTCTGAGGTACAAGTCAATATCCCCTCAATGTGCTCATCAGACTAAGACTGTCCACAATGCGAAACCTCATGTGATAGCAAGTAGCCTAGGTATGTTTACACATAATAAATCAAATAATAGGTATTCACACCAGCCATATATATATATATATACGCACAACCTATATTATATATCCCATACGTAGTATAGTAACTGTCAAATATTCTACGTATCATTACTTTATTATAATACTTCTTATTGCATAAGACCGAGTGCTTACCAATTCTCGAAAGGTTACCAATTGTCTCTCAAGTAAATTCAATAGATATCTCACTCATACCCTACTAGTCTTGGTCATAAATTCTCTTGATTTTTCGTGACACGATATCATTCTCCGAATTAGGTTTATGTGACACCCCGCCTAATTAAATACCGGGCGATCACTCCTTTATTAAATTAAATCAAGGTAAACAGTTGGTTTATTCTCAGCATCACTGTCGATAAAAATAATTTTCCAATTTAACACCCTAAATAATTAAGCTAAGTGTCAAAACCATTTTCATACATAACTTTCCAAATTTTATTTAAAGAAAACATTTATTTTATTAACAACATTCAATAAGTAAGAATCACACCACATTAAATATCTGCAACATAGTCCAATTAATTTAAAACATACGTCAATCGAATGTCAACATGGGAAATATAAAGTACACAATCAAACTGAATAAAACCCATAGTAACAATACTGGAAATAACTGAAATACAAATGTCCCAATAATAATGGAATAATGGAAAGAGCTACACATGCTCAACTAAATAAGAATACTAAGAGTGGATCCGAATGAACGAAGTCGTCTAATCAAGAGACCTGCAACTCCCACCTAAGCTGCAGCGCGTTCCTTCCAAGAGATCCTAAGCAAGACGGCCCTGTGGCTGGGCACCTGTAATACATACACATATATACAAGAGAGAGAGAGATAGAAACGGGTCAGAGCCCGAAAGTATGTTTGATTTAAAATACGTTTAGCAAGTATTTAAATTGATACAGGCCAATACAACAACATATTAGAGCGACACTCTCTTGAGAAATTCTCACCTCTCTTCTAATGTGCACGCCTATCGTACTAACCTTACCAACGGGTTATCTTATCATTTATCGCACAAATATTCCCAATGATTTAACTTATCTTAGATTGCTCGTAAGATTTAATATTTAACGATTCCATTTCGAAAAGGGTATTTCAAGTAGTAATCAAAATTCTCCATTTTAACTTTATAAAAATCAATAATGTTTTCCAGTGTCATATTATACTTCCTCAAAACAAGTATTTACCATTCGAGTCATCAACCACGTCTTACGTAACAAATCACAGTAGGCAGTTTCAAATTCCAAATCTCATATATATATTAACTACTCGACTAATATATATAAAATAACAGCACCCCAAATAAAGCTATGGTGCGTGCATACTCTACTATCCAAAACCCCATATCACTCATATTAAGGGGAATACAATCGGAATCACTATCGAATTGTATTAACAAAATACACAACAAAATTGAGGCGAAGAATAGATTCCAAGTCTCTAAGAGGATGGCACATGCCTGCATCTCTTAGGACCGTCTGAACTATCACGTCGATAGCCTATACCAAGGACATCTATCTTCTAGGGTACAAGTCAATATCCCCCATAAAGGTCCCATCGAGATAAGACTGTCCCAGCGCGGTAACATCAGGGATAGCAAGTAGCGTGGGCATGATTTTCACATGTATATAATATATGCACACACAATCATATAAATATACCACCTTTATCAATTTAATATAGGTTCCTCTCGTCACCCATAATTACAACCTTTATCCTTAATTTCTCATTATTAGTATTACGTATAAGGTTTCATCTCTAACCTTACCTCGAAGGGTTTTCTCACTTATTTCGTGACACTCGTGGACTTTATTCTTCCAAGTAGAAAATTCAGTAGGTGTCATTATTACGTTTCAACGTAACTCTCTTACGCGCCTCACCCTTTAATGTATCAATTTACTAACCCTAAAGTAAACATCCCATAAATACCATTCTCGTCGAATATTAATGATCCCAACATTTATTTATACGCCCTACTTGTCCTCTATGTCTCCCAAATCATTATACTAAGAATGCCCAAGAATTGTATCACGACAATTCAATTTTTAAAACATTTACAAAGGGAAATAGTAGTCTGCCAGGAGGGGTCGATCGATCGAGGTTTGGGCTCGATCGATCGAAGCTCTAGGCTCCTGCGACTAGTTTTGGTGGGTTTGCCCTGTTCGAGTTTTGGCCGACTGCTTGTAGTGGTGTCCCTCATTTTTTGTGAGATTTCTTATCCTCTTTTTTATATATACATACATACACACGCTGATATATATATATATATATATATATATATAATGCTCCTGTGCGGACCGGACATGTGTCACCTAACCGGTGCACCTAGAAATTATCGCCTAAATTATAGGCACACTCTCTCTCTTTTCTGGGCTCACCGCCAGATGACACATGTTCGGTCCGCATTCTTAAAATGCGGACTAATCCGCACAAGAGCAGGACTGATATATATCTTATTATATATACGTATGTAGCCATGGCTTTCAAAAGCGTCAAAAACATCAATCCTAAATTCTCAGATTTTTGAATTTTTTAAATCAAGAAAGTACAGGTGTCTATACAGGATGTTTCCACATAAAATTCGTTACCAAATACAGGTGTCCATCAAATCCGTAACTTCCGAATACCAGTTCATCCACTTCTCTTTTGAAACTGCCATGTACCCTCCATAATGACGGCATCATCATTTAAAGCCTCTCCAATAAGAGACTAAATACTTGCCTCTCTCTTCGCTCGCATACACAAAACCTTTCTCAACCTCTCAAAATTAAACACACTATCATAAACACAGTTCTTAATCAAATCCTCAAAAGATGCTCAAGCTTAGGAAAGAAACAAGCATATGATAACGAAGGCCTCCCACACGGCGTTCCCAAGGGACACTTTGCTATTTAAGTTGGAGAAAACATAAGTGAATGCAGAAAACATTTTCTATGATTATTTGTGTCCAAGAGTTTATGTTGGAGAAAACAAAAGTGAATATCGTTTACGTCGGGACACTTTGACGTTCCCAATAGTTTGGGTGCCTGATGAAGAGATAAAGAGATTCAACAAGGGTTTGAAAGAATCATCCGAACCAGAAAAGCAGGGAAAAGCTGAAGAGAATGCAAGGCTAAAGAAGAAGTCAAGGGTATGTTATAAGATAGAAGTCTAATAACATTTTTTTTCTTCGTTCTCAATGACTGATTGCTTCTTTTATATTACAGGCCATAGATTCTTTCATTCTCAGACTATGACTAACTTATACATCGACTATTTTCACCGGTGGGTTATACATGTACTTCGTTTAGGCACGTTATACATTGAATATTTACACCGGTGCGTTAGATAGTACATTGCTCCTGATAACAGTATTAACCAAACTAATGAGTCATCAAGTAGGTAATGTTGGAGTTACTGACAATTCGGATAGCTATGTAAGAGTTAACGTAAGTTTTTTTGTTCTGTATTATGCGTAGTGCATGATAGTGGGTTAGTTCCTTTTCATAAACATGGGTCACAGTTCCATGTAAACCTCTAGACAAACTTCATGTAACCTATGTTGAATATTGTAACTCTTTCTGGTAATAAATAATAAGAAGCATGCAACCTCTAGGAAGATAAGAAAGAGGACTGTGTAACATTAGTGTTTTGAACATACAAACTCTACGTTTCCCATCTCATTTTTAAATCATCCCGAGTTTCAAAGCCTCCTTCAACGTGCCAAAGAAGAGTTTGGTTTTGATCACGACATGGGCTTAACCATTCCCTTTGAAGAAGTAGATTTCCGATCTCTCACTTCAATGCTCAGATGAGTGAATCATGTTAAAGTTTATTTGGAGAAATATGCCCAAGATGAAGAAGCATCGATGCTTGCTTCACTTTTTTTTTCTCTTTATCTTCCTTGCAGGCTCATCTTCAATTTTTTTTTTGGGTGGAGCCCCATTTGGGTATTTTTTCTATTCCTGTTTGATGACTCTAACCCGAGACCCATGGTCGGATCATTTCAGAAAGTTCAAATGTTTTTCTTATAGTGGTGGCTTTTCTCTATTACGTGTGAGATGGCTTAGGTTGTGTTTGTTTTTTTGTCTGAATTTGAAGTCCGAATTTGAAATCTGAAGTTTGAATCTAAAGTCTGAATTTGAAAAAATTATTTGTTTACTGTTTGAATGAAACTTCTGAATGTATACTGTTTGTTTGCAGATTTTTGTCTGGAATCTAAATACAGATTATTTGGACCATTTTACCCTTATATTTATTTTATATACAAAATGTATATATTAAAACATTATGAAAACAACTTTTTTTTATTTAGTAGAAAAAACAACTTTCTTTTTTTATGATAACAGCTTTTTTTTATTTAGTAGAAAAAACAACTTTCTTTTTTTATGATAACAGCTTTTTTTTATTTAGTAGGAAAAACATTTTTTTTTATTTAGTAGAAAAGAAAGCTTTTTTCTTTGTGAAAACCGTTTTTTTTATTTAGTAGAAAAAACATTTTTTTTTATTTAGTAGAAAAAACGGCTTTTTTATAATGAAAACAATTTTTTTTTTATTTAGTAGAAAAAACAGCTTTTTTCTTTGTGAAAACAGTTTTTTTTTTTTATTTAGTAGAAAAAATATTTTTTTAATTTATGAAAACAGCTTTTTTTTTATTTAGTAGAAAAAACAGCTTTTTTTTTTACTGAAAACAGCCTTTTTTATTTAGTAGAAAAAATGTTTTTTTTTAATGAAAACAACTTTTTTTTATTCAGTAGAAAAAATAGCTTTTTTTTATTCAGTAGAAAAAACAGCTTTTTTTTATTCAGTAGAAAAAACAGCTTTTTTTTTAATGAAAACAAGTTTTTTTTATTTAGTAGAAAAACAACTTTTTTTTCATTTAGTAGAAAAAACAGTTTTTTTATTATTTATGGATTATCTACACTACTGTCATTTCAAGAGTATTACTTTCATTTCAAGGATATTATTGGAAACAAACTTTGGTTTAGATTTAACTCAAAAATATTACCGTTGCTATCTGAATCCAATGAAAAACAAACATATTTTTGCTCCCTCTGAAATCTGAATGGCTTAAGTTCAGACTTCAGAGATTCAAACAAACAGGACCTTAATGTTAAAAGAAATTAAGTTCTCACCATATTACCTCTCTCTCTCTCTCTCTTACAGATCTGAGCATGAAGTATGAAAAATGATACATTTGAGAACTAACATCGTGTATGTCTATACAAACGAAAATGTTGTATAATATTTTTTTTAAATACTGTAACACACTGTGTCCGAGTCCTTTTTTTTTAGTGCAATTGTCCTATTCTAATATTCTAATTTTGCATCAAACATTTTTAGTTGTTTTCGTTGCCTTTTTGTATTTTTACAACTACTATATTATTTGTTTTTTTTTTCTATATTTAAGACTTCGTACTAGGTAAAAAATTAAAATTTTGGATCCTTTGATTTTGGCTCACGTTTTAATTGGATAATTTTTGTACGTGTTTATATCAATATTTACGAATTTCAAAAGAAGATGTTTTGATAATATGGATTTTCAAAATACGAGCATGATGAAAATTCGTATTTGCAATAACTCAACAACAATACCTATCATTTTAACTATAAAAGAAATAGGTAAAATAATAAAAAGTTTTACAAATATTTATAAAAACTGTTTCGTTTATAAATATATATATATATATATATATATATACATATATATATAGAGAGAGAGAGAGAGCGGTTCTCATGCATACCCCAGTTTGCATACCGCTGGCGTGGACCAATTTTGATAAAATAGTAAAAAAAATATTTTTGATCTAATTTTTTTTTATAGTTTCTAAACATTTCAATAGGACCATAAAAAAAAATTCAACTCAAAATGAATTTTTTTGCTATTTTAAAAAAATCGGTCAAACTTTGTCAGTTTTTAACAACTTAAAAACAACTTAAAAACTGACAAAGTTTGACCGATTTTTTTAAAATAGCAAAAAAATTCATTTTGAGCTGAATTTTTTTTCATGGTCCTACAGAAATGTTTAAAAATCATAAAAAAAAATCAGCCCGAAATTATTTTTTTTACTATTTTAAAAAAATGGTCCGCACGGAGGGTATGCAAACTGGGTATGCATGAGATCCTTTCTGTATATATATATATATATATATATATATATATATATATATATATATATAGTTATATTTTTACATATTTTTATTAATATATATAAAAACGGTTTTTAACTATTTTTTTATTAAAACAATAGGTAAAATAATAGTTAAAAGTTTTATAAATATATATAAAATCTATTTGTTACAAATATACAGGAAAACAACAAAAACTGTTTATTTTCAAAAAAATATAGCAGAATTGTTTTTTAATTGTTTTTACAGTAAATTTTTTTTGTCGTGTTGCTTTTATTTGGTTGGTGTTCGTTTTAGGTGGGAAAAAAGATTACATGTCATGTGTCGTGTCTCTTTTTAGTTGTGTTTGTGCTTGGTTAAAAAAAATAATTTCGTGTTGTGTCGCTTTTAATCGGATCATCTGTTCCTGTTAAATAAAAAAATAAGATTTCGTGTTGTATCTTAATACCTCTCTCTCTCTCTCTCTCTCTCTCTCTCTCTCTCTCTCTCTCTCTCTCTCAGAGTATTAGCTTAAAAGTGTAAAATAACAGAACAACCAATTAGATCTGAGCATGAAGTATGAATACTGATACCTTTGAGAAGTAACATTCGATATGTCTATACAAACGAAACTGTCATTTAATATTATTTTTAAATACGGTAACATACTATGCCCGAGTCCTTTTTTTGGGTGTACGTGTCATATTCTAATATTCTAATTGTGCATCCAACATTTTTAGTAATTTTTATTGCCTTTTTGTATTTTTACAGCCACTATATTAAAGTCTTGGTATTAGGCAAAAAAAAATTAAAATTTTGTATCTTTTGATTTTGTGTCACATTTTAATTGGGTCATTTTTTTATGTGTTTATATCAAAACATATGATTTTCTAACGCCATGTTTCGATAATATGGGTTTTCAAAATACGAGCAAGATGGAAATCCATATTTTCCATGGCTCAAGAATAATACTTATCATTTTAACGCTTGCAATATATATATATATATATATATATATATATATATATATAGAGAGAGAGAGAGAGAGAGAGAGAGATAGATAGATAGATAGATAGATAGATAGATAGTTAGTTTTTTTAATATAAAAACTGTTAAAAAATAATGAAAACTCTAATTTTTTAAAATATGTATCAAAACAGTTTTTAATCGTTTTTTCTGTTTTTATAAATATATATAAAAACAATTACACTTTCAAATTCTTTTTATAAAAATATATGAAAAGGATTTTTAACCATTTTTAATAAAAAAAATTAGGTAAATACCAGTTAAAAAGTTTAATAAATATATATAAAATTCATTTGTTATAAATATCTCCAAAAACGATGAAGCTGTTATTTTTTAATTGTTTTTGCGGTAAAAAAATATTTTGTGTCGTGTTGCTTTTATTCTGATGATGTTCGTTTTAGGTGGGAAAAAAGATTCCATATCATGTGTCGTGTGTAAATTGAGTTGTGTTCGTGTTTGGTTAAAAAAAAAAAATTCGTGTCCTGTCACTTTTATTCGGGTCATTCGCTCCTGTTAGATAAAAAAAACAAGATTTTGTTTTGTGACTTAATAAAGATGTTTTCGTGTTAAGTAAAAAGAAATTGGTATTGTGTCATATCGTGTTGTGTCTCTTTTATTTAGATGATTATCGTATTAGGTAAAAAAATTAAAATTTTGTATCCTTTGATTTTGTGTCACGTTTTAATTGGGTCATTTTGTACGTGTTTATATCAATACATTTTAATTTCAAAAGACATTGTTTTGATAATATAGATTTTCAAAATATGAGCATGATGGAAATCAGTATTTGTTATGGCTAATGCTTGCAATAAATAGTTTCTTAGTGCTTGCAACTACTTCACGATGCTAATAACTATTAATCCATTTAATTACATTTACTTTTATCATGTTTTTAGATTATGTATTGAAATATATGTTTTTGGATATTACGTGATTTATTAAACGTTCGCTCATGTGTTTCGGCTATCAAACTATTCGTTCTCATTTCTAGGAGTAAGATTAAGATCACACATATTTAATTAGGGACCATAGTTTAAAAAATATATATTAAACATTTAAATACGAGTAACCCTTTCCTGTGCATCGCACGGGTCACCACTAGTATATATATACGCACAACCTATATTATATATCCCATACGTAGTATAGTAACTGTCAAATATTCTACGTATCATTACTTTATTATAATACTTCTTATTGCATAAGACCGAGTGCTTACCAATTCTCGAAAGGTTACCAATTGTCTCTCAAGTAAATTCAATAGATATCTCACTCATACCCTACTAGTCTTGGTCATAAATTCTCTTGATTTTTCGTGACACGATATCATTCTCCGAATTAGGTTTATGTGACACCCCGCCTAATTAAATACCAGGCGATCACTCCTTTATTAAATTAAATCAAGGTAAACAGTTGGTTTATTCTCAGCATCACCGTCGATAAAAATAATTTTCAAATTTAACACCCTAAATAATTAGGCTAAGTGTTAAAACCATTTTCATACATAACTTTCCAAATTTTATTTAAAGAAAACATTTATTTTATTAACAACATTCAATAAGTAAGAATCACACCACATTAAATATCTGCAACATAGTCCAATTAATTTAAAACATACGTCAATCGAATGTCAACATGGGAAATATAAAGTACACAATCAAACTGAATAAAACCCATAGTAACAATACTGGAAATAACTGAAATACAAATGTCCCAATAATAATGGAATAATGGAAAGAGCTACACATGCTCAACTAAATAAGAATACTAAGAGTGGATCCGAATGAACGAAGTCGTCTAATCAAGAGACCTGCAACTCCCACCTAAGCTGCAGCGCGTTCCTTCCAAGAGATCCTAAGCAAGACACCCCTGTGGCTGGGCACCTGTAATACATACACATATATACAAGAGAGAGAGAGATAGAGAGAGAGAGAGAGAGAGAGAGAGAGAAACGGGTCAGAGCCCGAAAGTATGTTTGATTTAAAATACGTTTAGCAAGTATTTAAATTGATACAGGCCAATACAACAACATATTAGAGCGACACTCTCTTGAGAAATTCTCACCTCTCTTCTAATGTGCACGCCTATCGTACTAACCTTACCAACGGGTTATCTTATCATTTATCGCACAAATATTCCCAATGATTTAACTTATCTTAGATTACTCGTAAGATTTAATATTTAACGATTCCATTTCGAAAAGGGTATTTCAAGTAGTAATCAAAATTCTCCATTTTAACTTTATAAAAATCAATAAAGTTTTCCAGTGTCATATTATACTTCCTCAAAACAAGTATTTACCATTCGAGTCATCAACCACGTCTTACGTAACAAATCACAGTAGGCAGTTTCAAATTCCAAATCTCATATATATATTAACTACTCGACTAATATATATAAAATAACAGCACCCCAAATAAAGCTATGGTGCGTGCATACTCTACTATCCAAAACCCCATATCACTCATATTAAGGGGAATACAATCGGAATCACTCTCGAATTGTATTAACAAAATACACAACAAAATTGAGGCGAAGAATAGATTCCAAGTCTCTAAGAGGATGGCACATGCCTGCGTCTCTTAGGACCGTCTGAACTATCACGTCGATAGCCTGTACCAAGGACATCTATCTTCTAGGGTACAAGTCAATATCCCCCATAAAGGTCCCATCGAGATAAGACTGTCCCAGCGCGGTAACCTCAGGGATAGCAAGTAGCGTGGGCATGATTTTCACATGTATATAATATATGCACACACAATCATATAAATATACCACCTTTATCAATTTAATATAGGTTCCTCTCGTCACCCATAATTACAACCTTTATCCTTAATTTCACATTATTAGTATTACGTATAAGGTTTCATCTCTAACCTTACCTCGAAGGGTTTTCTCACTTATTTCGTGACACTCGTGGACTTTATTCTTCCAAGTAGAAAATTCAGTAGGTGTCATTATTACGTTTCAACGTAACTCTCTTACGCGCCTCACCCTTTAATGTATCAATTTACTAACCCTAAAGTAAACATCCCATAAATACCATTCTCGTCGAATATTAATGATCCCAACATTTATTTATACGCCCTACTTGTCCTCTATGTCTCCCAAATCATTATACTAAGAATGCCCAAGAATTGTATCACGACAATTCAATTTTTAAAACATTTACAAAGGGAAATAGTAGTCTGCCAGGAGGGGTCGATCGATCGAGGTTTGGGCTCGATCGATCGAAGCTCTAGGCTCGATCGATCGAAGCTCTAGGCTCGCTCGATCGATCAAGCTGGTCTGCGAAAATCTGCAGAATTGCAGTTACGGGTTCTACCAATTTTCTTCATCCAAAACCATGTTTTTCCATTCTAAACGTCCCAAAAATCCTACTACTAACGTTTTATCAATATTCCAGATGTTTTCAACGTAAAGCATGTGTATATCTAACATTAAACATGGATAATTAACCCAAAATCTCATCTAATCATCAAGAACCCTAGAGTTTTTCTTAATCATGGTTCTAATCTGTTTTTACCAGAATTTCCTTCTAATATATCATCAAAATTTCGTGGGTTATATTCCTCTACATGGCAAGGATTCCAGAATTTTCATATAAACAATACTACATGCATTTTCCTATCACAAATTGGGTTTTCTTCTACATAATTCATCCCTAATCATTCCTAAACTAATATGAAGATTGCACCAACGAAAATAGCAAGTTAAACACTTGCCTGGGATTTCTTGTATTCTGATTCACGGCTGATTTTGGTATGGCTGGGTTCCTCGTCTTTCGATCTACGCGGTGGTGGTGGTTATGGTGCAAACGGAACACTTTTGGGGCCTTGGATTGCCTTGGAGCTTTCTCTTCCCTCTCCTATGGCCGTCACTTGTGTTTTTGTTTTCTAACCCTAGCTGACTAACCTAAATGGCTGATATAAGTTGCTGAATTTCGTGGGTTTAATTACCCAAAAAGGTGAAATGACTAAATTGCCCTCCCGGGGTACCAATTAGGCCTAAAAATGCCCCGAGACCCAAACCAAACCCCCGGGTACACTTTTCTGACTATCTCGACCCTTCCGAACGCGTTGGCGCGCTCAAAACGACCATACGAACAACTTATAAAAAATTCACTTTTTATTTAACAAAATTTAGTCCCGACGCGACACGGGCGCGTCCTGATTCAAATGTCCAAAATTGTCATTTAACTCACTCATGACATTCAATATAATCAATAACGTATATTACTTTGCTCATTAGTAATATTCAACCAATTTTCCATAATTACTAACTCTAGTCACGTTAATAATTATAACATAATTAATTTCCAGATTTTTATTAAATAATTTTTTCACATTAAATTAATAAATCCCCAAATTAATATAGCATAAAAATACTGGGTATTACATACTTCCCCCCTTAATAACGGAATTTCGTCCCGAAATTCGGAAAATAAGGCATACCTGGTAAAAATAACTCTGGATACCTCTCGCGCATATCTGCCTCGCGCTCCCAAGTGGATTCCTCCACATTATGATGCTCCCACTGGACCCCCACAAGTGGAACTATCTTCGACCTCAATCTCCTCTCACTATAGTCTAGGATAGCCACTGGTCTCTCCTCGTAAGAGCTATCAGGTTGTATGTCGATCTCATCTATCGCAATGTGAGTATGGGCCATATCATCCCGAAGGTAATGCTCAACGACGAGATGTGGAATACATCGTGGATGCGATGTAATTGTTCTGGCAGTCCCAACCTGTATGCAACCGGTCCAATCCTCTCGATGATGGGAAATGGTCCCACGTACCTCGGAGCCAACTTCCCCTTCTTCTCGAACCTCATCACTCCCTTCATAGGAGATACACGCAATAACACTTGGTCCCCCACACTAAACTCCCGGAAGAAGCGTTCCGCATCGGCTTAGCTCTTCTGCCTGTCCTGGGCTATCCGAATGCGACTCCTGATTATCTCAATACTCGCGTAGGTCTCCTGAATTACCTCTGGTCCTAGCAACTTGTTATCCCCCACTTCGAGCCAACAAGTTGGAGAACGACAAGGCCTGCCATACAAAGCCTCAAATGGAGCCATCCCAATCGTGAACTGATAAGAGTTATTATATGCAAACTCTACCAGTGGAAGATGTGGCTCCCAACCTCCTCTAAAATCGAGAACACACATGCGTAGCATATCCTCCAACATCTGATTAGTACGCTCTATCTGCCCATCTGTCTGTCGGTGATAAGCTGAACTCAACCTCAACTCAGTACCCATAGCCTCCTGAAAGCTTTTCCAAAAACATGACACGAAAATCTTGTCTCTATCTGACACAATATTCAGGGGCACCCCGTGTAGTCTGACAATCTCAGCGATGAACAACTGAGCATACTGACCCGTGGTGTAATCTGTCCACACCGGCAGAAAATGAGCCACCTTGGTCAAACGGTCTACAATCACCTAGATAGAATCGTGGCCCCGCTGTGATGTAGGCAACCCTGTAATAAAATCCATGGAAATACTCCCCCACTTCCACGCGGGTACTTCCAATGGCTGAAGCAATCCTGACGAATTCTGATGGTCCACCTTCACCAGCTGGCAGGTAGAACACTTGGACACGAATTTAGCAATGTCCTTCTTCATCCCACTCCACCAGTATTGCCTCCTCATATCCTGGTACATCTTATCTCCTCCAGGATGTACTGTAAATCAAGACCCATGAGAATGAGTCATCACTGCATGACGTAATTCTGCTCCTTCTGGAACCACCAATCTCCCATTAAACCGCAAACATCCATCAGAACTTACAGAATAGGATTCAGCACCCTCGGCTAGAAGTCGCACAATCTGCTCCTGGCAAAACGGGTCTGTGGTATGTGCCTGTATCACCCTCGTAACAATTTCGGGTGTGACTGACATCACGGATATGAAAGAACGGGCTACTGCGTCCTGGTGGCCTAACTGCTTCCACTTTGCTTTCCAGACGTCTGCTACTTCGTCTACCGGTCTACGACTCAACGCATCAGCAACTACATTAGCCTTTCCCGGATGATACTGTATATCGAACTGGTAGTCCTTCACAAACTCTAGCCATCTGCGCTGACGCATATTCAGCTCTCGCTGAGTGAACAGGTACTGCAACGACTTGTGGTCTGTGAACAAACGAAATTTCTCTCCCAACAAATAGTGTCTCCATATCCTCAATGTAAAAACGACCGCTGCTAACTCCAGGTCGTGGGTGGGGTAATTATTCTCATGCGGCTTAAGCTTGCGGGAGGCAAAAGCTATAGCCTTATCTTCTTGCTGAAGTACTCCCCCAAGTCCCCGTAAGGACGCATCGGTGTAAACCAGGTACTCCATACCCGGCTGCGGTAACTCAAGGACTGGCGCTGAAGTAAGCTTGTCTTTCAGCTCGTCGAAAGCCAACTGACAAGTGTCATCCCAAACATATGGTACTCCCTTGCGAGTCAGATTGGTTAATGGACCCGCTGTTTTGGAGAATCCCCGAATGAATCTCCTGTAGTAACCAGCTAACCCTAGGAAACTACGCACTTCCATCGGTGTCGTGGGCTGTCCCCACTCCCTCACCGCTGATACTTTACTCGGGTCAACTTCTATCCCCTGCTCAGAAAAAACATGGCCCAAGAACTGTACTTCTCGCAACCAGAATCCACACTTCTCGTACTTAGCATACAACTGATGCTCTCATAGAGTCTGAAGAACTTGCCTCAAATGCTCGGCATGCTCTTCCTCGGAGTGTGAATATATCAAGATATCATCTATGAAGACGATGACAAACTGATCCAAGAACTCTCTAAATACTCGGTTCATCAAGTCCATGAAAACGTCTGGGGCATTTGTGAGTCCGAACGGCATCACCCTGAACTCATAGGACCCATATCTCGACAAGAAGTCAGTCTTTGAAACATCCTGCTGTCTAATACGTAACTGATGGTACCCTGACCTCAGATCTATCTTAGAAAAGAAAGTTGCTCCCCTCAACTGGTCGAACAGATCATCGATACGAGGCAACGGATACTTATTCCGTATCGTGACCTTGTTCAGCTCCCGGTAGTCCACACACAATCTCAGTGAACCATCTCTTTTCTTCATAAACAAGTCTGGAGCGCCCCAAGGTGAGGTACTCCTACGATTGAAGCCCTGACCTAACAGCAGCTCTATCTGATCTCGTAGCTCTCGCATCTCTGCCGGAGCCATACGGTACGGTGCGCGTGCTATAGGTCTCGTATCTGGAAATAAATCTATAAAAAAGTCTATCTCTCGACTGGGGGGTAGGCCTGGTATCTCCTGAAACACATTAGAATACTCCCTGACAACTGTGATCAAATCTAAGGGAATCATAACCTCCTTAGAGGTATCCTCCTCTATGTAATACAAATGAGCGGTCGAACCTCCCTCTGGGCGAGGCATCGCCACAATAAACATCTCTTGCCCCGGAATGGCAAAAACAATGCTCCCACCGAAGCAATCAATCATGGCTCTATAAGCTGCGAGCCAATCCATACCAATAATCACATAATGCTCGTGCATGTCTAAAACTAACATGTCCGCAGGTAATACCAAACTACCGATCTCTACCCCCACTCCACGGCATATAAAGAAAATAAGGGACCCACTCCCCAGTGGTGAGTCTACACACGTCACTGTGCTCTCTGCTGTGGCTAACAACCCTAAGGCCTTCGCAAAATGTGTAGCTATAAAACAATGCGTTGTCCTAGTAACAAACAAAATTCGATCAAAAGTTTCATGGATAGAAAACATACCCCAAATCACGGGTGGTGCCTGTGGGGCGGCTGCCTGGTGGACATTATAGATATGTCTGTACTGTAACTTCCCCTGCTGCACTGGAGCTACGGGAAAGGTTGGCAGGCCTAGTACCTGAGTTGGTGCTGGGAGAGCGATTGGGAAAAGTGGCCCCTGTGGTTCATTACGGGCACCCTGCTGTTGTGGGGCCCTATCTCTCTCTGGGAAATCCTGGCGCCTATGGCCGTGCTTACCACACCCAAAACATCGGCCTCCGAAGTAACTCCCCCTCCGACCCTGCTGCTGTCGGAGTCGGCCTTGCCGGCGTGAAACTTTATTCCTCTTTCGAAACTGCTTCATTTTGCCACTCTGTTGACCAGAACTGACTTGATCTTGGGTAGTTTGTTGTCGCAATTTCGATGTCTTCGCACATTTTTCGGCTTTAGTCACATGCATTTGGTTAACCTCTCTAGGTCTTTTGCCTCCTTTAAGTTGTAGGCTGCGTTCTTGGTATTGTAAAACTGCAGTGGTAACTGCTTGTGCCACGATACCTGCTAACTCGGCGGTAGATACATTCTCTGGGAATACCTGAGGTATGAGTCGATCTTGCTCGTTAACTCCCTTAACCGTTTTAGCTAGTTCTTCTTAACGGTCCATCTGGAAATTTAAATAAATTTGGATGAGTTCATCATTCAAATAAACAAATCGCAGAAGCACGAATTCCCAATGTATAGAAATGAACACAACATTCCTAGTATTTAGGGCTCTATATCAAAGAAGGCAACGCTGAAAGCATAATAGGCCGAACAGATCCTAAAGGACACTAGAAACTGATGCTCTGATACCACCTGTGACACCCCGCCTAATTAAATACCTTTATTAAATTAAATTAAGGTAAACAGTTGGTTCATTCTCAGCATCACTGTCGATAAAAATAATTTTCAAATTTAACACCCTAAATAATTAAGTTAAGTGTCAAAACCATTTTCATACATAACTTTCCAAATTTTATTTAAAGAAAAAATTTATTTTATTAACAACATTCAATAAGTAAGAATCACATCACATTAAATATCTGCAACATAGTCCAATTAATTTAAAACATTCGTCAATCGAATGTCAACATGCGAAATATAATGTACACAATCAAACTGAATAAAACCCATAGTAACAATACTGGAAATAACTGAAATACAAATGTCCCAATAATAATGGAATAATGGAAAGAGCTACACATGCTCAACAAAATAAGAATACTAAGAGTGGATCCGAATGAACGAAGTCGTCTAATCAAGAGACCTGCAACTCCCACCTAAGCTGCAGCGCGTTCCTTCCAAGAGATCCTAAGCAAGACGCCCCTGTGGCTGGGCACCTGTAATACATACATATATATACAAGAGAGAGAGAGAGAGAGAGAGAGAGAGAGAGAGAGAGAGAGAGAGAAACGGTTCAGAGCCCGAAAGTATGTTTGATTTAAAATACGTTTAGCAAGTATTTAAATTGATACAGGCTAATACAACAACATATTAGAGCGACACTCTCTTGAGAAATTCTCACCTCTCTTCTAATGTGCACGCCTATCGTACTAACCTTCCCAACGGGTTATCTTATCATTTATCGCACAAATATTCCCAATGATTTAACTTATCTTAGATTACTCGTAAGATTCAATATTTAACGATTCCATTTCGAAAAGGGTATTTCAAGTAGTAATCAAAATTCTCCATTTTAACTTTATAAAAATCAATAAAGTTTTCCAGTGTCATATTATACTTCCTCAAAACAAGTATTTACCATTTGAGTCATCAACCACGTCCTACGTAACAAATCACAGTAGGCAGTTTCAAATTCCAAATCTCATATATATATTAACTACTCGACTAATATATATAAAATAACATCACCCCAAATAAAGCTATGGTGCGTGCATACTCTACTGTCCAAAACCCCATATCACTCATATTAAGGGGAATACAATCGGAATCACTCTCGAATTGTATTAACAAAATACACAACAAAATTGAGGCGAAGAATAGATTCCAAGTCTCTAAGAGGATGGCACATGCCTGCGTCTCTTAGGACCGTCTGAACTATCACGTCGATAGCCTGTACCAAGGACATTTATCTTCTAGGGTACAAGTCAATATCCCCCATAAAGGTCCCATCGAGATAAGACTGTCCCAGCGCGGTAACCTCAGGGATAGCAAGTAGCGTGGGCATGATTTTCACATGTATATAATATATGCACGCACAATCATATAAATATACCACCATTATCAATTTAATATAGGTTCCTCTCGTCACCCATAATTACAACCTTTATCCTTAATTTCACATTATTAGTATTACGTATAAGGTTTCATCTCTAACCTTACCTCGAAGGGTTTTCTCACTTATTTCGTGACACTCGTGGACTTTATTCTTCCAAGTAGAAAATTCAGTAGGTGTCATTATTACGTTTCAACGTAACTCTCTTACGCGCCTCACCTTTTAATGTATCAATTTACTAACCCTAAAGTAAACATCCCATAAATACCATTCTCGTCGAATATTAATGATCCCAACATTTATTTATACACCCTACTTGTCCTCTATGTCTCCCAAATCATTATACTAAGAATGCCCAAGAATTATATCACGACAATTCAATTTTTAAAACATTTAAAACGGGAAATAGTAGTCTGCCAAGAGGGGTCGATCGATCGAGGCTTGGACTCGATCGATCGAACCTTCGATCGATCGATCAAGAAGGTCTGCGAAAATCTGCAGAATTGCAGTTACGGGTTCTACCAATTTTCTTCATCCAAAACCATGTTTTTCCATTCTAAACGTCCCAAAAATCCTACTACTAACGTTTTATCAATATTCCAGATGTTTTCAACGTAAAGCATGTGTATATCTAACATTAAACATGGATAATTAACCCAAAATCTCATCTAATCATCAAGAACCCTAGAGTTTTTCTTAATCATGGTTCTAATCTGTTTTTACCAGAATTTCCTTCTAATATATCATCAAAATTTCGTGGGTTATATTCCTCTACATGGCAAGGATTCCAGAATTTTCTTATAAACAATACTACATGCATTTTCCTATCACAAATTGGGTTTTCTTCTACATAATTCATCCCTAATCATTCCTAAACTAATATGAAGATTGCACCAACGAAAATAGCAATTTAAACACTTGCCTGGGATTTCTCGTATTCTGATTCACGGCTGATTTTGGTATGGCTGCGTTCCTCGTCTTTCGATCTACGCGGTGGTGGTGGTGGTTATGGTGCAAACGGAACACTTTTGGGGCCTTGGATTGCCTTGGAGCTTTCTCTTCCCTCTCCTATGGCCGTCACTTGTGTTTTTGTTTTCTAACCCTAGCTGACTAACCTAAATGGCTGATATAGGTTGCTGAATTTCGTGGGTTTAATTACCCAAAAAGGTGAAATGACTAAATTGCCCTCCCGGGGTACCAATTAGGCCTAAAAATGCCCCGAGATCCAAACTAAACCCCCGGGTACACTTTTCTGACTATCTCGACCCTTCTGAACGCGTTGGCGCACTCAAAACGACCATACGAACAACTTATAAAATATTCACTTTTTATTTAACAAAATTTAGTCCCGACGCGACACGGGCGCGTCCTGATTCAAATTTCCAAAATTGTCATTTAACTCACTCATGACATTCAATATAATCAATAACATATATTACTTTGCTCATTAGTAATATTCAACCAATTTTCCATAATTACTAACTCTCGTCACGTTAATAATTATAACATAATTAATTTCTGGATTTTTATTAAATAATTTATTCACATTAAATTAATAAATCCCCAAATTAATATAGCATAAAAATACGGGGTATTACAGTTTATTACCCCCATTAAACCTAATCAACTATATCCTTAAGTTCTCCTCATGTGACTAGTCTCAATCCCAACATTTGCCTACTAGTCATTAAGATGTCTCCCATTAGGTTTTAAAATGACTTCAAAGGTTAACCCAATCGTTCCCTATGAGTTCTAAGCAAAAAAGGGGAAAATTTGTGCAATTTTGGGAAACCAAATCGATTCGTCCTTGGTCCGAATCGATTCGCCTGCAACAGGTCTAGTCTTCTCTAATTATAGCAGTTACGGGATTCACCATTTTTTACCCTTAAAACTCCATGATTCATTCCCAATCTCCCAACCAAGCATCCTAAACATTACCCCAGCATATATACATGATTTCTAGCGTATTGGAATCATTAAATCATCCAAGAACACCTTTAAATTTAATTAATTCAAGATTAATTCTTAAAAAAACCTAGTTAATCATTTTTTTAAAGTACTTCAACATAACTCCAAATTTCTTCATAAATTCATTAAACTAATTCATCAAATTAGTCCTACAAGTAGAAGCAATCAAGACTATTAGAATTCCTACCTAAGAACATAGTTTATATCTTCCAAATTAAGTCAAAATTCATGAAACTAATATATTTATCATCCTGCCTAAAAAGGATGGTATATCTAATCATAAGCCAGCAAGATAAATACTTGCATCTAGATATAGTTCTAAATTTTTGTAGAATAATGGTCGGATGGTGTTCCTCTCCTTCTAAACTACTCAACGATGGTGGCGATGGCGCAAGAATAGTGGAAAAGCCTTATGGTCTCCCTGAAAACCCTTCTCCTTCCTCCTCTTGTAGCCCCTCTATGTTTCTTATTATTTTTGCCCCAACTTCCCTTATGTAACTGCAAATATAACTATCCAATTTTCGTAAGTCCCTCTTTCCCAAAATTTCAAAAGACCAAAATACTCATCCGGGGTGCCGGTTTGGCCTAAAAATGCCTCAGGACCCAAACTAAACCTCTGAGTACGCTTTTCTGACTATTTCGACCCTTCTGGACACACTGGCGCACTCGAAATGACCATTTGAAGTATTAAAATAAAATTACCTTTTATTTTCCAAAATTAAGTTCCGACACGACTAACACGCACGTCTCGACTAAATTTATCATATCATAATATTCTCTTATCAATTTATTACTCACTCACTAAGTAATATTCAATATAAATAAATATTAACCCTTGAATTGCTAATTAAAATTTATTTTAATCCGAATTAATTTCTCAATTTAATTTACTTAATCCCAATTAACCTTAATATAAAAATCATTAAAATTACAGGGTGTTACATACTCCCCCCTAATAATGGAATTTCATCCCGAAATTTGAAAAAGGGAAATACCTGGTATTAATAACTCTAGATATTTGTCGCGCAGCTCATCTTCGCACTCCCAAGTGGACTCGTCGGCACTATAATGCCCCCACTGAACATATACAAGTGGAACTACTTTTGACTTCAATCTCCTCTTACTATGGTCTAGGATAGAAACTAGCCTCTCTCGTATGAAATGTTGGGCTATAAATCAATCCCCTCTAATGCAATGTGAGTGTTAGTTAACTTATCCTGAAGATATCGTCTCATAGAAGAAATTTATAATACATCATGAATCTGATGAAATGATCCGACAATTCGAGTCTATATGCAACTGGCCGAATCCGTTCAATAATAGGGAATGGACCCACATACCTTGGTGCCAACTTCCCTTTATTCCCAATCCTCATTATCCCCTCCATACGAGATATACACGTATTAACACTTGGTCCCCCATATTAAACTCCAGGAAGAATCACTTGGCATCGGTATAACTCTTCTATCTATCCTGAGCTATTAGTATATGATAATACGCAAATATTGCGTATTTCATCTCTCGAACCTACGCATTTTAGCCCCCTCGAGTGCCTTAATCTCTATATTTAATCCCGTTAACCAGACAACCTCGGTTTATATTGTTAACATGCTATATGAGGTATAATTGGACTTTTGTAGGTATTTAGGTACTAAGTATGGAGTTCGGACACATTTCGCTCAAGTTCAGTATGCAATCGCATGTTCAAGTAAATTTGATCAATTCACAGTTTGGGAACCTGTCCCGACATCTCACGGAAGTTGTATCCTTCCTCTCAAGCTTCGCGTGGCCGCGAATGGTGCGCGATTCGGATCCCTAACGAAGAAGTTACGACACTTTTAGCGGAAGAGAAAAGCATTGAAACTAAAAGAGGGGAGAAGAGAAGAAAAAGAATGCAGTATGCTGCCTTGATTCTGCCCTGCTTGATCGATCGATCTATCAAAAGGATCGATCGATCGATACTTTAGAATCTTTCCATGATTTCAGCCATCGATCGATCGACCAAAGGGGTCGATCGATCGATCCCATGTTTTCTGCATATATTTTTCTTTTCTTTTCTTTTCTTTCTTCTTTTCTTTTATTCCAACTTACTATATAACCCAATTTTGTTGTAATATCAGATATACTTAGTTTAGAAGACATTTTAGGTTAGGGTTTGGTTTTGAGAGATCATCTTCTTCTCTTCTTGGGGTGACATCCATTTGGTTTTGTAAGATTGAACTATTCACTATCATTTCCTTTAATATAGTTTTGTTCTTCATTTTCCTTGCTTTGTAGATTAATTTCCATATTTTGTTAATTAGTTTAATTGCTTTATTTCTTGCTTTCCTAGTTTAATTAGTCGTAATTTAGTTTAATTCATGTGTTGCCCTTAGATAAATAGGGTCGGGATTTCGTTCCGCCATTAACGGGCCCCGAGCTCCGAAAATTAGGTTTTGTGCAAAATTGTGTTTGATTGAACCTGCGCGTATTAAAGTCGGATTATTACGGGTTTAACTTTCTTTGTAATGCAACGTTAGTTTTTAAAGCGATAATTTGAATTTAATCCGCGTGTGACCAATTTTCGGTTAAATGTTTATTCTCGTAACTTTGGCTTAAATTCCTTATTGTGTGAAGTTTATGATTAACTGTTAATACTTGATTAAATAGCTTTCGAGCCGAAATCTTGATTAGTAGTTGTTTCGAGCCGTATGATTGGATGATACCCCGATCCTCGCTATTACTTTATTTTGACTTAACTTCTTTCTTTTATTTTATTTACTAGCATACATCACCCTTTTTGCTTTTATTCCTGAATTAATAATCCAATTAACATCTATCGAACATTCTTAATGGATTCGATACCCGACTTATCGCTATACTTGTATCGCAAGTGTAGTCGTAACTTAGGTTTGTTTGTATTATCGCGGTGAAACTAAAACAACGATTGTGCACTTACACACGCACACTTTTCACGCGTTAACCAAAATGACGTCGTTGTCGGGGAGTGTTTTGTTATAGATTGTAATTGTCTTATTATTTCGTAGTATTCTTTCTTGTATTTATATTCTTTCTTTTAACCTTTTTTGCAGGACTTCGACATTTGAGCGCCAAGAACCACTTGAATTTTGCTGTGCACGCATCATCTTTGTGGAAATAGCCATTTCGAGCCATCTTTGGGGTAAGCATGTCTTATTTCAATCATTTCAGTAATTATTATGATAATTCTCAAAATCCCCGTACTCCTATGACTTCTGGTCAATACTTAGAGTCCCAAAGAATTGCAACATCTAAAATGACTTTGGGCGAGTATTACACAAGTCAAGCTTTGGAGTGCGTATATTTTGAGGAGGATGATAATGATATTAGGACTTTACCTCCTTATAATAGGAATTTTGAAACGAATTGCAATAGTTTTCAAAACTCCTATAATAATGAGTTTAACTTTTGTGCCGATAATGATTTTCAAACTCCTCATTTTCAAGCATCCGCACCTCGGCCTATGACTTTCGACGAGGGTTTTCTTATGCATGAGAGAGAGAGGTATGAAGAAAGTTATAGGGAAGAACATCGTTGTTGGGAGCAATACTTGGATTTATTATTCGAATCTGACGACGATTTCTCTTCCAGGACTTTTGAAGTCGAGGAATGTTTTGAACCGAATGAGGATTTTATGCCTACTTTGGAACAAACCATTCGTCGCTTGGCCCATCTTGTAATTGAGAATGAAAGCGAGGATGAAATGGATGTAGTATCTATTTGCAATGAGATGATTTCTTCTTTGGATCCCAAAGAAGAAAGTTTCATTGAAAATGATGCTATCTCCTTTGAAATTCTAATTGTGGGTGATGATAACTCATCTCTTGATTTTGAATTTCTTTCCTCCCCATTTTCATTCTCCGTTATCACACCGTCACAAGTACCTGATGAATCGGTACCGAACTTTAAAACGTTCAACCCTTTCACCGACGAGGAGTACTTGCTCGAGTTGCTCTCCTTGAATGCATCTTTTCCTCCATATGCGCTACCTCCCATTTCGCTTGCTAAATCTTTGGGAGGAAATTCAGTTTTTTTTGGTCCCCTTGTGTATTTGTCACCCGTCCTATCCAAATCCCCCATCCTCCCTCCCAAATTTTTAATTGGGGATGGTTCACCTTTTCCACCACCCACATGCCTTCCGTCGTTTGAACGGAATTCCTATTTTCTGGGAGGCATGCATGAGAGGGAAGGTCCACCATTGATCTTCCAGAGTCAAAATGTTGTTTGGGTGGACCTTAAAAAATTAGACTTCTAGTGTATAGTTAGGTAGGAGTCTAAATGGTAGGTTGCACATAATTAGTTTTTTTTTCTTTCTTTTTATTTTAGTCTAATGTAATTAGTTAAATTTTTTTTAATTGTTTTCATTATGCTTGTTACTAACTTGTTTTGTAGAATCATCGGACTCGCACTTTTCGGAGATCGCTCCATTTTGGGTAATATCGCTATTTTCCTTCTTTAACTTGGTTCTTAATTAGCATTGAGGACAATGTCGGGTTTTAAGTTAGGGATGTGGGATATTCTATCCATTCATTGGTAGTGTCCATGTTTTTGCTCACATGTTAGTTAATAAGTGTGCTTTTCTTAGAAAAATTAAAAATTTCAAAAGGATTTTCTTTCTTTTTTTCTCCTTTTTTGGGTGTTTTGCCTTTGTTTTCGATGATAAATTTTAATAATTGCCCGATCCATTTGATAATTTAATGATGCATGTTCTCGATTTTAAAAGTTATTAGCCTTTAGTCCTCAAATCATTAATATTATGAATAACTTCAGGAATTAAACTTTAATCCCATGAGCACATGCACTTTTATCGTTCTATTGATTTGGTTTAAGATTTTTATAACTCGGTAATCTTTTGTTGCATTGTATATACTTACACCGAGTAAGCTTTGTAACTTTTGTCGTTTGTGAGTGTATACACTATTCTTTTCTCATTGAAACGTTGAATTCGTTGGTAATCTCACTATTCTTTCATTTGATCGTTCATTAATTGAGTTCATACTTGAAATGTGTTACTTGATCATGATTTTCATATATTGTTTTGACTCGAGAATTGCGTAAAATTTTAAAAATGATCATAGGAATTCTTTGTTATATCACCCATATTAGCCTTGACCTCACCCTTATATGTTTACCCTCGTTAACCCCTTTGAGCCCAAATAATAGCCTTTCGTTTCATAACCCAAATTCCATAACCAACTCCAAATTGGAGTTTTATACCATATATACGCTTTTCATACCTTTGTTTGGAATGTTACTTGGGATTGAATTATGATGTTATGATGTCGGTTGCAATTTAGGCATGTGAGAGTATGAAAAGTAAAGAAAAAGTGAAGAAAAGTGAAGAAAAAGAGAAAGCAAAAGGCAAAAGAAAACATGAGAAAAAGAAGAAAAGAAAAGAAAGAGAAAGTTGTAAATGTTGTATATAATTCAATAAGCTTTTATTACTCTCCCCGATGATATATCTAATGCCGTTTGTAACTTGTTTTACAATTTTGATATTTCCCGCATTTTCCCATTATCCCGAGTTTTCATTCCAAACACTTTGAATCCGTATATACATTCCTTCATTTCTATGTGATCTTAAGTAGATGTAATTCAAAGGTTTAAATAGTTTTGATAATCTGTGAAAATACATTTCACCTCCTTTAATGTGCGGTATCTTTCACTGAGATTACAATTTTAATTTTCTATATACTGTTCTTCATTTGTGACATGTGTGCGACCTAGTTTTCATTTACATTTACTCTTTATGCCAGCATGTACGGTGTGTTACCTCTCTGTTCAAGTGAATTCATTTGATGAGTGTAATGCCCGTGAGGATTGACTTATATGCGTGCTTTAATATTTAGTATCCGATTTATTTAAGTTTTTGCCAAATCATATTTTGCGTGTGCCCACTCCCCTCCCACATGTTAAAGTTTTAATTCATTGAGGTGCATTCTATAATGTTAATAACTACGGACTTTTCACGTGAATTATGCTAATAACATGTTGAAATCTTGTTCGTATTGTTCAGTTTGTCGCATGCTTGATTGGGCATATTTTGAGTAAAATTTATGATGTTTGTGGGTTTCATCCCTGAAAACCCTCACGAGACGACACTCATCCACTAGGGTAACCTAGGGGTTTAATGGCTTATTGCATACGCTAAATGCAATCGAATCGCCCGTGAAAGTGGCCTTATGCGTTTATACCATGTTTTTGTACTATCTCCTATTTTAGTTTACTTGTTGTTCTTGTTGCATCCTATTTCATTGCTAGGGACTAAAAATGTGTAAGTTAGGGGGTGTGATAATACGCAAATATTGCATATTTCATCTCTCGAACCTACGCATTTTAGCCCCCTCGGGTACCTTAATCTCTGTATTTAAGCCTGTTAACTAGACAACCTCGGCTTATATTGTTAACATGCTATATGAGGTATAATTGGGCTTTTGTAGGTATTTAGGTACTAAGTATGGAGTTCGGACGCATTTCGCTCAAGTTCAGTATGCAATCGCACGTTCAAGGGCAATTAGGTCAATTCACAGATTGGGCACCTGGCCCTACATCTACACGTAAGTTGTATCCCTCCTCGCAAGATTCGTGTGGCCGCAAATGGTGCGCGATTCGGATCCCTAACGAAGAAGTTACGACACTTTTGCCGGAAGAGAAAAACATTGAAACCAAAAGAGGGGAGAAGAGAAGAAAAAGAATGCAGTATACTGCCTTGATTCTGCCCTGCTTGATCGATCGATCGATCAAAAGGATCAATCGATCGATCAAAAGGATCAATCGATCGATACTTTATAATCTTTCCACGATTTCAGCCATCGATCGATCGACCAAAGGGGTCGATCGATCGATCCCCTGTTTTCTGCAGATATTTTCCTTTTCTTTTCTTTCTTCTTTTCTTTTATTCCAACTTACTATATAACCCAATTTTTTTGTGATATTAGATATACTTAGTTTAGAAGACATTTTAGGTTAGGGTTTGGTTTTGAGATCTCATCTTCTTCTCTTCTTGGGGTGACATCCATTTGGTTTTGTAAGATTGAACTATTCACTATCATCTCCTTTAATATAGTTTTGTTCTTCATTTTCCTTGCTTTGTAGATTAATTTACATGTTTTGTTAATTAGTTTAATTGCTTTATTTCTTGATTTCCTAGTTTAGTTAGTTGTAATTTAGTTTAATTCATGTATTGCCCTTAGATAAATAGGGTCGGAATTTCGTTTCGCCATTAACGGGCCCCGAGCTCCGAAAATTAGGTTTCGTACAAAATTGTGTTTAATTGAACCTGCGCGCATTAAAGTCGGATTATTATGCGTTTAACTTTCTTTGTCATGCAACGTTAGTGTTTAAAGCGACAATCCAAATTTAATTCGCATGTGACCAATTTTCGGTTAAATGTTTATTCTCGCAACTTTGGCTTAAATTCCTTATTGTGTGAAGTTTATGATTAACTGTTAATTCTCGATTAAATAGCTTTCGAGCCGGAATCTTGATTAGTAGTTTCTTCGAGCCGTATGGTTTGATGATATACTGATCCTCGCTTTTACTTTATTTAGACTTAACTTCTCTCTTTTCTTTTATTTACTAGCATACATCACCCTTTTTCACTTTTATTCCTGAATTAATAATCCAATTAAGATCTATCGAACATTCTCTATGGATTCGATACCCGACTTACCGCTATACTTGTATCGCAAGTGTAGTCGTAACTTAGGTTTGTTTGTATTATCGCGGTGAAACTAAAACAACGATTGTGCACTTACACGCGCACACTTTTCACGCGTTAACCAGTATACGACTTCGAATCAACTCAATCTTGGCCAAAGTATCCTGAATCAACTCTGGTCCGAGTAGCTTGTTGTTCCCCACCTCCAACTAATAAGCAGGTGAACGATAAGGTCTACCATAGAATGACTTAAATGGTTCCATGTCAATCGTAAACTGAGAGGAGTTATTTTATGCAAACTACATCGGTGGAAGATATTGTTCCCAACCTCCCCTAAACTCAAGAATACATATCGTGATCAATCCACCCTAATCACTTTACTCTGAAATATTCATTTCCCTTACCATTTCCTCTTGGCACCTGCAAAACCAATTACCCTTCTTTCGAGAATATTCTAATGCGATTGGGCCGATATTCTAATAGTTAGACCATTCACTATCCTAGGAATCGCCCCTCCTCCCTAGGTGCCAACTTACCTCTTTTTAAATCATATACTCCCTTCGTGGGAGATATCTGCAATCATACCCGACTATTCATGTCAGACTTTTACATCTACAGTTGGTTATGACGTAACTCTCATCATTTTACTCCTCTGCTCAGAGTAGTTCCTCATTATCCTCGAAAATCTAAAATGTATATTCCTTGTACTTTTCAACACTATAATCACCCATTTTGGTCTACTCTTCGATTTCTGGTGACTCTCCTTTATCATAATGCAACTGCATTCTCTTTGTCTCATTCTAGTTATGCCTCTAATTTACTCATGCATCTATGTTTATTTCATACGTTTCCACGTCTTCTCCTCGTGAATAACACTGAAAATCTCAACTAAATAGGGCTCCCATACACCTTATATCCCATGCATTTATTCATAAATCAATTGAACGTAATATACTAGTTTTAAAATTAAGCCTTGTATACTAGGCACGACTATACAATAAGGGTACACTCTGAAAGCATGGGTCTTGAAGATAGTTCCTAGTTATTTATTTTCTATAATTTATTATTACTGTATTTGACATTTGTTGAGCTCTTAATAAAACTTCTACATATATTCTATTCTGTTTTCCAGTGTGTATACATATTATTGTTGGATGAATTATAACAGAAAATTGTCTTCTTTAAAGACATTGTGGGACCATTTTGTAAACTCTTGATTATAGCCTAGTTAAGAAGGCCATCGATGACATAGTACATGGAAGTAATCATGTTACATAATAATATGCGACTGCCATGACTCCCATTGACTACTGGACTAGCCAAGGAACCTATGAAAACCAATTATTGAAGGATTTAGCATATAATGCACGCCTTATAATTCTTAATTAAAAACATAAATTAATAATTAACCTTTGGGTTACTTAATAGTTTTAATTCCTTCCCCGAAATATGGTCATTAGTATTTCAATTTTTAATTACCTAACAAATGGTTCATATTCCAAAAATGAAATGGATATTGAAAGGAGTTAAAATTTCAATTAAATCTCTACCTTGATGGACGGTTGAGATTAATTGACCTTTGGAATTTAGGCCCTCTCTCCACCTATAAATAGATGCCTTACTTCCATATAAAATGTAGCCATGAAATACACATATAAAGGTTTATAGGACAGGAGGGAGAATCCAAAATTCTCCGTTGAAGGACTGTTAAGGTGGTCGGAATGATAGCAATCAACAGTGACAAACAGGGACATCACATCCATGACGACGAAAGGAGGTATTATAGTATCCCTCTTTTCACATAACTATTAGGTGATTATCATGATGTTCACGATCTTAGGGTTCATTTAAATAAATTGTTTTACATATGGTGTCAGAGATAATGTTTAGGAACACATGATTGTCCATAAAATAGGTTATATATGAATCATCCTATAACTGTTGATCATTATCCATTTTTCATAACTATTAGAAATAATTTATGCTTTATGTTTCTTTATAACTCGTTGAAACAGTGTTGATTTATCTTTTGTTTTTCATGCCTAATAAAAATAAATAAATAAACAGTGTGTGTTTTCTATTTTTCATAATTATTAAGCTAGTATCCTCACCCCGCTTTTCTATCGTTAACTCGTGTACAATATGTACTCCCCAAAGCGACGGGGCTTGGCCACTTGCTTGGAATTATGTCTTTTAGAATTCATTCTCTTATGTCCATTAGAATTCATGCGATTATTCATTTTTGCAATTTTCAAAAAAATTTATGACCTTTTAGAATTCTACAAATTATGTCTTTTCAAATTCTTGAAAATTATGACTTTTAAAATTTTAAGCTTTTGAAATTCTAGACTTATGAAATTCTAGATTGTCCTTTTTCTATTCAAGAATTTTACAATTATGTAATTTTATGGTCTTTGGAATTGTATGATAACATTTACACCAGTATTCATGTTAAGTTGTTTGATGAATGCAATTGTATTATTAAGGTTAAGTATCAATATAGTGATACTTATTATTACCTATTCCAAATTATCCCTTTATTACCATTTTAATGTTTAAATCAGTTTATTTAACATATATAAATTAGTTGCCCATAGGTATACTATAATAATATGTTAGATCAACAATTGATGAGTGTTTATACATGTGTTAACCAAGGGTATCCACAGATACCTTATTAAAATTAAATAGATACATCACTCAATTATGCATGTTGAATATTACGACCATTAATGGTATTAAGTTAAATTTATGATGACTACCCACAGGAGCATCTTATTTTCATTTCATAAAATATTCAAATCTTACTATGTGTTAACTAAAGTTTTAAAGCCTTCTTAAAAAAATTGTATCTCTAAATTGCAACCCCATTTCCTACTCAATTGACTTTATATGCATAATTGGTCCCTAATCTCACCGAAACCAACTTCTCAGAATTGAAAGAGAAAATTGAGTTCACCTTGGGGGTACTTGACTTAGATCTGGATTTTCACATTGAAAAACCAGTTGCACTTATAGACACAAGTACTGATGAGGAAAAGACTCTCCATTAAGCTTGGGAGAAATGTGAAAGATTGAGCATCATGTTTTTACGAATGACAATTGCAAGCAATATCAAAACATCACTTCCTAAACATGACAATGCTGAGGATTACATGAAAGAAATACAAGAAAGGTTTAAGAATGCAGATAAATCCCTTGTTAGGAAACTAATGGCAGATCTTACAACCATAAAGTTTAATGGCACGCGCTCAATGCATGATCATGTCATTGAGATGATGAACATTGCTACCAAGATAAAGAATTTGGGAATGATAGTAGATGATTCATTTCTCGTACAATTATCCTGAACTCTTTACCTACTCAGTATGGACCTTTTCATCTCAATTACAATGCCATTAAGGATATGTGGGCAGTGAATAAGTTGGCTAACAAGCTGGTTTAAGAGGAGGCTTGGATGAATCAATAACGTATTAAGGTTGCATATCTTGTCCAAGGAGCTAGGTCACCTAAAGATGGGAAGAGGCAAAATCCAAGCCATAAAAGAGCACCACCCAGAAATAATGATGCCAATCAATCCAATGTGAAGGAGGTAAAGAAGGATGACAACAGGTGAAAATTTTTGCAAGAAACTTCGACACTTTCAGAAAGACTGCGTTAAATGTTAAGAATGGTTCGAAAGAAAGGTAACCCTATAGGTTTCGTAAGCTTTTTTGAATCAAATCTTACTTATGTTTATTCTAACACTTGGTGGCTAGATTATGGTGCCAACGTTCACGTTTCTAATTCAATGCAGGGCTTCCTTATGACCCAAACCATAAGTCCAAGTGAAAAATTTATGTTCATGGGAAATCGAAGACAAAGTCCAAGTTATAGCCATTGACACTTATCGTCTCATTTTGAAGAATGAATATCATTTAGATTTGTTTCAAACTCTTTATGTTCCTTCTATTTCTCATAATTTAGTTTCAGTTAGTAAACTTGATTAAGTTGGTTATTCAGTTCATCATGGAGATGGTTGTTTTAATTTGTTTTTGAACTCAAATCATATTGGTTATGGAATTTAATTGATGGTCTTTATAAATTTCATCTTGATAGTAAATTTACTGAAAATCATCTCACGTTGCATTCTAATGTTGAAACAAAACGTAAGTCGTCTAAAAATGACTCTTATTTCTTGTGGCATAAAAGGGCGAGACATATATCTAGTGATAGAATCAAGTGATTGGTAAAAGATGGAATTCTTCCAAGTCTTGATTTTACCAAGCATCAAGTATGTGTGGATTGTACTAAAGTAAAAACAACAATACACACAAAGAAAGGAACCACAAGAAGTAAACAACGTCTTGAAATCATACATACAAATATTTGTGGGCCTTTCGACGTTCTAACCTTTGGAAGGGAGAAGTATTTCATTACTTTTATCGATGATTATTCACATTATTGCTATTTATACTTGTTGCATGAAAAATCTAAGTTTGTGGATGCTGTAAAAGTGTTCATCACTCAAGTCGAAAGGCAACAAGATAGAAAAGTGAAGATCATAAGGTCAGATAGAGGTGGTGAGTTTTTTGGAAGATATAACCAAAATAGGACAACATCCTAGACCTTTTACAAAAATTCACCAAAAGATTGGAATTATCGCTCAATACACAATGCCTAGTTCTCCATGACAGAATGGTGTAGCTAAAAGGCAAAATCGTACATATATGGAAATAGTTAGGTTTATTATGAGTCATGTTAATTTACCTACATCCTTGTGGATGGATGCTCTATGCACAGCTGTTTATATATTAAATCGGGCTCCTATCAAGGTAGTTTTAAAGACACCCTTTGAAATACGGAAAGGTTAGAAACCTAGTTTAAAACATCTCCAAATTTGGGGATGCCCAGTCGAGGCTAGAATTTACAACCCACATGATAAGAAATTAAACTTCAAAATGGTTAGTGGTTACTTTATAGGTTACCTCGAGAATTCCAAATGATATAGGTTTTACTATCCTAACCATAGTACGAGAATTATTGAAATGAATAATGCCGAATTCTATGAGAATTCCAAAATCAGTGGGAATAATAAAATTAATGATGTGATCATTCAAGAAATTAGGGTAAATATACATTTACCCTCAATTCGACAAGTTGTTGGGAATCCCTCCATTATTGAAACTTTAGGAAATGAGGAACACCCAATAAATGGTCAATAAGTCCATGATAAGATTATCGTCAATGAACCTATGGATGAAGCACCTGAGGCACCAGCATTAAGGAGGTCTCATCGTCAAAGGAGATTTGCTATTTTCGATGATTACGTGCTTTGCCAAGTAGAATATGATTTTAGGATAACTAAAGATCCAATTTCATATTCACAAGCCATTAAAGATGTTTATTCTTGCAAATGGATTGATGCCATGAAGGATGAGATAAAATCTATGACTGAAAATCACGTTTGGGACGTTGTTCAATTGCCAATAGAACACAAACCTGTCGGGTGTAAGTGAGTCTTTTAGACTAAGCGCAACTGCAATGGCAATATTGAACGACATAAAGCTCGACTTGTAGCTAACGGTTTTAATTAAAAAGAAGGTATCGACTATAATAAGACTCTTTCTCCTGTGTTTAGAAAAGATTCTCTTAGAATTATTATGGCACTAGTAGCCCATTATGACCTCGAGTTACATTAAATGGATGTGAAAATAGCCTTTCTTAATAGAGACTTACAAGAGGAAGTCTATATCAGTAAACTTGAAGGCTTCATAATCGAAGGTCAGGGAGACATGGTCTGCAAACTTAAGAAATCAATATATGGACTAAAATAAGATTCGAGGCAATGGTATCTGAAGTTTGATGAAATCATTATGAACTTCGATTTCAAAGAAAACTTAGTTGATCCATGTATTTACCTCATGATCAGTGGGAGTAAGTTCATATTTTTGGTACAATATATTGATGACATATTACTAGCCAGCAAAGATCTTCGTCTATTACATGAGACTAAGAATCATCTCTCTAAGAATTTTGAAATGAAAGATATGGGTGAGGCTTCCTATGTGATAAGAATTGAAATATTCTGTGATAGGTCACTTGGAATTTTGGGAATGTCTCAGAAAGCATATATTGATAAAGTTCTAGAGAGATTTGGCATTATGACATGTTCTATTAGTGTTGTTCCAATGCAGAAAGAAGACAAGCTTGATCTTAGGCAATGTCCGTAGAATGACTTGGAACGTAAAAAAATAGAAAATTATCCTTATGATTCTCTTGTGGGAAGTTTGATGTATGCACAGGTTTGCATCAGACCTAACATTAGCCATGCTATGCTGGGTAGATTTCAGAGTAACCCAGGAATGTCTCATTAGAAAGATGCAAATAAAGTACTGAGATACTTAAAGGGAACGAGGAATTAAATGCTCATATATAGGAAATCAGCTCATCTACAGATGGTTGGGTTTTCAGATTCAGATTTTGGTGGATGTACTAACACTAGACATTGTACTCTTAGCTATGTGTATCTCCTGGATGGAGGTGAAATATCATGGAAAATTCAGAATTCTGAATTAATCTACATATCTACCATGGAGGCTGAATTTATGTCATGTTATCAGGCTGCAAATCAAGGCGCATGGTTGCGGAATTTTGTTTTTGAGTTCGGAGCTTTGAGTTTCAGTTCTAAGCCCTTAACTATTTACTGTGACAATGAGGTTGCAATCTTTTTCTCCAAACATGACCGTATATCTAAGGGATCCAAACACTTAGATCTTAGATATCTCTCACTGAAGCAAGATGCTAAAAGAGGAAAATTTGTCATTGAACACACAAGCACATATCCTATGGTTGCAGATATTTTTATAAAATGACTACCTCTAAAGACATTTCAGAGACATACTGAAAGCATGGGTCTTGAAGATAGTTCCAAGTTATTTATTTTCTCCAATTTATTATGCTTGTGGTGACAAAAATCACAACACAAATAATAACGAAAGAAAACAATCACTAAGAAAATAAGAACAATAAACAATCACAATCACAACACAAGAATTTACGTGGTTGAACAACTTGCATACGTCCACGGAGAGGCCTACTATTTTTCTTATTAAGTAACTCTCGAAATAGTTTTGTGTTATATGCCCCTATGAGCCGGGCCAGGGGTACAATATATATCCAGTTGAGAGATAAATAGATAGATAGATAGAGAGAGAGAGAGAGAGAGAGTTTGCAACCAACATGTTAACCCAGTATCCCTTGAATATCTCATCCGAGATTTTTAGGGATAAACTCAATGATATCCTTTTACTCTATACGTCATTCAGGACTCATAATTTGGATCGGGTGCCTTTTATTATTCACTTGGGCTTGTCCAGCTACTTTTATAGACCTGGTCGATAAAAGGGTACCCACAATTGCCCCTAAAAATTTTGGGGCCAGAACTTGGGCTCACCGATTTTAAATAACGTCTCTGGCCTTCCTTTGATGGCACTTTTGTTATTTTTAGAATTGATAGGGGAGTGAATCGCCATTTTGCAGTAAATTTAGGTGATAAATCTTCTTCGACTATCCTGCACTATCATTGAGGGGTTTAAACCGAAGTGTTGGATGATTCACTTCGTCACTTAAACTTCTTGCTTTCTCTCACTTCTAAACCATATTTTCCTCTCAAGTTTTCTCTTGCTTTCAAGCTTGTTCTTCATTGTTCAAAAGTTATTTCCTATTCCTTATCCTCATTCACATGTGGTTTCTCATCGTCTCAAGCTTTTTCTTTGCTTCGTAAGTCCTCAGTCCTTTTTTCTTTCTGTATTTCTTTCCTTTGTACTTTAGTTAGGGTTTATTTATGGTAAAAATAGACAACAAGTCTTTAACTGAATTCATAAAATGCTACAATATCCCCAACTGAGTGGATATTGAGTATGTCACTGTTCCTCACAACATTTGGGACATTGAGGATGGACGCTAGATTCACGTTCTTTTGTTATCTCAGGGGGTTTTAACATTTTCCCTAAATCGTCTGTTCTTGCACTTCTTCCACTATTTCGATATAGTTCCAGCTTAGTTTTCTCGAAATGTTTGGAAAATTATAAATGGTGTCCATCGAATAAACCAACTCTATGGAGATAATTTAGGCTTGGTTGAAAATTTACTTATGCTATGCTTTTTCTCGCACTATCTCTGGTCTTCTTATTTGAAAGTGATGAGTCCAGACAGGGTATTGGTAGTGAACTTACTTGATTCCCATAAGGACTACTGTTCTGAGGGATTTATTGCTAGGAATTGACAATTCCCTTCCCAGATAGGGGGAGAAAGGTATAGAGGACCTCAAATCCCTACATATGGGGAGGAATTCATAGGTTGCTGTCAAATATTGTTGATTTTTTATTGTTGCTCTAATGTGTTCTTCCTTTAATATTTTCTTTTCTTTTTTCAGCGAAGTCCAAAAATCAAGAGCCTGCTCTCCACAAGATTCGTGCTGCTGAGTTAATCAAAACTTGAAAGATAAGGGACTCTATTGTAGAAGGTGAGCATCCCAGGTCGGCTGCCTTCTTATTAGAATACAATAACACAACCACTATCTTCAATGCCCATCCAGTTGACTCCATTCCTCATCTTGATATCCCATAGGAAGAAGAAGAGGAAGAAGGTTCTCTCAAACTCATCGAGCTAGACGAGGAGGAGGAGAGCATCTTAGATATTGGTGTTGTTGTAAGTGGAAGAGGTGGTAGTGGTGAGGCAGGATCCAGTGAGGAGGGATCTAGCGAGAAAGAGTCTGGTGGAGAGAGGTCTAGTGAGAAAAGTTCTAACTTAGGAGATTCCAAGTCGGAAAGTTCTAGAGAGGAAGATATGGTTCCCCTTAGAAGAAAGAGCCTGATCCATGATGATGATGATGATGATGATTATGTCTTATTGTCCAACAGGATGAAGATCTAAAAGCCAAGGTCTGGGGATACTGCCAGTGGTTCTCGAACTACAGCTCATGAGAAAGAGCAGGAGAGGAAGAGGAAATAAGAAAATAAGAGAGAGGGAGAGAGAGAAATAAAGAGGAAGAGAGAAAAGGAGAAGAAGAAGAAGAAGAAGAAGAATAAATAAAGAAAGAAAGAAAGAAATAAAGAAAGAAAGAAAGAAAGAAAGAAGAGGATAGGAGGAGAAGAGAGGACAAACAAAGCACAAGCCTCTCTTGTGCATGTAGTTATCCCAATTGAGGGGCCCTCTGTGGCTCTAGACCCTCACTCCCCTGATGCTTGAGAGAGCAGTGCTAACGGAAAATCGCGAGTGATCTTCAAAAATGGGACCAGGCCAGTTAGCCCTAAAGGCAGATCAGGGGCTTGCTTTGGTAAGGCCATTCCCTCTTTTTCTTCGTCTCACATAATTTCTTAATACTCTTTGACTCACATTTATTTCTTCATGTAGTTTTTATCTGACTACACCGTCCTTAGGCACAATCGCAACGAGCTAGTGAGGAGGAACTCTAAGCTCAAGGAGAGCCTGAAGATTGCCTAGGAGGCCCAAAAGTCCTCCGAGAAGTCTCATACAGAGGCTGGGGATTCTTTTGTCAAAGAGAGTGCTCGAGCGACCAAGGAGCTTAAGGAACTCTGTGAAGCCTATTAACTGGTCGTGGCGAGTAAACTGGCCATCATAGATGAAAATAAAGGGCTTGTTGAGAAGGTAAAGAGCCTAGAGACAGAGGTGGCCACCGTTTGAGAGAGTGGATACAATGAGGGCTGGGAGGCAGCCTATGAAGATGTTGAAAAGAAGATCGACTAAATCACTCGGCAAACTTTAAGAAAGGCTGGGATCGAGCTTTAGTTACTACTGGAGTTGCTACTGACTCTTTGTTAGGAGAGCACAATCCTGGTCCTAAGTCGATCATTGGTGAAGAAGTCCCTGCTGCTCGAACTACTATGGTGCCTGTTGCTTCTGTTGTTGATATTCGTACTGGCAACTAGGGAGTGGATCTTACCCCGGGTGAGGGAGGTACACCTGGGACTGAGACGAGTGATGCTGCTACCAATAAGGGGAAGGAGTCAGCTCCCACCGAGAAGGTTGAGGTCGCCCAGTAGACTTCTAGGCTTTTTCCATTATTTGTGTATTTTTTTTTCTTTCTTTTTGTCATTCCATGTACCTATACCTTGCTAGTGCTATTTTTCAATGAAATGAAGGTATTCTGTTTTAACATTCACTGATATGCCTGTCATTTGTGTTCCATGTCTTGTAATTTTTCGATCTTGATGATTACATTCCTTCGACCTCTCGCCTAGGCCAAATCCTTAGTTCATATGTAAGCGACCAAGTTCACCAAGCATTTTTCAAGATTTGTAAATCCCTTAGGGCAAGGAACTAGGACTATAAAGATCAGTCCAAAGTAGTCTCCAGGCTAAAGGATAGGCTTGCAAAGATGGAGGAGGTTAGTGCCTTTGTTCAAGAAGAGATGGATGCTTTGAAGGCTAAGCTGTTGGACGAATCCGAGATCAATCAGGTTGGGGATGTTCTGCAGTAGGAAAATTATGCCTTAAGGAGGAAAATTGCGCGCCTTAAGGAAAATGCTCCAAGTAGTGCTCCCCATGTTCTTCAAGGTTCCTAGTCATCATCCATGTGGTGAGGTAATAGAGATGATGGCAGTTACCAAAGGGAGATTATCGATCTTAAAGGGGACATTCGACGAGCATTTGTAATTATTGTCGAACTACAAAGAGACGTCACAAGTCTGCAACATTTATTCCAAAAGGGTCCTCGACAAGTGTTGATTGATGGCTATGATCAAGGATGGATAGATGCCCACACTAAGTTGAAAGAAAAGAGAGGATATGGCCTTTATTAGAGGGTGGCTAAGTGCCCTCAGGGAGTTGATGGTTCCCAAAAATTCTCCTTTGTGGTATAGGCATGAGATCACTCCCCCAATCTTGGAGCCGAATCCCTTTCGAATGGATAATTACTGGATCCCCATTGATGATATTTCATGGTAGCTGTTGGAGCCAAACTCGAAAGAGGATGTGGAGAGCTTTTCCCCTTACCCTGATAATGGTCGGAGAGATCGAGTAGTGGACTACCTTGCCCAGCGACTTGGATATTCTTAGGGTTGATTTATTTCATTACCGTTGTACCTATAACTATGTAATTCTCAGTAAGAAATAAAATATGTATGTTTTGGGCATAGGCCAACTAAATATGTGTTGCTTTCTTTTGACTTATTGATAAACTCTAGTAATTTTGGGCACTACCGCCGATTAAATATTTTTTAGAGTTTAATTTCAATTGAGTATTCCCCCAGTCCAGTATGCCTTAGCTATACCATGCCTCCCACTTTACCTTTTAGGTCGAGTCATCACACTACCTTAGGCCTAAGTAGGGCAATGGCGAGAATAATCCTGATTAATGGGCGATCCACCCGAGTAGGATTTTGGAGCCAAACTACATTGGCGACCAACCTGAGCTGGTCGATTTGTCTAAGGATCCCTTATACGTATTTATTTATTGCCGAAGTAACCTAAGAAGCCAATTGTGTCTTGGAACAAAGTCTTGAGGAGGGTTATTACCTGTTTACCCCGCTAGTTATGCTTTGAACAAGTTAATCTAGGATAGTCCTAACCACTGTGTAGCAATCATAAGAGGTTGGTTCAAAAGATCCTTCGATTGAAGTAAGCTAGCCAACTCACTGTAATCCAGGAATTATATTATACTCATAAAAATAGTGGAGCCTGTAACTTGTAGAGGGTGCATATAACAAAATACATTTGAGACAACCAATACATATAGAATGTCAGGGGAAATCAAGTTTTATTAATCGAAGTCATAAACAAAAAGAAATATTAGTTTGTAAAATAAAAATTTGCTTAAATTAATGGTGCGTGGATAGAGAAATCGAGAAGTAGAATTTCTTCAGGTTGGCCGCATTCCAATCTCTACGTATCTCCTTGCCCTCCAGAGTTTCTAAATGGTAAGATCCTTATAAGTCATCCCTTACGACCTTAAAAGATCATTCCCAGTTCGGTCCCAGGTTTCCATATGATAGTTTTATATCACTGCCAAGGACTTTCCTTAGGACATAGTCCCTAACTTGAAATTTCCTTGGATTAACTTTTCGATTGTAGTGTTTGGATAGTTGTTGCTGGTAAGAAGCAAGTTTAACTAGAGCCAATTATCGCCGCTCATCAGCTAAGTCAAGTTTAGTGAGCAATGCTTCATCATTGTGGCCTTGGTCGACCAACGTGGACCTCATGGTAGGGAAACCAACTTATAACGGAATAACTGCTTCCATTCCATATGTGGGCGTAAAGGGTGTTTCCTTAGTTGCTCTCCTTGGGGTGGTGCGATAGTCCCAGAGGATGTGAGGAAATTCGTTCGCCCAATCTCCTTTGGCCCGTTCCAGACATTCTTTTAGTCCATCACTGTTATATTAGAAGCCTCAGCTTGACCATTACTCGGTGAATATGCTATAGAACTAAAGTAATGCCTGATTCCATGATCATTGCAAAAAGTTTAGAAGGGGACACTCTCGAATTGGGCCCTGATGTTAGTTATTATCGTTTTAGGTATGCCAAAGAGAATAATGATGTTTCTCCATATGAACCTCATCATGTCTGCATCCCTGATGTTCGCCAGTGGTTCTACCTCTATCCACTTAGTAAAGTAGTCTGTGGCGACCAACAAATACTTTTGGTTACTTATCACAGTAAGCAAAGGACCTATGATGTCCAAACCCTACTGGATGAAGGGCCACAGGTTGGTTAATGACTTTAGGTTGCTGGAGGGTTGGTGAACCATGGGCGAGTGTTTTTGGCATTTCTCGCACTTTCGAATGTAGACTCTAGTGTCCTTCTACATGTATGGCCACCAATAGCCTTACTTCATTACTCTAAAGTCTAGCGACCTTCCTTCTGCATGACTTCCATAAATTTCCTCATGAAGTTCATGCAGAACTTGCCCGACATCTTATGGATGAACGCACTGGAGGTAGGTCCCGGTGAGGGATCTCTTATATAACTTCCCATCAGGAGATAAGTGAAAGCGAGTAGCTTTGACTCTTATCTGATGAGCCGACCTCTTGTCACTTGGCAGGATATCACTTCGTAAGTATTCTGCGATGGGGTTTATCCAACTCAGAGCCTTTTTAATGTGGAAAACCTGCTCGGGATTCAGCGGCTTAGTAGCCTGATCATTACTGGGCTGCGCGATGAAATCTATTTGGATGGTTATTCTCAAGTCAGAGTCTATTACTGAATTTAGAGTTGTTAAAGCATCTGCATGGTTGTTTTGTCCTCTAGGGAACTGCTGAACATCCACTTGATTGAAGTTGGCTATTAGTCCCTTCACAATGGTGAGATAACCTACCATCCTTTCATCTTTTGCATTAAAATCACTGTTTATCTGGTTGGATACCAATTGAGAGTCACCGAAGATTTGAAGGTGCCTTGCCCCTAACAGTTGTGCTTTGTGTAATTCGACGATCAACGCCTCATATTCTGCCTCGCTGTTAGAGGCTTCAAATCTAATTCTGATTCCCTGCTCGAGCACTGTATTTTCAGGAGTCACCAGTATGATACCTACTCTTCCCCCGTGAGTTGGAAGCTCCATCAATGTATAAGGTTCAAACTCTTGGTTCCTCTAAGATTTCTCTTGATTGGCTTATATCTAGATGATCACAAGATTGTTCTCATGTGAACTCAGTGATGAAATCGTCTAGGATTTGCCCTTTCATGACTGTTCTTGGTTGAAAGTGAATATCAAACCTTTCGAGCTTGATCTACCACTTCGACAGTCAGCCAGAGAGGATTGCTTTCCTCAGAGCAGCCTTGAAGGGGTGCAAAGTAACCATGGATATGGAGTGGGCCTCAAAATAATGCTTCAGTTAACTTGAGCCTATCACCAGTGCGTAACTGAGCTTCTTCAATGGTAGGTATCGCTTCTTGGCTTCCAAAAGGGTCTTGCTTGCATAGTAGACTGGATGCTGGCTTCCCTCTCTCACATACCAAGGCATAGCTCACAGCATGGTCTGATACTACAACGTAAAGATATAAAAGGTCATTCTCTTTAGGAATTACGAGCAAAATGGGCCTGCTGAGATAGGCCTTGAGTTCTTCTAAGGCCCTTGAGCAGTCCTCGTTCCATGTCACGCCCTTGTTTCTTTTTAATAACTAAAAGAATGGTTGACACCACCCTGAAGACTTAGAAATGAATCGATTGAGCGCGATGAGCATTCTCATGTACTGTTTGAGGGGGTTGAACTTTGTTGATGGAGTCAATCTGGTCGGGATTTTCCTTTATTCCTCTCTTGTTGACCAAGTATCCAAGGAATTTTCCTGACTGGACACCGAAAGAACACTTACTTGCGTTGAGTTTCATTCGGTATTTACTGAGGATTTTAAAACTCCATGCCAGGTCGGAGAGGCGACCGTCCTTGATCTTTCTCTATACGAGCATGTCATCGATGTAAACCTCCATAGTATCCCCTATTTGATCTTTAAACATCTTCATAACTAGCCGTTGATAGGTCACTCCTACATTCTTAAGGTCGAAAGGCATAACTTTATAATAAAAAAACCAACAGTGGTTATGAAGGGTTTCTTATCTTGATCCGACACGTGAAGGGGTATTTGGTCGTATCTAGAGTACGTATTTAAAAGGATCATCCTCTCATGTGGTTCTATAGCATGAACCGGTTGATCAATCTTCGAAAAGGGGGAAACTGTCTTTAGGGTAGGCCTTGTTGAGGTTGGTGAAGTCAATACAAACTCTCCACTTTCCATTGCTCTTTGAAACTACTACTGGGTCGAATAAACATTTAGGGATCTAAACCTCCCATATCGAACCTGCATCTAGTAGCTTCCTGAACTCTTGCTTTACTGCTTTAGCTTTCTCTGGGGTTGTTCGATGAGCCTTCTGTCTGATTAGTTTGAAGGTTGAGTCCACATGCAATCGATGATAAGCAATGTTGGGATCAATCCCGGGCAGTTAGTAGGTCTCCCATATAAAAACATCCAAGTTACTCCAGAGAAGGGTGAATAGTTCTTTCTTCTCGCGATCGATCAAGGAGGTACCAATCAAAAACTTCTTTACAGTTGAGCTACTCCCAGCTGTGAGTTCTTCCAGGTGTTCAATGACCCTCTCAGAGGGAAGGAACCTGGTCTCCTCCACTCCCGGTCGACCCTACCTTAGCTGTTATTTGGAGGGCACCATCCCCTCTTGGGCTTCTTCCTTACTTTTTTATTCTTCCACTTTCTTCTCCTATTTAGGGCGTATGGCCGCGATGAAACACTTCCTTACCGTAGTTTGGTCTCCATGCATCTCGACTACTCCTCGATCAGTTACACACTTTAACTTCTGATGATAGTCCCGATTGAATGGCCTTTATTGCATGAACCTATCCCCTTCCCAGGATGGCTTGGTATAGTGATTCGATATCAACAATAAGAAACTCAATCAGTTTTTAAATGTTTTCTTCCCTGACTAGCAGACGATCTTTCCCAAAGGGACTGTGATTTTTCCCACGAAGTCGACAAATGAAAAAGTGGATTCCTTGAGGTTGGGTAATGCTCAACTTCTAATTTTTGAATAATTCTAGGTATATTACTTCGGATGAGTTGCCTTGGTGGACGATCAACCTGTCGATGTCCTAGCTGGCTAACCTAAGTGTAATGACTAGTGCGTTTTGATGAGGGGTTTTCACCACCACCAAATCTCCATCTGTGAATACAATATACTTATTTTAATCGACGTCCTCCGGTCATCGATGCTTGCCTGCCAGAGTCTTGGCTGGTTCAATCTGAAAGCCCTGCATGACTGCATTAAGCTTCTTAACTTCCATCAGAGCTATATTTCCTTAAATTTATTTGAGATCTGATGACCCATGTATCACTACAAATTTATGGACGATATCTTCCTTGAGGACATTATTGGGCCTATACTCATCGTTCACTTCTGACTTATCCATCCTCTTCTCCACAAACTCATTAAGGTTCCCGACTTGGGTCAACTCCTCGAGGCTAAACTTGAGGGCTTTACAATGCTCAGTCTTGTGATCGCCCTCTTTGTGGAACGCGCACCTTAGTGCTTTATTTTGTTTGGAAGGGTCTCCTCCCATCTTCTTCGGCCACTTAATAAATGGTTAAATTTTTATCTTTGCAAGAATCTTGTATATCGGTTCCTTGAAGACTGTGTTTTGTCACACCCCGCAAAATTCGACAGACGGGGTGGCCAGCCACCGCCGCCGAACTATGCCGGGCGTGAACTAAATAAAATACCATTCTTAGCATGAGACAGATATGAGACATAAATAATCAGTCCATAAGATAAATAATTGAATCAATCTCAAATAATCACAAATAACTAAGCGATAAAAGATCCATCACATGCTAACTCCAAAAAAATCCAATCTCCAATAATGATTAAATAAAACCTGAATAATAAAGATCTGAATAATCCAATATAAATCCTTTAAACAACTTTGGAACCGAATGGCCCAATAAAACTCCGATGAAGTCTCATAATAAAATACGACTGGAAAAGAAAGTCTAAACTAAAACAAAACGATAAAGTAAATCAGCTCCAGCTGCACCTTCAAATGATAACTCCGATAAACTTATGCAGCTTCTCCAATTCTAATCCTGAAAAATATTAGTCAACGCATGGGTCAGAGCCAAAGCCCCGAGCAAGAATACACACTACTCTCCTCAAATAGGATCCTTGAATCCAGACAGTAGCATTATACGCAATAAATATCACAATAGAATATTTTAAATTAAACGGGATAATTATAATCTACTATCTACCAGCAAAAATCCCCATTTATAAAGGCACACCAATATGATTTTAAATTCCCAAGTCCCACGATGTTAATTTAATTAAATTAACCAACTTTTATTATCGTTCTCACTTTTTATTAAAGTGTCACACTTCCCCTTTGTCAATCGTCCTCTGACCCGTTTACTGTCGGCCCCGACACATGATAAGGTTCCCCCTTATCAATCGTCCTCTGACCCGTTTACTGTCGGCCCCGACATATGACAAGGTTCCACACACGACATAAATCGTCCTCTGACCCGTTTAAACTTTCGGCCCCGACACATTATGTCGCCACAAATTTTAATACCCGTTTTTATCTTAGGCATTAATTCTCAAGTTCTCAATTTATAATCACCCCACCCTTTTTTATCGATGTGAGATCCTCAAAATACCCCTTAGTCCCATAACTAAGGGTCCCCAAGTTATCAATACGTCCTATCATATGTATAGGAGGGTTTTCTAACATAAATCTTAACTTAGTCTCATGCTTAGGCTAGCGTAACGACGATAAAGTACCAAAAATCAGCCCACCCCCAAGATGATAAAAAATGCGATAATCTACCCTCACTAGTCCCATACCTAGAAGGCGTAAATCATCAAAAGGCATACCCACTAATCCCATACCTAGAGGCATTCTAAAATATAGGGAGATGAATAATACCCAACAACCCGTCGTCACAAAGGAAACATCATAATACCAACAAGTCACACAAAACAAGCATAATTAATCAATATATAAACTACGCATGATAGTCCAATTCAATTAAATCTTTAATTTAATTATCACAATGTCAACAATATCCAAATAATCTCATTTAATTATTTTAAATTAAATATACCAAGTTTTCATCATATATATATATATATATCAAAACCCAAACTTTATTATCTCTACATGTATTACATGAGTTGTACGCACCCAAAAATCATTTATTTTAAAGCTAGGGTTTTTCTACATGCAACCTACACCAATAAAATTCAAAATCACTCATGAATTCTACGTACCCAAAGGTTATGAATATTATTCAGATTAAAAGATTATATAAAAACAGCCCTATAATTAGTATTCAATTTTTCTAATTAAGTTACTAATTATTTTTAAGAAAACATGTAATTAAGTGTTTAGGCGACACTTAAAACGCATAATACTAAATGAAAAGAATAGAGTATTCATGCCTGTGAAGATCGTGTTGAAAATCTGATTAGAAATCTAGATTCCTCTCGAAAAATTAGCAAAAGAGTGTTCTTGAACGATCTTGATTAAACCCCAATTAAGCCTTCAAAAACTTGTGCCAAAACTTGTGACAAAAACTTGATTTTGTTGAAGGTTGATGATTATGAGTGAGAGGAAAAATATTTGGAAGTGTTCTCTGGTGAAAAACTGGAGAAAAGGTGATTATGAGAAGTCCCCCTACGGATTAACAAGGTTATATAGTGATTAGGAGTCCTAATCCTACACAAACTCTAAAAAAACAGCTTACAACGCACGTTTTCTGGGAGGGTCGATCGATCTACCCCCCCCCCCCGTCGATCGATCGATCACCCCGAAAAACTGACAGTTTACCCAAAAAATGCCATAAGGCAAAAATATTGTAAAATCAATATAAAATCCGTTTTAACTCCGATTTTAATTCCGCTTGAAGTTTTGTTCTTCAATAATCATAACCAACATACTTAGCCAATAAAAATTTTAAAATTCAAAAAATTATTTTTCTCAAAAATTCCAATTAATTAATTAAAATAATAAATAAAAATACGGGGTGTTACATACTTCCCCACTAGCAAAGAATTTCGTCCTCGAAATTAGACGAAGCATACACATCAATACATAAATCTCGCAAAAAAAATAAGGCTCACATATGCCTACCCATAGAATACCACAATTAGGCGCCCATACACCTAAACCACCCAAACGTAATCCATAACAAAAATACGATATGTAAATCCTACATATATAATTATCTAAGAAAGTATTACCTACCGCGATATTCCACTAACCACGCAACCTATCCTGCTCTGACTGAACCTGTGGCACATAGCACCTCCCATAACTGAGATGGGTTGGTGTAGTGACCACCCCTTACGCACCTGACGCTGCCGGTGCTGTTGTTGCTGCTGGCGCCCCCTGAACGCTAGTTGTTGCTAAGACTGGAGGCCTCAGTCCTAGCTTCCCCTGAACTCCTTGCCCTTGTTGACCTTGCGTACGTTGACCTTGTTGGGAGGGTTCTCCTTGGTTTTGTTGGCCCGCTCTCTTGTAACACCTTGCCGCTGGATGTCCTACTTTTCCACATATAAAGCATTCACCCCTAAAAGGTCCGAAATGCCTAGTATTGGCTTGATCCTCTCCTTGACTTTGTTGTTCCTGATTGGTCCTCTGTCTTTTCCATGTTTGATCATTGCGACCTTTATTCTCACCTGCCTGTCCATTAGACTCTTGTCTCTTTCCTAACTTCTTTTGATAACTGGCCTTCTCTTGCCATAACAACATTGCGACATCCACCACCTGAGCATAAGTAGTGTATGCCGGATTCCCCAACACCATTTGCCTAATCGACCAAGATAATCCCTTAATGAAACACTCCATCTTCTTAAACTCAGCGCTAACCTCCTCTGGTACAAACATAGATAGGTTGGTGAATTCATGTTCATACTCGACAATTGATTTTGAACCTTGCTCCAAATCCATAAATTCTCTCTTTTTTACGTTCCTAATTGCATACGGAAAGTACTTATTATTGAACTTGATCAGAAACTCTGCATATCCCAACTGATCTCTCTCCTCAGATGTGGTGGACTCTCCCACCATTGTAACGCATCCCCTGTCAGCTTAAAAGTTGCTAGCATCTGCTTCTGCACATCCGTGCAGTCAACCATCCTCAAATGCCTCTCCATATCTCTCCTCCACTGGTGAGCAACCGTTGGGTCAGATCCCCCTCCAAAGGTGGGAGGATTACCCTTAAAGAAACTGGTTCTCACCCTATCCCAAGTTGAGACGGGTGTACCCCGCTGATGTGTCTCTAAAGTCGCCCCTCTCTGTCTCCCCATCTCCAAACCAGCCGCTGTGGCCTCACGAATGGTAGCCGCTAACTCTTCGGCCTCCAAAGTAATCTGACGCCGCCTTTCCTAAGCCGCGGGGCCAGAAACAGACTCCTCTCTCTTACTCCCATTTCTCTTTGTGTTCGCCATCTGAAAAGATAGGAACAAAACAACATCAGACTCGGAATGACTAAGAGTACAAATCATCAAAACGGAATCAAAGATAAGAAACGTGGAATCTAAACGGACTCATAACCTACGAGACCTAAGACCATGCTCTGATACCATCTGTCACACCCCGCAAAATTCGACAGACGGGGTGGCCAGCCACCGCCGCCGAACTATGCCGGGCGTGAACTAAATAAAATACCATTCTTAGCATAAGACAGATATGAGACATAAATAATCAGTCCATAAGATAAATAATTGAATCAATCTCAAATAATCACAAATAACTAAGCGATAAAAGATCCATCACATGCTAACTCCAAAAAATCCAATCTCCAATAATGATTAAATAAAACCTGAATAATAAAGATCTGAATAATCCAATATAAATCCTTTAAACAACTTTGGAACCGAATGGCCCAATAAAACTCCGATGAAGTCTCATAATAAAATACGACTGGAAAAGAAAGTCTAAACTAAAACAAAACGATAAAGTAAATCAGCTCCAGCTGCACCTTCAAATGATAACTCCGATAAACTTATGCATCTTCTCCAATTCTAATCCTGAAAAATATTAGTCAACGCATGGGTCAGAGCCAAAGCCCCGAGCAAGAATACACACTAATCTCCTCAAATAGGATCCTTGAATCCAGACAGTAGCATTATACGCAATAAATATCACAATAGAATATTTTAAATTAAACGGGATAATTATAATCTACTATCTACCAGCAAAAATCCCCATTTATAAAGGCACACCAATATGATTTTAAATTCCCAAGTCCCACGATGTTAATTTAATTAAATTAACCAACTTTTATTATCGTTCTCACTTTTTATTAAAGTGTCACACTTCCCCTTTGTCAATCGTCCTCTGACCCGTTTACTGTCGGCCCCGACACATGATAAGGTTCCCCCTTATCAATCGTCCTCTGACCCGTTTACTGTCGGCCCCGACATATGACAAGGTTCCACACACGACATAAATCGTCCTCTGACCCGTTTAAACTTTCGGCCCCGACACATTATGTCGCCACAAATTTTAATACCCGTTTTTATCTTAGGCATTAATTCTCAAGTTCTCAATTTATAATCACCCCACCCTTTTTTATCGATGTGAGATCCTCAAAATACCCCTTAGTCCAATAACTAAGGGTCCCCAAGTTATCAATACGTCCTATCATATGTATAGGAGGGTTTTCTAACATAAATCTTAACTTAGTCTCATGCTTAGGCTAGCGTAACGACGATAAAGTACCAAAAATCAGCCCACCCCCAAGATGATAAAAAATGCGATAATCTACCCTCACTAGTCCCATACCTAGAAGGCGTAAATCATCAAAAGGCATACCCACTAATCCCATACCTAGAGGCATTCTAAAATATAGGGAGAGCAATAATACCCAACAACCCGTCATCACAAAGGAAACATCATAATACCAACAAGTCACACAAAACAAGCATAATTAATCAATATATAAACTACGCATGATAGTCCAATTCAATTAAATCTTTAATTTAATTATCACAATGTCAACAATATCCAAATAATCTCATTTAATTATTTTAAATTAAATATACCAAGTTTTCATCATATATATATATATATCAAAACCCAAATTTTATTATCTCTACATGTATTACATGAGTTGTACGCACCCAAAAATCATTTATTTTAAAGCTAGGGTTTTTCTACATGCAACCTACACTAATAAAATCCAAAATCACTCATGAATTCTACGTACCCAAAGGTTATGAATATTATTCAGATTAAAAGATTATATAAAAACAGCCCCATAATTAGTATTCAATTTTTCTAATTAAGTTACTAATTATTTTTAAAAAAACATGTAATTAAGTGTTTAGGCGACACTTAAAACGCATAATACTAAATGAAAAGAATAGATTATTCATGCCTGTGAAGATCGTGTTGAAAATCTGATTAGAAATCTGGATTCCTCTCGAAAAATTAGCAAAAGAGTGTTCTTGAACGATCTTGATTAAACCCCAATTAAGCCTTCAAAAACTTGTGCCAAAACTTGTGACAAAAACTTGATTTTGTTGAAGGTTGATGATTATGAGTGGGAGGAAAAATATTTGGAAGTGTTCTCTGGTGAAAAACTGGAGAAAAAGTGATTATGAGAAATCCCCCTACGGATTAACAAGGTTATATAGTAATTAGGAGTCCTAATCCTACACAAACTCTAAAAAAACAGCTTACAGGGAACGTTTTCTGGGAGGGTCGATCGATCTACCCCCACGTCGATCGATCGATCACCCCGAAAAACTGACAGTTTACCCAAAAAATGCCATAAGGCAAAAATATTGTAAAATCAATATAAAATCCGTTTTAACTCCGATTTTAATTCCGCTTGAAGTTTTGTTCTTCTAAAATCATAACCACCATACTTAGCCAATAAAAATTTTAAAATTCAAAAATTTATTTTTCTCAAAAATTCCAATTAATTAATTAAAATAATAAATAAAAATACGGGGTGTTACATGTTTACAGCTTGAAATGCCTTCGAGGCTTCATTTTTGTTCCCATTCTTGGAGCCATTTTCCCCCCATTCTTATTCCTTTCTTTTATGGTTCATTTTTCTCGGCTCCTTTGCCAGCCTTTGCGCGACCATTATCCCCTGAATTAAGATGGGTCACATCCTCGACTTTAGCATACTTCTCAATACGAGCCATGAAGTCATCGATGTATGCAACCTCCTTTTTAGTTAAGGAATGTTGCAAGAAGCAGGAGATCGGCAAATTAATTTCGAAGGATGCTATAACGACCTTCTCCGAGCAATCCTTAATTTTATTAAATACTTCCCAATACCTCTTCACGTACTCTCTGAGGTTCTCCTGCGATTTCTTCTTCATAGTAAGTAATGTATTCATCCTCTTCAGGTGGGAGTTGCTTGTTATGAAGCGAGCTGTAAACTGCTCAACCAAGGATTTAAAATTTTAGATAAACCTATGAGGTAGCTTCTCAAACCACTTATGGGCCACATTGTGCAAGCTTAAAGGGAAGATTCGACACATAAGTGCATCATTGTGAGTCCATAGAGTCATAGCTTGCCGGTATTTCCTGACATGGTCATTGGGATCAATCTTCCCATTGTAAATCTTGAACCCGAGGGCCGTGACGTTCTTCTGGGCTTCTTCTTTTTATATTGCCCTTAAAAAATGGGACTTCATCTTGCTTTTGAGAGCTCGCCTTACTAGCTCTATCGTAGATCTTACACCGCAATGAGCTGGGTGCTGGTCCATCTCCCTCCGGATCAAACTTCCTATATCATCATTCTACCGATCAGGACTCCTGTAATGGCGAGCTAGTTACACTCGTTCGGAATGGTCATCCTCTGACTAGTACCTCTCAGTTCTTTTTGACCAACGCCTCTAACTCCTTCCTCTTCTACGATACTTGCTCACCTGAGGTCTAGGAGTACGATTGTGGCGTCGCCTTGTGCTTCGATGGAGTTATCTATCTATCCTTTTCAGGTGACTCTTGAGGCGAGCATTTTTATCTTGCTGCTGGCAACTAGCCTCCTCCTGCTCATGGAGTCTGGCCTTATATGCATCGATCAACTTAGATATTTGTGTGGACCTGGGTGGCCCCTGGTTTTCTTCGGAGACTTTACTCTCCTGGCGAAGTCTTGGGTTTGAATGACGAATTTTAAACCTTACCCTTGAAGGGTTAGGCTGCTGCTGAATATTTCCTGCTTGATGGACGTTATTGTTATGATGGGACATTGCTAGTTCTTGTTGATGAAGGTTTTCGTAAGAATAACAATCGATTCTCACAGAAGGCGCCAATTGTGGTGACAAAAATCATAACACAAATAATAATGAAAGAAAATAATCACAAAGAAAATAAGAAAAACAAATAATCATAATCAGAATTTACGTGGTTCGGTAACTTGCCAACGTCCACATAGAGGTCTACTATTTTTCTTATTAAGTAACTCTCGAGATAGTTTTGTGCTGCATGCCCCTATGCCCCAGGCCAGGGGTATAATATATATTCAGTTAAAGGAGAGAATGTGTGTTGGCAACCAACACGTTAACCTAATATCCCTTGAATATCTCATTCGAGATTTTTGGGGATGGACTCGGTCATAACCTTTTACTCTAACCGTCATTCAGGACTCATAATTTGGGTCGGGTGCCTTTTATTATTCACTTGGGCTTGGCCGACTACTTTTATGGGCCTGGTCGACAAAAGGGTACCCACAATGCCTGTATTTGACATTTGTAGAGATCTTAATAAAACTTCTATATCTATTCTATTCTATTTTCTATTGTGTACACATTATTATTGGATGAATTATAACATAAAATTATCTTGTTTAAAGACATTATGGGACCATTATGTAAACTCCTGATTATGGTCTAGTTAAGAAGGTTGTCGATGACGTAGTACACAGAAGGAATCATGTTACATAATGATATACGACCATTGTGACTCCCATTGACTATTAGACTAGCAAGGCACTTATGGAAACCAATTATTGGAGGATTTAGCATATAATACGCGCCTTATGATTCTTAATTAAAAACATTAATGGATTCTCTTAATGACCAAGTGGGAGACTATAAGGAATTTATTAATATTAACCTTTAGGTCACTTAAAATTTTTAATTGCTTCCCCGAAATATAGTCATTAGTATTTCGGGTTTTAATTAGAATATGTTATTTCCTAACAAAATGGTTCATATTCCAAAAATGAAATGGATATTAAAAGGAGTTAAAATTCCAATTAAATCTCTGCTTTGATGGACGGTTGAGATTAATTGACCTTTGGAAGTTAGGCCCTCTCTCCACCTATAAAAATTGATGCTTTACTTCTGTCTAAAAGGTATCCATGAAATACACATATAAAGGTTTATAGGAAAGGAGAGAGAAGCCAAAATTCTCTGTTGAAGGACTGTTAAGGTGGTTGGACTGGTGGCAATCAACGGTGACAAACAGCGACCTTGCATCCATGACGACGAAATGAGGTATTACATTATCCCTCTTTTCACATACCTATTAGGTGATTATCATGATGTTCACGATCTTAGGGTTCATGTAAATAAACTATTTTACACACTCAACCACCGTACTAATCGCAACTTAATCATTCTCACATCAACATCATATGGCTCCACTGGCCTTAAATCATAATGTAACTATCATTTATTAGTTATGATTACACACGCGTATAATAACTAAGGTACTGAACCCATGTCCTAAAGGCCAAAAATTTCCCAACTCCTAACGTTCTCTATATTTCAGGTGTGGGATGTCTCGCAAAGAGAAATCCAAATAAGGAACCCCCCGATACACTACTAAATAACATTATCGGTCGTCGAGATTCATTAGGCCCTCAGCACACAACCTATACCCCCAACTTCCCGTCTTCCAATATAAATAGTCTGCGCGTCTACTCTTATGTCACTAAAAATGACATACAACACGACGCTCTCACTATCACAAATCTTCAACGCTATATAAATAACGAGAAACTCTCCGTTCGACAAAGAATATATAGCACCCTGAATCACATCAGTAAAAAGTACCTATGCATCGGGATCAAATATAGCTAGACGGTATACTCAGATAAGTCTACGAATACAATACCATTTACATATATATATATATATATATATATATATATATATATATATATGCCCAACCCTCTTCTAGGTGATGCCTCGCAAAAACAGTATAGCTCACATTGGAATAACAAGCATAATATTCTTATCACACAATCTACTACCGCTCAAACCCTCGGCATCCAGTCACTATTCAAGGTAATAATAATATGCTCTACTTTCAAACCCTCACTTTGGGTAAATCCTTCTTTTTATGTCTCATATCTCCACAATCGTAGCGATTGCAAGAGGAACTCTTCTGCCTCTAGTCCTGGTCCTGGACCTGCTGGCCTCCCTCGCCCTTCTCTTGTCCCTAGAGGCCCTAAGGAATGGGATGCTATTACTGCTGAGAACCCTGCTGGTCCTATATGGACCAACCATTTCTCAAGTTGGTAACCTCTGGGCCTAAATCTCTTAGCTCGATTCTCCTGCTATAAATCTCACTCCTGCTTCTTTTGTGCCCCACTAACATCGTTCCCATCTGCCTTCCCAGTCTGACTGGTCTCACTTACTCACTGTGGATAAGTTTAATACAAGTGGCCCTATTCTCCACATATCAGACACCTTTCTCTGTCACCCCCTATTTCTGAACCCACTAGCCATGCCAGGGTGTTCTTCTCTAGGACGTGGTAGTCTTGGACCCAATTGCTACCCCCGTTATCCCTTTAGCTCCGCTAGCCCCATGGAAGTCGATGTTGTCCTTGATGGCCCTAACTTAATCCACTGTTGCTTGGTAGGACTTCCATTGGTCTCAGTCATTTTAATGGGTCTCTTTCTAGGTGCACCTTCCTGTGATGCTTCACTAACATCGTTTTACTCCAGTCTTGCTCTTTGTCTAGATTCTCCAGCCCTCTTGGATCCCTTCTCATGGAAGCGTTGCTATAAACTTGTAAACATACAACCTTGATGACATCGACACTAGTTATCCTAGCCAAATTTCCAATCCACGCTTGTACATTCTGGCCACGAGTATATTATCAACTCACGAACCCTTTTTCTTCTCCGTATCTCCTTCGTCATCTATGAAGTTCGCTAAACAAGTCAATTAATCATTCACGATTGGTCTCTATCTGGCCCATTTATGATATATTCTAAAAATCCATTCGCATCTTTATTTCAACAACAGATGAAAGGTCTTACGATCAAATCGAACCCAAATTTCCCTTTATTAATATATCCCTCCATTGTTCTGGTGACTGACTTACATAATTACAACACTTCTTATGTGAGAAAAATAATTTCGCCTGCAATTTAATTCTGGGTGTCACTTCACTCCACCTTATAGGATTGACTTTGGATTATCTCCTTCCATTGTCCCATAACACTCCTTCTCTTTCCCTAATCCTTACAAATGACTCTTTGAAAGAGTTCCTTCAACTCCCCTCTGCCGACTATGTTGGGTGAGTCTAAATTTGTACTACCGTTATCTACGATAGTGTTTGGGGATACTACTACTCCTGAATAATAATACTATTGTCATTTTTCTAAACAATATTCATGGTGACTTCTATCTTGATCACCATTCCCAAAATACTTTATGGCTTTTGTCGCGACTTTCCTCCTGCAGTCCTTCTAACAACCCTCATTGGTCATCCCCGATTGTTTAGTGTACGAAGCCCCAACCAAACTAGTATATGAAACACATAAACTATACTTAGTAGTAGGAGAGCATGAGTCACATACGTAGAGGAATATAACAATCCTATAATGAGATCTATATCAAAGAACGCTAAACTGAAACATGAAAATCCACACAGGTCCTAAGGACACTAGAACCTAATGCTCTGATACCATCTGTGATACCTTGCCTATTCTAATCCTGGGTGATCAATATATTATTAAATTAAATAGGAATCATTAATGATTTAATTCTAAGCATCACTGTCACAATCCAATTAATTACTAATACCCAAATGGCCCGGTGTCAAAATTTTAAATTCTTTTTATTAACATGCAATTGATATAACTAAATAAATCACATTCACCCATTCCACGTACATAATAATAAATGATAAGATAATTAAATAAATAAATTTATCTGGAATAACACTCCAGATAAAAAAAAATCCCAACACAACAATCATGAATAAAATCCAAATCCCATACTTGAAATAAAATAAAATATAATGTCTCAAATATAACCACCAACTACGATTCGACGACATGCCCGAATGGAATATCTAGAATGCGGAATATGAACAGAAATATGTGGAGGCGTCTAATACCTAGGTCCTGTAACTTCCACAATAGCTACAACACGTCAAGTAAAGGAACTCCTAAGTCTAGCGTCCCTGTGGATGTGCACCTAAAATGTTTTTACAAAATGGATTTTAAACAGGTCAGAGCCCAAGTAAAACAATTTGAAAAAGTTTAGCAAGCATTTAAAATTCATCAAGATAAGATATTATATACATGTTCCCTTCGCGTGCACTCATATGAGGTCCTCACCTCTCAGCTATTGTGCATGCCTAACGTGCTTCTCTAACCCACCTAGTTATGCTGCCGGCCTAACTAGTCTGACTTACATCTTTTCCTGCCTAATAATTTATTATGCCCACCCGTATTGCCCATACAATACGATACTACATTTTCAATTCTTTATATTTATTAAGAGTCACAAGTTTATAAATAAGTTCTTATACACTTAGAGTAATTTATATATCACTATCTATCTTATCTACTAATACACTCGTAGTAGAATTAATCACATGTATATATATTTATATCACTCTTATAATATATACGTATATGGCATCCCTAGGTGGAGACCTGCGATGCAGGCATACTCTTCTATCAAGTCCTGGTACATCATATACCAAGTAAGGGCATCCGTTCGGATATCACCCTTGAACCTTAAATCAAATCACACATATTGAAGGAGAACATAGTTCTAAGCCTTTGGGCTACGCACATACCTAACGCACCCAAATGACCAGTCACACCCTTATTCACATAAGTGGTGCTCAATCCCTAAGTTCTATGCTTTGAGGTACAAGTCAATATCCCCCCAATTGGCTCATCAAAATAAGATTATCCATGACGCGAAACCTCCCATGATAGCAAGTAGCCTAGGTATGTATATATATATATATATGTATATATATATATATATATATATATATATATATATGTATATATATATGTATATGTATATATATATATGTATATGTATATATATATATATATATATATATATATATATATATATATAGGTATACACACAACTTTCATTATATATCCCATACGTAGTATAATAACTCTCGAATATTCTACGTATCACTACTTTACCATAATACTTCTCATTGTATAAGTCCGAGTGCTTCCCAATACACAAAAAGTTACCAATTTCCCCTCAAGTAAATTCAGTAGATATCTCACTCATACCCTACTGGTCTAGGTTATACATTCCCTTGATTTTTCATGTCACCATATCATTCTACGAATTAGGTTTTATTGCCCCCATTAAACCTAATCAACTATATCCTTAAGTTCTCCCCATGTGACTAGTCTTAATCCTAACATTTTCCTAGTGGTCATTAAGATGTCTCCCATTAGGTTTTAAAATGACTTCAAAGGTTAAACCAATCGTTTCCCATGAGTTTTAAGCAAAAGGGGGCAGAATTGTGCAATTTCGGGAAACCAAATTGTTCGGCCTTGGTCATAATCGATTCGCCTTCCGAATCGATTCAGACAAGGATCCGAATCGATTCGCTTACAACAAGTCTCATCTTCTCCAATTATAGCAGTTACGTGATTCACTATTTTTAACCATTAAACCTGCATGATTCATTCCCAATCTCCCAATCAAGAATACTAAACATTTCACCAACATATATACATGATTTCTAACGTATTGGAATCATTAAATCATCCAAGAACACCTTAAAATTGTATTAATTCAAGAATAATTATTTAAAAACCCTAGTTTATCATTTTTGTTAAAGAAGTTAAACATAACTCTAGATTTCTTCATAAATTCGTTAAATTTATTCAACAAATTCATCCTACAAGCAGAAGCAATCAAGTTTATCACAATTCCTACCCAAGAACATACTTTATATCTGCCAAATTAAGCCAAATTTATGAAACTAATAAATTTATCATCATACTTTAACATGGATGGTATATTTAATCATAAGTCTACAAAATAAATACTTGCCTCTATATGTAGGTCTGAATTTTTGCTGAATAATGGTTGGAAGGTGTTTGTCTCCTTCCTATATACTTAATGGTGGTGGTGGTGGTACAAGAATGGTGGAAAAGCCTTAGAGTCTCCCTTAAAACCCTTCTCCTTCCTCCTCTTGTAGCCCCTCTGTATTTCTTATTACTTTTACCCCAACGTCCGTTGATAGTATAGATATTGCACCACCTTCCTTTGACCATTAATATCAGTGTTATCATTTGTAGGCTGCGGCCCTAATTCTTATTGAATACATGTCTTGCATTCATGCTGTAGTCTTTAACATATAGGCTGCAACCTTATTCTCTACCTGCCACAGCCTTGGTCATACAGACTGCGGCCCCACTTATAATATATAGGCCGCGACCCCTAAGCTCATCTTTTAGCTGGCCACAATATCTCCCATCACAGCAACAATACAACATCTACACCTATAAATAGAGGTCAACACCTCGGGATAAGGGGCAGATTCATTCTTTCTACATCAGTGTCAAGCTTAGTACTGCTTACTCTCTCTATGCCATTGAACACAACTTAGGGGATTCATTTTCCTCACCCGGTCTCATTTCTTACATTGGGCAACTCATAGTTGATCTCAATCTCTCTACGCCACAAAGCATAGCTTGGGGGCTACCGACCTGAGCATTGCAGCCACCATCCCGTGCCATTTTAGTGGCGTCAAACATAGCCATGTACTATATTCTATTCTCATGCTTGTACGCCTTTTTAGGCCTAATTACTATGTACCAAATAACATATATAATGAGAGTGTGGCACCAAAGTGGACGTAGGCTCATTTTTATAGCCGAACCACTATATATCTTGTCTTTTATCTCTCTTTACTTATTAGTCATTTTACTCATGATTAGTTGGTATGAGAACGACAAGTGGGAAATTTCGTATCATCAATTTGGCGCTGTCTGTGGGAATCGAGATATTTTAATCTTTTTTCTCTATATTTCGAGTTCTTAAACACCTTATTCAATTTAAGGGGATCCTTTGGATCATCATCCCATGAGTAAATTTTGGTTATTGAGCTCTATTTTATATTTTCACCCTTGAATGGGTATTTCGTATATTTAGATCTATTTGTGGGTCTTTCTTTTTTATAACCTTGGATCTATCTTACGTACGCCTGTGATATCATTTCATCTAGACAATGCTGAAAATCATGATGGGCTTTAGCCCCGTAAAGATAAGTGATTAGGGAAGAATTATATTTACTCCATTTTTGTTGTTCTTTGCCTGTAATCTAGGGTTAATCATTAAAATCGTGTTGTATTGTGCACCTTGATGATATTATCTCATGGATAGACCCCAGTAGGTATGCTCTCCACGTGTTTAGAGAGAGAAACTCAATTTATGGGTTTCAATTTCGGGATTGTTCCCCCCTGACTAGGTAAGGATGCAACATGGTAGTTCAACTGCCTTGATTGTCGCAGCCTCTACTGTTGCAGTTGCATAATAACAGCTTCAAATCATCGAGGAAAGGACTCAGGTGGTCTTCAACTCAACCTTGGGGAATATCATTCAAAGGCCACGACAGTCCACCTATGTGCCTTACTGACCGCGGCCTCATCTCTAATATCATGTAGAAGTTCAAACACTGCACCCCAACTTCCTACTTGGTTAATCTAATATATATATATGATTACTCACTTTTTCTTGTTTTGTCTCAGATTATATATTTTGTAAAGACTACTAAAGCAGAAAATGGAAGGAGAATCCAACCAAAGTGCAGAAGTCAAAGATGAGATTGTGCAGCTGTACAATCACCTCAACTATCTCTACGAAAGTCATGCTTCACTCCAAACCAAGATTAACTATTTGACCCAGAGGGTCCTCATGCTAGAGGCCATAGCCTCATCTAATGTGGGTGCGGTGCCCAGGATCATTGCCACCGTAGCCCTAGCAGTTCCAGTCACGGAAGCATCTAGCAGGAACCAGAAAAGGAAATCAGAGAAGGCAGAGGGGAGCTCTAAGGCCTAAACCCCATTGGACTTTCAAATTGAAGACATCCTTGAATGCATCAAGGAAGAAAAGCTGCTTAGGTGGCCAGAAAAGCTGAGGGCTCCACCGCACAAAAGGGATAAAGCCAAGTGGTGAAAATTCCACCAGGATCACGACCATGACACCGAGCAGTGCTATGCTCTGAAAGATGAAATTGAGAGTCTCATAAGGCAGGGGATGCTGCAGCAGTTCCTCAAGGATGCCTGAGGGATGCAAATTAGCTAGACAGGCCACATTCCTCTATTTATGCCCATATTTATATTTAATCTATTTTTGTTCTTAGTGAACTCTTTTGAATAGTTTCATTTTAACTTTGTATTGTCTTTACAAAGTAATATATATATATATATATATATATATATATATATATATATATATATATATATATATATATATATATATATATATATATATGTGTGCGTGTGTGTGTGAAATCAAGTCCACTCTTATATTGCCATATTTCGGTTTCTCGGTTCTAATAAATGATATCTTATGAAAGAATCTTTGTCTTAAATAGATTTCGAGTCAAGACAATATGTTTTATCGAGAATGATAATATCTAAATTTGTCCATAATGCTCGTCAAGACGTCTGATTGTCCGCAAACAAGTAACAACTAAAAATGGAAAAAGAAACTATCGAGAGCACCTATCTAAATTAGTCTACAACATCACTCATAAGAGATTGTAGTGCCCGTTCTTAACTTTCGGGATATGTCATTAGCCCAGGGAGGTCACTCCCTCGAAAAATACATTAACTTGGTGGATAGAGATGAAACATCATTAACTTGGTGATCTCATATTATCTTGGGGAAGCTTCATAATACCTAGCCCGGGAAGGCCTGACAATATCCTACAGGGTCTAGAGACTTAATCGTCTACGAATAATCCTATATTTGAAGGGACCGAATACTTAATTATCTATGGATAATCCTATTATATCCTGGGAAGTCATTATATATATTTAAACATAACTTGGGGAAGCTTCATAATACCTAGTCTCAGGGGGTCTAAAAATAACCCAATCGAAGCGACTAAAGGAAAGCCATGAAAGGCAATTGATGCGACTAAAGGATGCCGTGTTGATATGATCACGCCAAAGCTACAGAATGATGGCCTTAGCCCAGCATGCTGTCATCAATCTGCTAAAGGTCTAGAAAGATGCCGCAACCTTATTAGTGTGGCTACGGCTATTAAGTTAATTCATTTAGACAACGCGATAGATAAATGTAGGCAGGATTGTTACCCTGCCGTATCCCTGTTCAAGAAAATAGGCACTTGGATTGGGATCCAATCATAAAGCTACATTAGAGGGCATTTAAACATTCAAAGGTGCCGCGGTCCTGTTCAAGAAATTTGATTAAAAGAAGAGACTGCAACCACTATCAAATATATTTCTGTGGAAATAATCTACAAGAATAGAAGTAGAAAGTCCAAGATGAAGAAATTTGGCTGCAACCTATGTGAAGAAACCATTTATACTATGGTGATGCGGCCTTAATCTATTAGTCCTATAAGTTCATTCAATCAAGCAAACAAGAATTTAAGTTTTGAAGCATTGGAAGTATCAAGCAGGTAAATGAGACACATAAACCATTGATTTCCAAAAGTGGTCGCAACCTTGATAATAAGGGTCTCAGAAGTTTAAAAGGGTGGTAGCCCCAAATGTTAAAGATCAGAGATTAAGTCATACAAACAGAGGTCATAACCTTGAATATCAAAAGTTAAATGAAGAGGGACGCATCCCCAATGATTGAGAATTAAAGGAAGACTAGGAGGTTGCTTCATCTTCATCATTTCCCTCGTCATCATTTGTTGCGGTCTCAGTCTCATGATTTTCTGCCATGGCCTCTGTCTCGCCCTCTCTTCGGCTGCAGCCTTCATTTAGGCCATGCAGGCATTATTTCAGCATCCGTGATGCTCCAAGATTTAATTATAGCCGCAATATCATGGATATTCTTTGCCACCCTATACCTCAGCTCTTGGTAGCCGTAGATATAAGCTCTGTTATTGATAAGGAAGAATCCGGGGAGCCTTTGTATGATACCCCAGGGTTGTTAATGGCTAATTGAAGGGCTTTTCCATGTTGTTCATCTTTTCTTGAAAGGGCCGCAACATGGTTATCCTCCATCTTCTTAATTGTCGCGATATGATTTTCCTCCATATTCTTTAGCTCCGTGATATAACCCTCGACATCATTAACCACCTTGATCTCTAATGCCTCGTACTTCTTTTGAATAAGTCCAAGCTTAGAATTGGAGGACTCCGCGGCCTTGGAAGCTTTCGCAGTCTATGATTGGGATACCTTGAGGGACTCCGCAGCCTACTTAAAATTCTCCTTAGCTTCCTCCTTAGCTTTGACAGTGTCTTCAAGATTCATCTGATCCGCCTGGAGTGCCGCGATAGAGGATTTCTTTCCATCTTTAAAATATTCAGTCCTTGCATTTGTCAAATTAGCTGCGTGAACACCTTTCACGGCCTCCTTAAGTCTTTAGAGTCCCTCATACTTGAGTTTCTGGGTCACCACAGCTTCCACGGCCTGTAAATGTATTGAGAGTTAGAAAATAAAGAAGAAACTACAAAGAATATTAGAAGGCTACAATTAATTACCCTCAAGAGACTGTGAAGGTCATAAGACTCCACGTCCTCATGGTCCTCATCCACCAATCGATCTAAGTCGGCTCCATCCATCGCCTTCTTAATCATGTGGACAGCACGGGAGGTCATGTCCCAAGAAGATTGAGGGTCAAGCCTACGCAGTTGTGGCCATGGACGTCTGCTTTGTGGAGGTGGCAAATTTTCATTGATAAAAATTATTAATGGAGGGGGAGGAGAATTTCTCTCATGTACATGCGAGGTTCCATGGACCCCCTAGTCAGACACTGATGACATCAAACCCACCGCGGACACCAGATTAGCCCCAATATTTTCATCAAAGGTGCCCTCAGACTCGTTAGGGTCAAACTCCTTAACTTGGAGTGAGGGCGTAGCAGCATTGGTTTGATCCGCAGCCAGATTTTGGGGTGCGACAGGCTCAACTTGGCCACTAGGGGCGACTGCGACAGGAGCATTGGACTTGGTCCTTTTCCTCTTCCTCTGCCTAGCAGTATTATTGAGGACAATCGCGTCCTCATCCATCTCAGCTAGCTGAGCTGCTAATCGAGACCTATCAATCTCCTCATCTGAAAAAAACAAAGCAAAGTCAATATCCAAAGTTAAAGACAATTGTCGCGAAATAAAAAATCAAATAGTAGCATTACCTTCAGCACCCATCTATTTGGGAATGGATTTGCTGGGGAAGTAGCCCACTTAAAAAATGGAGGCAAAAGTTACAAGTGTGTTGAACTTCATCTCCTCAGCAGGAACTGCCGCGACCTTGACAACTCTCTTTTCTTGCCGCTTACTCAACTGCAAATTATCAAGAACTGCAGAAATATACAAAGGTTAGTACAGAAGCAAAGTGGAGAATAATATGCAACTATAAAGAGGGGACGCAACTATAATTGAAAAAGCACCTAGTTTCGAAGGACACCCCCATTATCGTGGCATCCTAAATGATCTCTCTCTCTCTCTCTCTCTCTCTCTCTCTCTCTCTCTCTCTCTCCAGGGTTGATCTCCCACCCTTCTCCAAAAATATAGAAGTATTTTCCCTTCCAGTCTTTACACTGGTAGGCCTCCCAGTGTAAAGGGTCTCATCCCTTCTATGGACGAAAAACAATAGTAGCCACAAACTTTACGGAATTTTCCTTTGGGCGGTAGAAGTGGAAAAACTCCGCAAGAGCAATGGCTCTCTTGAATTGACTCTCCCATAGTACAACAACTACAAGAATGGCCCTCCAGCCATTGGGATATAATTAGGCTGGAGCTAACATCATTGTTTGAAAAATCCTTCTAATGGGAATAGGGACAGGTAGCCACAACTCGTAAATGAAGGCATGTAAGGGGAAGTAGATCCCAGTGTCAGCAAGTACCGTACATGGCCTTTGTTTCGTGGCATGTTCTGAGCACATCAAACCCTCAGGGAACTCGAAGGCCTCAGCTACTTGATCAACCCATTCTTGGGTCATAACACTACGGATACTAAGTGCAGTAAGAGGTTTATCAGCCCTCCCAGATGTGCCAACAGGATCATCCCTAACATTAGATACACCCCATGCCGCGGCATTCTCAACTATGTCCATAGGATGGTTGCTAAAATTAGCCTCTTTTTCCATGACCGTGGAATCTGAGCCTGAATCTAACACTACACAGTTAAGGCAATCTTTCAACTGGCACAACCCTGTTGTCCTCAAAGGACGGACTGAAGGAAGTTCGGGAGGAGAGGCTCCAAAATGCTTGTTCTAAAAGCCGCTTAGAAATTCATCTGGATCAAAGTTTATATGGTTACAACAGTACCTAAAAAGAAGAGAGTTCGCAGTTAGGCGTCGCAAACAAATATGGTTCTAAAAAGCCTCTAAGAAGCCGCGACAGGAATAATGATATGAAGATTAAAGAATAGAAATTGTTGGAAAGATTGGCTAAATATTCCAAGTGTTGGGTTCTAAAGCCCTAGAAGTTAATTGTCGTCGCATATATTATTTTGGGGGAAAGATGTAGACGACTTCTTGCATAACGTAGTCATTAAATTACAGGCCGCAGCTAAATGTTTACATGTCGCGACCTTTGCTTACTATAGGACGTAGAAGATTATTAAACCAATTGAATCATTGATACAAGATAGCCTTAAGTTACTAAAAGGATTTTGCCACGCCGTGGCCACTCACTCAAACAAGTTAGTATTTAGCCTGGGTAAATTCGAAGATCAAAAGCCCTAGAATACGAAGAGTCCCTCTCAAGAACATTAAGAACATAATGGGTTACCTAGTTCAGAAACCCTAAAGTCTAACCTTAACCAATAAAATTCATGTATTGGGCCAACATTGAAGATTGATTCAAGATCGGTACCATATGGGTTCGATCAGTTGAGAAATTATATGGGTTTGAACAGTTGGGAAATTAACAGAAGCAAATATATTCAAGTAGAAAACACGATTGCATTTCAATAAAAACACATTTAAGTAAGTTTTGCAGATATAATTCAAGATTGGGTTATTCATAAAGACAGAAATTCAAAAATTCAGAGGTTCAGTTGATAAATTGTGAATTATGATCTGGGAAAGCTATTAAAGAGGTTGTTAGTTGAAAAAAATACCTAGGAATCGAGAATCGAACGATGCTCAGCCTCAAACCACCTTGAATTGCCTCACAACCACCACACGTAGCTTTTGAAGGACGCCGAAAAAAGCAAGAAGACAAACGAACAAGGGTTAGCTCTCGATATGCTCTCAAATATTTGGGAAACGTAATGAAGTCCATGGCCGATATAATTTATATAAGAGGGCGCGGGAAGACAAAGTGTCACCTTGGAAGTACTTCGACATCTTGAGAAGACTTGACTATTCAATCGCAGCCCCAATCGCAATCTCTTGGCACTATAACTTGGGGGCTTATTGATAGTACAAATATTCCACCACCTGCGTGGACCATTAATATCGGTGTTATCATCTATAGGTCGTGACCCTAATTCTTATTGAATACATGCCTTGCATGCATGTTGTAGTCTTTAACATATAGGCTGCAGCCTTATTATCTACCTGCCGCAGCCTTGGTCATACAAACTACGACCCCAATTATAATATATATTCCTTGGCCCCTAATCTAATCTTTTAGGTGGCCACAACATCTCGCATCACAACAGCAATACAACATCTACACCTATGAATAGAGGTCAATACCTTGGGATAAGGGGCAGATTCATTATTTCTACATCAGTGTCAAGCTTAGTACTGCTTACTCTCTCTACGCCATTGAGCACAACTTGGGGGATTCATTTTACTCACTCGGGCTTATTTCTTACACTGGGAAGCTCAGAGCTGATCTCTATCTCTCTATGCCACTAAGCATAGCTTGGGGGCTACTGGTCGGAGCATTGCAGCCACCATCCCGGAGCCACATAAATCATCATCGTCATGTACTATATTATATTACCATGATTGTACGCCTTTTTAGGCCAACCTACTATGTACCAAACAACATATATAATGAGAGTGTGGCACCAAAGTGGACGTATGCTCATTTTTATAGCCGAACAACTCTATATCTTGTCTTTTATCTCTCTTTATTTGCTCTATTTGCTTATTATGCATTTTACTCATGATTTGTTGGTACAAGAATGACAAGTGGGTAATTTCTCGTATCATCATCCGTCACATAACTACAGATACAACTATCTAATTTTTGTAGATCACTTTTTTCCAAAATTTCAAAATACCCCTTTGGGGTGCTGGTTTGTCCTAAAAGTTCCCCATGACCCAAACTAACCCCTCGAGTACACTTTTCTAATTATTTCGACCCTTACGGATACACTGGAACACTCAAAATGACCATTTGAATTACTAAAATGAACTTACCTTTTATTTACCAAAATTAAGTCATGATATGACTGACAAGCGCATCCCGACTAAATTTACCGTAACTGCCGTATTTCTCACTCACGAAAATCATAATATTTTCTTATCAACATATTACTCATTCATTAAGTAATGTTCAATATAAATAAATATTAACACTTGACTCGCTAATTAATATTTATTTTAATCTGAATTATTTTCTTAATTTAATTTAATTACTTCCAATATAAAAATTATTAAAATTACAGGGTGTTACACTACACTCAATCAAGAACCCAATTGGGCTAACATCATATATAATTTATTGAGTTTTTAGTATTAAGACTATAGGGTAGCATTCAGGCAATTCTGTTATGAAAAGTGTTATGAAACTAGGTTCAGGACATATTTTTTCTCAATGGTTGCATAAAACAACAGAACCCATTCGTGAATTTATTTGGTATGTTATTCTCTTTTTACGTTTTCATTTGGTAAATATGTTAGTTTGTAATATCATATTGGTGGCTGATGGTGATTAATTTTTAATCTAAGTTTGTATTATTGAATATATATATATATATATATATATATATATATATATATATATATATATGTGTGTGTGTGTGTGTGTGTGTGTGTGTGTGTGTGTTTCAATTCTATTTTTTTTTTCATTTTGAATTTCAATAATTTTTTATCTTGCGATTTCCATAATTTTCAAATTCCAATATGATTTTTTCCTTTTCCTTTTCCTTTTTTGCGTTCGATATCTAATTTGAAATCACTTTTCATTGGGCTATTTGGTACTATATTTTTCATTGTGGTGGATGGTTGAGGAATATTAATAAATAGTAAGAAGACAACAAAATATATAATTTAATTTCTTATCTTTGTTTACGGGAGTATAAATTGATTTTTGAGTAGAACACCCTTCATCCACAAGGTTACAGGTTGAACCTCTTCTTTTGTATTCTCCCATTATTCATATATAAACATACGACTCATGATGAAATGGAGGTTTGTTTTCTTTTGTTATATTTTTACATATTTAATTATAACATTATATAATTAAATTTGTAATTTAGTTTTCCCTAATAAAAAGTCTTAATATCTAGTGTTTTCTAGTTGGTTATTTATCATTAATTATTTATACTTTTTACAAAAAATACTTTTTATGTTTTTATCTCTCATCTTGAACATTGTGTTAGACATACATTTTTAAATTAAAAACAAATTAAAAAAAATATTTTTATTATATAAAATACGTATAGTTGTTTTGAAATTTTTATTTATAAAATATGTTTTTCTATAATAAGAACATTTAAAAATGATAGAAAAATTTTATTTATGAAAAAATTAACATTTTATAATGGCCTTAAGATAAGATATTAAATTTATTATACATACTAATATTTATAATTATCATTATATTTGTTTATTGTACATCTCTCGTGCATCGCACGGTTGTATGTATGTTATGCCTCTAACAAGGTAGTATTAGAGGTTAATAATGAAGCTTTAATGCTCTTTGGTTTCCAACATATAATTTCCGTTGTTTACTTTTTTGATCTTTCATTTATATCTATAAATTCTAAAACAGATGAATGTCATTTAATTGTTCAAGAAGATACCTCTCCTCTTTTCTTGGTCTTTTTCCCTCCCCAACATATCTCTTCCCTAATCCCCCTTCTCCACCCTTTCATATATCCTCGTCACTATTACAAATCTCATTCGATATCTCTTATCTAATAATTTAATTTATACTCCTTTTTCTTCATTAATATATTTTCAGTTATTCTTCTCTATCTTCATGCCTAATTTTTTTTTTTTGTAAGTGTATAGGACAAAGCTTTAAAAAGAGACTCTTTTAACTTCAACAAAGTTTCTAAGTAGAAAATCACAATTGGGTGTTTCCCTTTCAACCTTCCAATTTAAGGTGTATTGTTGTATATTAAGTTTGTAATAAATTTATCATCTTTTTCCCTCAAGTGATTCTCACTTTTTTTACACAAATCTTGATCTTTACATGCCTCTGTTGTGATCATTTGCCTCCTATACTAAATAAACTTATATTGATCCACTTAATTAGGTATGGTGCTCATTAATCTCTATATTACCCTGGTATATGCGTAGATTTTGTTGACATGGTGTTTTGAAAAAAAATCTAAGTGGTTAGGATTATTTGTTTTTATATTGTTGATGATTTCAATAATGCAATGTAAAGATAATTTAATCGCCGTCATGTGAATTGTGTAATATTTGATAGTGAGGTGTGCGGTGGGTTTGGATAACAAAATTTAAAAAAAAATGCCCCATTCATTATTTTTTCGCGGTCGTAACTTCTCGTTCTAATAGTTTTAGAATTTTGTAGGGCCTATATTTTTGGATTGGTTTTATAAGTGATATGTAGGTATTTTTTTTGATAAATTTTTCCCATTATAATTTTGTGTTCTTCAATTTTCCCCTCCATTTAGGTAACTGAAGTGGTATTATATTTAAAGAAGATGTTTGGACAAACATTTATTTATGTTGATTTTGCTGAAGTGTTAGTAAGATGCAAGATTTTTATCATAGAGTGGAAAAATGGATCATTGAAAAAATATGCCAAGTTACATTTTACTACGTATTTTCTAAATTAAAATATTTTCATGGCCTAAATTGAATAAATAGATGATAATTTCTTCAAAACGAGATTGATTTGTTCTTGGAAGAATATTTTGGTAATATTTTTTTTCCAATTGATGCATTCATGGATTAATAATATACATACATATGTTTATTTTCTCATCATTTTTATTAGCACCATATTGTTCTTGGTGAATGTGTTTTTTATATTGATTTCTTCGTATGTGGGATTCACCAAGGTTTAAGATAATAGTAATAATATTTTCACTTCTTAATATGTGTGATTTTCCATGATTTAGGATAGTAATACTAATAAGCTATGATTTAAAGTCAATAAAATTAAAAAAATCAAAATTTTAGTCATGAAGCACTAGGTATGCACTGAATGATATGTGACTAATGGAGATCATAGGAAATTGTGTGCATACATGCATGAAAATAGTGCAAACTACTTAAATAAACTAAACATTTTATCTAAAGAAGTAAGAAAAATGTTTTATGTATGAATTTTATTTTTTGATTAATTTATCAATGTTTTTAGTAAAATATGCATAATAAATTGTAAATAAATTAAAATACTCCCATCCATTGCGTGGATTGCATGCTAGTTAAAATTATAATATGGAAGACAATATTGAATGTAGACAAATAATGTGTTACTCCACGTGACGCCTCATTCCTCCACCCTCCCGTCATTTCCCCTATTTTTTTCGACAATCTCTCGAATTCTTCCAAAATGAATTTTTCTCTCCACACACATCTCCTTTCCTAACTAAAGTCTCCTGTCTTACGCCTTTTCCCGTCCCCTTTACCCTTTATTTTAAGAGTTTAAAATACATAGGGGTTGTACTCATTTTCCTTACTTGCCAATTTCATTTCCCATTATAGTCCAACCCACACCCATATACGATATTTTTGCGGCATACAAGTTTTATAATGCTTTTTACATTATAGATTATGAATGTAATGTTTTTTCTTAAAATTATGGATACAACGATTGTTTACATTCTTTTTTCTTTTTAAGAACCTATATTTTGGTCTTCTCTCTCTTTCTAGTAAGGATAAGTTTAGTCAATCATACCTGAGGAGGAAATGAAGTCGTTTGCATATATACACGAAGTGATATTGAAGAAAAGAAAAATTAATTAAGAAATCCAAGGGAGATAATTTCACTACCAAGAAACTAGAGCAGTTCATAAAAGAGTATCGAGACAAATTAAATAAACCTTATATTATTTTTTCACATTTAGTGCAAAATTATCTGATCGTCCATTCATATATACTTTTCTAATTTTATAACATGCTTATGGTAAGTAATTATGCACTGGAATACATCACTTTTCTATATAAACGCCTTTATTAGTAATTTTGAGGAACAATCGTCAAGATTACTAATTGCTAAATACTCGGATGCAATCCCAACACAAAACTCCAACTCATCTACATTTCAAAATGTTTACGATAATAATGGATTTGTATTTTAGCTGGCAAGAGCCTTGTGAGTGAGCTACTACAAGTTTTGTTGAAATATGTGCTGAATTTTTGGGTGGCGCCTCGGGAGGTCATAGGATTTGAGGAGTTCGTAGGTGGATATGGCATAGTTCGCGGTGGAGGTTGGAAAGTTAAGAGAGATGAAGGGTGTCTGATAAATAAATGGTTGGCATCTCGCTAATTTTAAGTCATATTATTATATGTAGATTTAATCATTTTCCATACTGAGAGCATGTTAAGAATTAATTTAATCATTGTATATTGATACTTTGTATAATCATATCTTGGTATACATGCATGTTGGCTTCTAGATTCCACACCTATGAAAAACTTAATATCAAGGCACTGTGTAATTCAAATACTAACAAACATTGTTAAATAAAGTAAAGGTTGTATATATTAACATGTTCTTGGATGGAATCTTATTCATGCATTAAGGAATATATACAAAATGATACGCTTATATAATGTGATGGATTTACAAGGAGAGTTACTAAGTTGTCACTGTTGAAGAAACGGTTGTATTCAGGGACGTAGCCAGGAATTATTCGATGTGGGGGCTTCAAAAATTCTATAACAAAAAATAATGAGCATAACACAAAAAAAAGTCTTAATATTCAATTGAAATGTTTTGTCACGGTTACAATTACAATTGACCACGACGACTTTTCATTTTTTGAAAACATTGAATGATAAGATCATCATCTATTTCAGCAAAAACATCTTTTTCGACATATACAATCATGGTATCATTCATCCATTGATCTTCCATCCTATTACGCAACGAAGTCTTTACGATATTCATAGCCAAAAATGCTCTCTCCACAGATGCCGTAGCTACGGGTAAGATCAACGCCAAGGTCACAAGCAAATACACCAATGGAAACACCTCATTTTTCTTTGTCTTGACCATTTTTTTTGCGAGAGAAGAAATTTCGTTCAATCCTTTAAAGGCCGGACTAGATTGCAAATCAAGAATATAAGTTCCAAGTTGCATATCAAGTTCAATGAGTTTGTAGCTTGAAAATTCATTTGGATATAACCAGACAAGACGAATCAACTTTTCCTTATCAAAAGCAACGAATGCATCATCGGGACAAAGACATGCCACACAAAGAAGTAATTCGAAATTCACCTCATTGAAACGACCATTTAGCTCTTGAAGTTGCAAATCAATGACCGCACAAAATAGTTCAACACGATAACGATGCAAGTTAGTCTTCATTGTCGCTTTACGTTGTGATCGTTTTCTGGAAAAGAATGCATCATTCATATTGGGCACTTCAATTACATGTTTCTCATAAAAGGAAGATACTTCATCAAGCAATAAGTCCCGTTCATCATCCCTCATCATTTGTAGTTGTTGTTTACATACCCGAACTAAAGACATGGCATTCATAATATCTTGATCTTTCCTTTGCAATGCCTTTGATATTTCATTTGCAAATCCCAACACATTTTTCATCAAAAATATATTAAAAACAAAGTCAAAAGTATGCATCGAATCCATAGCTACCCTTGCCTCATATCTATGCTCTTGCTTAATTGCATCCACTTCTACAATCTCAAGAACAACAATTACAGAGGAGAACATGGTAATCAAGCTAACTAAAGTGCCATAATGTGAGCCCCAACGAGTGTCATCGGGACGTTGTAGAGATGTACTTTGATTTTTTCCTTTCCCACTTTGAATCTCACCGTTGTCAATTGTACTACTAATATTTTCAATTTGTTGCTCACGAAGAATATCACGACGTTTACACGAGGCTCTAACTAGATTGACAACACTTGAAACCAATGTAAAAAGAGTCATAATATCATCGTCTTTCTTTGCCACTGCAACAAGAGCCAATTGTAATTGGTGAGCAAAACAATGAACATAAAAAGCACAGTTATTCTCCCGTAAAATAAGTGTTTTGAGACCATTAAATTCTCCTCGCATATTACTCGCCCCATCATAACCTTGCCTACGTAGTCTCAAAATACTCAAACCAAGTCTTGCAAATAAACTATCTATCGATAACTTAAGCGACATAGCCGTTGTATCCCCAACATGTTCTACACCGATAAAACGCTCCATGACTTGCCCACTCTTATCTACATATCATAAAACAACGGCCATTTGCTCCTTTACCGATACATTACGTTACTCGTCAATTAAAATTGCAAAAAATGAATCTCCTATATCTTTGATGATAAAGTCAACAATCTCACTTGCAATTGAATTAACAATATCCTTTTGAATATCCGGTGATGTCAATCTTAGGTTTGAAGGAGCATTCTTCATTGCAACGACTCTAATATCCGCATTTAGATTGCATGAAAATTTCATAAGTTCAAGAAAGTTCCCTCTATTTTTGGACTCTTCCGATTCGTCACTACCACGAAATGCAAGTCCTTGACGTAAAAGAAATCGAATAGAATTGATTGAGGCACTTAGACGCGTCCGGTAATCACTTTTAGTTTTTTTGTGATTGCTTGAAGAAAATTGTCTCAATGTGTTGACTTTGGTTAATTAAATCTTGACATGCTCTCAAAGCTTGATTATGAGTACTACCGGAACTTCCAATGTGAACATTAAATCTTTTACTTTTTTTTCCAATTTGAAAACCCTTCACCCACAAAGGCGTCTGCTTTGTCACTCAATTTGAAAAGATAGCAACATAGATAGTATGCGGCATTAGTAGTAACATTATATTCTAGCCAAGGAGAGAATTCATTGAACCAAGCGGGGTTGAAACGCCTCAATTGTTTTCCCATAGTTTTATATGGAAAGTCGTGACCACGAGGCTGACAAGGACCTTTCTGTAAATAGGCTCTACGAATTTTGTCCTCCAATTTAGGATTTCCATTAGAAATTGGAGTTCGTAATGCCGGATCAACTTGAATATCCTCCAAAATAGATTCATGTGCTACATTACTCTCAATTTCAATAGGTGATGATGTAGATGTTGACACAGATTTTCTTTTAAAATAATTCTCCATGATTTAACTGTTAACACACAAAATTAAACCATAAAATTTCAGCAATTATTTCAGCAATAAATTTCAGTAATAAAATTCAGCAATCAATCATAGAATAAATTTTAGCAATTATTATGTATAATTTCAGCAATTAAATTTCAGCAATTAGATTTCAGCAACTATTAACACACATTAATTTCAGCCCTAAATTTTAGTCCTAAATTTCAACAATCAATCATAGAATAAATTTCAGCAATTATTATGGAGAATTTCAGCAATTAGATTTCAGCAACTGTTAACACACATTAATTTCAGCAATAAATTTCAGCCCTAAATTTTAGTCCTAAATTTCAACAATTAATCTTAGAATAAATTTTAGCAATTATTATGGAGAATTTCAGCATTTAAATTTCAGCAACAGTTAACACACATAAATTCTAGCAATTAATAATAGAGTTAATTTAAGCCATTAACAGAGAAGAGTTATTACCTGCTTGTAAATTTCAGCAATTTATATGTATTCCCTAGTTGCTCTCTTGTTGTGAGTCGTAAAGTTTGTAAAGTTTGTTGGAAGAATCATTTGGGAGAGAGAGGCATGGAATGAGAGAGGAAGAACGAAGTTAGATGAAGAATGAAGAAGCGGCGGCTGAGTACTGTGTCAAATAGGTTTAACATTTAAAGTGTAAGATATTTCAGTTTTTACCCCAAATTTTATACACAAATCAGTTTCTACTCCTAAAAAGTTTGTTACTAAAAAAATTATTATTTTTTTAAAAAAAACGTGGGGGCTCAAGCCCCCCCTTCCCTCCGTCCCTGGTTGTATTTTTACCTGGTTTCGTCTACTTAGCTTTAGAATTTCTTAATAGATTGTGTAGGTTGGGTCTATTATTAGATGGTTTTTTAGAGTATTTATCCAGGTAACATATTAAAGAATTGAACATTTGGTTCCACTCTTTTCATTCACATGAGACTATTGTAGAAATTTTCTCTCGCAAGCAAAGAAAAACTAATAACATATTAAGTTTATTTCTCATCCCAATATGATTAATGGAAGTCAGTTTTATCATAGTTGGTTTACTAATACAATATATTAGCGTCCGCTCATCACGTCAATTTCTTGCTTATTATAACTACACAACGCAACCTTTTAATAAATTTTTAAACTCAAATAACATTTCTCTGTTACACTTTACTTTGTCTATCTCGGTAAACAAAAGCTCTTTTACCTTTTCCTCTCCCTTTTGTCAAGGAAAGAAACTTTTCCTATGCCTAGTAAGCTTATTCATTTTATCTCAATTTCTGAAGTTTAAACGATGGCCATCCCCGTTAATGTCTTTTTACATCCTCCATTAATTTCTCAGAAGCCTACATATATAAAATCTAATATTCTTTTTATCATCCGGATTTTTAACAAATGGTTAACCTCTTCATCCTATCAATATTTTTAAGTCTTTATCTCTATGTAAGATAAGATTTCATTATCTGAGCTTTTTATCTCTTAATTTGGAGAGAAATCATTTATTTACACATGAATAGATAGTGGAGAAATTTTGTTGGAAATTTTCAGTTAACAAGTCGCCGATCCCCATCCCAAAAGATTCACCAAACTCTGGCTTTGTTATTTTTCCTACAGTTTTTTCTCAACCAAACATACTGTTGGTTATGAAGCCGATAATATTTGTTATTTCGATTTAGATTGATAAGGTTACGAAGGTAATAAGCTCGAATGTTTGTGGGTCTTCCAATCCTTTCTACATGAGCTGTGCTAATAACAATGGTAATAACTTTAACACTGTCAAAAAGAAAAAAACTGATATTCATGTCGATTATTGTTTGAGAGGATAAGTTATAATGGATTTTTGTAAGGACAAATATTTTAGCTTACAGATTTCATTCAATTGTGTTTCTCTAATTATTTTTAGAAAGAAAGTACAATGATGTGGCTATGAAAAAACTCAACAAGTTATTGATTTTAAAAAATAAATAAATGTGAAAATCATATTTTTCAACTTATATTTGTAAACTGCATATAACCATGAAAAAAACTTTATTTACCATTTTTTCATTATTAAAAAATGCTTTTCAAATGTTTGCCTTACATACTTCTTATTCGGTGTCTTCATATTTTTGTGTCTTGGCAATTTCAGCTAAATCGTTACTGTGCTTCAATTTATTCACCAAATCTTATTAGCCACTCTTTTGAGGTCATACACCCTCTCACTCTAGTCTTTTGGGTCACCGTCACGACCTTCGTCATCGCCGGCACCTACGCCACTCTCAGTCAACTATCTGTTGCCTCCAGTGATACTGCCGTCGAAATTTTTTGTAAAAAAATATTTGACTCTCCGTGTGTTATTCTCCAGCGAAGGAATTGTTTCCTTTGGAATATATCCATTTTCGGTTTTTTGAATTTGGTGTTCTAATCTATTGAGGATATTATTTTATGGAAATTTATATTTTTAGTGTTGTTGACAAATGTGTGTGCAAAGTGAAAAAATGATACAAGTAATGGATTTTCTTTCATCACCGTGCACAAATCTTATCTATTAAAGGCCCATATTTATATTATTTTACGGTAAGTAAATAAAAATTATGACACATGTTATTGATTTTACTTTTTTCATCCACAATTTATGTTTTTCATAGTATATATTGTAATAATTTAAATTTTATATAATTATAATCTTGCATAGAAAAAATGACAATACATTGTTGATGTAAGTCATTTTCTATAATATTAAAATTTTGAGTCCCATTGATATATGTTAGTGCATAGCGCGAATTGTATGCTAGTGTTCTATAATTATGCAACGTTAAACAATAATATTGAACAAAAATTAATTCTAAAAAGGTGAAAATGCATTTCACGTTTTTATTTTTTACCACAGTAAAATATATTTTATCCTTAAGAGGGATAAACAAAACAAGACCAGATGACTTAAGAATAGGCAGTGGGTTGTCATAGTGCTTGATTTGAGCAATATGAAGGCTCAACAACATTTTCAAGTTTGTGCTTTTACAATAATTTGAAGGTATGGCTACTACAATTGAAGACACTCTGCGTGCAATGGATTCCTTATTCAGGTCGTCTAACTCTGAGTTTGGCCCGTCAGCCTCCACGATTGATTAGCAATGGAATTGTCTCCTGAATGTCTAATTGGACATATTTTTCTACCATGTTTCAACATTTCATTATGTCCCTACTTATAAAATTTAATAGTATGTAGTTTGTTAATTTTCCAATTATGGTAAGAAACTCTCTGATCTGTCACATTTACCTATAAAGGAGTGACAATTAGAAAATTGACACACACATGTTTTTATCGTTATACTTGTAAATTACTAAACCCAACATTAAGGCTGATACAACATACTGTAACATAAAATTTTAACATAACAATCGCTAAAAGGAATGGCAATAACTTTTGTATAATCTCAAACCAATTATGACATTTGGTGCCACATCTAAGAGATGCATGACTGCAAGCACATAGAGAAGTTTGCATACACAATTTCATGGTTTTTGCTCCAAAAATACCCATAATGGAATAAACACTTTTAGGGCGTTCCAAACTAAAATGCAATCTGCTGCGTTCATCTATTCATGTTGTTATTTTTAATGTGTATGAAATAAAGGCTAGTTTATCCTCTTCTACATTTGCTTTTTCTTTTCTTTATTTTATTTACATCATTTCTTTCAATCTGTAGTAGATTGCAAAGTAGTTTGCAACCTTTTTTTCAAAGTTTATTTAAAGTTTCGTGCGTTTACATTTTCTATCATTTACTTTCTTGCTTTACATTTCTTTAGTGTAATTTTTTACTTTACCTATACCTTATTTTCTTGCAATCATTTACTTTAATCGCATTTTTTACTTTTATTTATAAATTTTTACTTTCCTTTCAATTCATGCAATTTACTATCTTTGTTTTAGTTATTTAACCCAACTTAAGACTGACATCAAATTCTTCTCTAAGGGATGCTGAAGTTATCTTAATTGAGGCATCGAACGCAACACAATCACATGATATTATTACTATGCTAAGAATTTTGGTTCGTAAGACCACAAATCTTATTTGGCATGCTCGTAACCCTAATTGATTACCAAGTGATCAAGGGTGAAAAGTAGCGCGTGTCAAACGCTGATCGTTGTTTTCTGTTCACCATCTCTATACAAAAATCTAAACTTATGACTACACTCAATGGGTGAGTATAGCGGCCAAGTCCGGGTATCTAAAATATCCACTGAGACGAGTTGCTAGAATTTATAGGATTTGATATTCCTAAATAAAAGTGTAAAAGGTGATTACAAACAAAAAAGGGAAAAGATGCAAAAAAGGGAAATATTAATCTAGGCGAGTGTAAATTAAACTAGATTAACAAAGCGACTAAAACTATAGGTTGCGTCGAATATCCCTTACCCGAGTTAATTAGTATAAAATGGATACGTGGACCGACGAGTTATTACGAATGCGTCTCGTTTCGACAGTTAATTGAATCAAGGGTTGCCACACCCCTAAATCCGCATAAAAGCCTAATAAGATTTTGGCTTCAACAAATACCCCGAAAATTGCGCACGCAAGGTCGTAAGCACGGGACATACATGATATGCCCTGTCAAATCTCCTAGACGCAATAAGTAGGACAACGCACCCGAAATAGACCCGTAAACACCATCACCAAAGCCAAGCAACGTGTCAACTCGAGTGAGTTCCATTCAAACACAACCTAATTTAAATTAGCTAGAAAGCATATTAAAAACGCGATAAATAAACGCGATAAATCTACACTAGAAAGCGATTAAATAAAAGCATGTAAACTAAATTAGAAAGAAAGAATTAATGAAATACAAGCTATATTAATGGAGAGGGTGAATGAATAGTCAACTTACAAACCCAAAAGGGTGTCAATCCAAGAAGAAATGAAGAAGAACTCTTCAAAAACCCAAACCCTAAGCGAAACTATCCTAAAATCTATTCTATATCTTAATTTCTGATATTTACAACAAAAATGTTTTATATAGTAAGTGGGAAATGAATTAGAAAAGAAAAGAGAAAAGAAAAGAAAAACCAAAATATCAGCTGGAAACAGGGAATCGATCGATCGATCCCCTGTGATCGATCGATCGATGGTAAATATCCAAGCCCACTGTCTCCCCATGAATTGCAAAAACTAAAGGATCGATCGGTTGATCATTTTGATCGATCGATCGATCAAGCAGGTACCAGCCCACTGCATTCCTTTTCCTCCTCTTTTGGTTTCATTATTTTTCCCTTCCGCTAAAATCGCCGTAACTTCTTTGTTCTGAATCGGAATCGCGCACCGTTTACGGCCACGCGAAGCTTGCGAGGAGAGATATAACTTCCGTGAGATGTTGAGCCAGGTGCCCAAGCTATGAAAAGACTAAAATTCCCTTGAACGTGCGATCGTGTACAGAAATCGAGCGAAATGCGTCCGAACTGCACACTTAGCATCCAAATACCTATAGAAGCTCAATTAACCCCTGCAAAACATGTTAACATAGAAATACGAGGTTGCCTGGTTAACGATCATAAATATAGGGAATAATATACCCGAGGGGACTAAAATGCGTCGATTCGGAGGATGAAATACGTAATATTTGCGTATCATCGCACCCCCTAACTTACACATTGCTAGTCCCTAGTAATGAAATAGGATGCAACAAGAACTACAAGTAAGCCAAAAGAAGGAGATAGTACAAAAGTATGGTATAAAAGTATAAGGCCACTTTCGCGGGCGATTCGATTGCATTTAGCGTGTGCAATAAGCCTTTAAACCCCTAGATCACCCTAGTGGTCGAGTGTCGTCTCGTGAGGGTTTTCAGGGATGATACCCACAAACATCACATAGTTTCCTCAAAATATGCCCAACCCAACATGCGACAAGCCCAACAATAGCGAAAAGGATTTCATACGCATTGTTAGCACATTGAACGAATTCAAAGAAAGTCTGAAATCATTAACATTATAGAATGCACCTCATAGAATTGAAACCTTAAAATGTGGGAGGGTAGCGAGCACATGCAAAGTGTGATTTGGCAAAAAACTTAAATAAACCGGATACTAAATAAAGCAAGCATATATTCAATCCTCACGGGCATTACACTCATCAAGTGAATTCACTCAAAACAGGGAGGTAACACGCGGAACATGCGGGCATAAAGAGTAAATATAAATGGAAACATGTCACAAACGAAGAACGCTATATATAAAATGAAAAAGTGTAATCTCAATGAAAGATACCGCACATTAAAGGAGGCGAAATGAATTTTCACAGATTATCAAAACTATTTAAACCTTTGAATTACCTCTACTTAAGATCACATAGGACTTTAATAGGGTTATAATGTAGGTTTGGCTAGGGTACGAAATGAAGGAATGTATATACGAATTCAAAGTGTTCGGAATGAAAACTTGGATTAATGGAAAGATGCGGGCAGTAGAAAAATTGGAAAACAAGTTCCAAAAAGGCATTAGATATATCATCGGGGAGAGTACGCAAATCTTATTGAACTATATACAACATTTACAACTTTCTCTTTCTTTTCTTTTCTTTTCTTCTTTTTCTCATGTTTTCTTTTGTTTTCTTTTTGCTTTATCTTTTTCTTCACTTTTTGTCATCTCTTTTCTTTACTTATCACACTCTCACATGCCTAAATTTCAGCCGACATCAAAACAACAACATTCAATCCCAAGAAACATTCCAAACAAAGGTATGAAAAGTGTATGTATGGGATAAAACTCCAATTTAGAGTTTGTTATGGGATTTGGGTTATGAAACGAAAGGCTAATATTTAGGCTCAATGGGGTTAACGAGGGTAAACATATAAGGTGAGGTCAAGGTCAAGATGGGTGATATAATAAAGAAGGCCTATGATCATTTCACAAAGTTTACGCAATTCTCGAGTCAAAACAATAAATGAAAATCATGATCAAGTAACACATTTCAAGTATGAACTCAATTAATGAACGATCAAATGAAAGAATAGTGAGATTACTAACGAATTCAACGTTTTCAATGAGAAAATAATAGTGTATAACACTCACAAACGAAGAAAGGTACTAAGCTTACTCGGTGTAAGTATAAATAATGCAACAAAAGATTACCGAGTTATAAAAATCTTAAACCGAATCAATAGAACAATGAAAGTGCATGTGCTCATGGGATTAAGGTTTAATTCATGAAGTTATTCATAATATCAATGATATGAGGACTAAAGTCTAATAACTTCTAAAATCGAGAACATGCATCATTGGGTTGTCTATTGGATCGGGAAATTATTGAAATTTATCATCAGAAACAAAGGCAAAATGCCCAAAAAAAAGGAGAAAAAAGAAAGAAAATCTTTTTGAAAATTTTAATTTTTCTAAGAAAAGCATACTAAGTAACTAACATGTGAGCAAAAACATGGATTAAATAAAGCAATGGATGGAATATCCCACACCCCCTAACTTAAAACTTGGCGTTGTCCTTAATGTGAATTAAGAACCAAGTTAAAGAGAGGAAAAGAGCGATATTACCCAAAATTGGAGCGATCCCCATAAGAACAAGTCCAAAGCATCTACAAAACAAGTTAGTACCGAGCATAGCAAAAACAAATAACAAAAAGTTAACTAATTTAAAGAGACTAAATTAAAAAGGGAGTAAAATAAAAAGAAAGAAAGAATAAAAAGCTAACTATATACAACCTACTATTTAGGCTTCACACTAACTATACACTAGAAGTCTAAATAACTGAGGGTCCACCACAAAAATGATTTGACTTTAGAGGATAACCGGTGTACCCTCACATACAAGCATGCCTTTCGAAAAATATGAATTCCGTTTGAACAACGGAAGGCATGTGTAAGGCGGAAGAAAGGAACCATCGTCAATTAAATTTTTTAGAGGGACGATGGGGGATTTGGATTGAACGGGTGACAAAAACATGTGGAGACCGAGAAAAGCCGAATATCCTCCCAATGGTTTTGAAATTGGAATGGGAGGTGGAGCACACAAAGGCAAAGATGCGATTGTGGAAGGCGACTCGAGCAAGTACTCCTCATCGGTGAAAATGTTTAAAACATTAAAGTTTGAAACCGAATCATCGGGTACTTGTTACGGTGTGATAACAGAGAATGAAAATGGGGATAAAATAAATTCAAACTCATGAGATGAATCATCATCGCATGAAGATTGAGTTTCGAAGGAAATAATATTTTTTTTCAATGAAATGTTCTTCTTTGGGGGCCAAAGAAGAAATCATTTCATTGCAAATAGATATTACGTAATTTTCATCCTCACTTTTAATATCTATTATGCAATGAGCAAAGTCTAGAATGGTTTGTTCCAAAGTAGGAAAAAGTACCTCATTTGCTTCAAAACATTCCTCGACTTGAAAAGTCTCGGAAGCAAAATCATCGTCAGACTCAAATAATAAATCCAATTCATGTTCCCACAAACGATTTTCTTCCCGATAACGATTTTCAATTTTCTCATTCTCATACATACGCAAGCCCTCGCCGAATGTCATAGGTCGAGGTGCAGATACATGAAAATGGGAACTTTGAAAATTACCATCGGACTTAAACGAAAACTCATTATTATAGGAATTTTGAAAACTATTGCAATTCGTTTCAAAATTCCTATTATAAGGAGGTAAAGGCCCAAAATCATCATCATCATCAAAATTCCAATAACCCAAGTTTTGACTTTCGTTATACTCGCCCAAAGTCATATTTGAATTTTTACTTTTTTGGGACTCTAAGTATTGACCGAAGGTCAACGAATTACAGGAATTTTGAGAATTATAACAATAATTACCGAAAGAATTGGAATAAGACATGCTTACCCCAAAAATGGCTCACGTGGCGGATTCCACAAAGAAATGCACGCAGGAAAAATTCAAGCATTTCTAACTGCTCAAATGTGGAAGTCCTGCAAAAATATTACCAAATAATACAAATAGAAAGAAAATACTACGAAATACTAAATCAAATAAGGTCTAAAATAAACTCATTCCCGGCAACGACGCCATTTTAATCAAGGGTGAAAAGTAGCGCGTGTCAAACGTTGATCGTTGTTTTCTGTTCACCACCTCAATATAAAAACCTAAACTTATGACTACACTCAACGGGTGAGTATAGCAGCCAAGTCCGGGTATCGAAAATATCCACTGAGACGAGTTGCTAGAATTTATAGGATTTAATATTCCTAAATAAAAGTGTAAAAGGTGATTACAAACTAAAAAGGGAAAAGATGCAAAAAAAGAAAATATTAATCTAGGCGAGTGTAAATTAAACTAGATTAACAAAGTGAGTAAAACTATAGGTTGCGTCGAATATCCCTCACCCGAGTTAATTAGTATAAAATGGATACATGGGCCGACGAGTTATTACGAATGCGTCTCGTTTCGAAGTTAATTGAATCAAGGGTTGTCACTCCCCTAAATCCGTATAAAAGCCTAATAAGATTTTGGCGTCAATAAATACCCCAAAAATTACGCACGCAAGGTCGTAAGCACGGGACATACACGATATGCCGTGTCAAATCTCCTAGGCGTAATAACTAGGACAACGCACCCGAAATAGACCCGTAAACACCATCACCAAAGCCAAGCAACACGTCAATTCGAGTGAGTTCCATTCAAACACAACCTAATTTAAATTAGCTAGAAAGCATGTTAAAAACGCGATAAATAAACACGATAAATAAACGCGGTAAATCTACACTAGAAAGCGATTAAATCAAAGCATGTAAACTAAATTAGAAAGCAAGAATGAATGAAATACAAGCTATAATAATGGAGAGGGTGAATGAATAGTCAACTTACAAACCCAAAAGGGTGTCAATCCAAGAAGAAATGAAGAAGAACTCTTCAAAAACCCTAACCCTAAGCGAAACTATCCTAAAATCTATTCTATATCTTAATTTCTGATATGTACAACAAAAATTCTTTATATAGTAAGTGGGAAATGAATTAGAATAGAAAAGAGAAAAGAAAAGAAAAGCCAAAATATCAGCTGAAAATAGGGGATCGATCGATGGTAAATATCCAAGCCCACTGTCTCCCCACGAATTGCAAAAACTGAAGGATCGATCGATCAAGCAGGTGCCAGCCCACTGCATTCCTTTTCCTCTTCTTTTGGTTTCATTGTTTTTCCCTTCCGCTAAAATTGCCGTAACTTCTTCGTTCTGAATCGGAATCGCACACCATTTGCGGCCACGCGAGGCTTGCGAGGAGGGCTACAACTTCCGTGTAGATGTTGGGCCAGGTGAACAAGTTGTGAAAAGACTTAAATGCCCTTGAATGTGCGATCGCGTACGAAAATCAAGCGGAATGCGTCCGAACTTCACACTTAGCATCCAAATACCTATAAAAGCTCAATTAACCCCTGCAAAACATGCTAACGTAGAAATACGAGGTTGTGTGGTTAACGAGCATAAATATAGGGAATAAGATACCCAAAGGGGCTAAAATGCGTCGGTTGGGAGGATGAAATACACAATATTTGCGTATCATCACCAAGCCAAGTGAAAAATTAATTTAAACATATTTATGGCATGCTCGGTGGGACATCAATCTTTTTTTGTTACAACTGGGGCTAAAATACGTTAAAGCGAGGATATAACATAAAATGTTAGTGAAATTGGCTCAACCAGACAATATATTACTAGTTTAGAGCAGAAAATGGCCGAGGCAACCCAAGATTTAGGACAAACTACTCACTATTAAGATTTGAACATTCTAATAGCTCCACGAACTAATAATATTACAAACAGACCAATGGTTGGCGTACCAAAGTATATGCAAGACCAATTGATCAGTAAACTAAACCCAATTTTTGATCATTTTGGAGACATGGTAAAAAAATATTAACACTACTATTACCACGATGACTAGTATATTTGTTTCACCTAATGGTATAAAAACTAGTGGTCGAACGTATACACCATAATTTGGTGTCAATGTAACTACACAATCTAACCACTACCATATTGTTTATTATAGAACTAACATGGGAGAAACTAATTTTAGGAATAATGTAAGGATGACATGATACCCTAATGCAACTAGTCTAGGTGTTAGTAACACAGTAGAGGCTTCATGACTACTAAACACTTATCAATAAATGGGTTAAACAACCTAATGGGAAAAATCTCTCCCTTAGAGGTGTGGAAAACGAGACGATATCAAAATGATGTTAACCTAGGCTTCCCAAGAGCTTAGAATTATTGGGCTATCAATAATATAGTGTTCTAACATGAACTCAAGGAGTTAAATAACCCTAGGAGACTTGATAACTCAGTCCTTCGAGTATCCCAATCGATGCCTTACCAAGCACAACAAAGGGTGCCTCCATAAATTCCACCATCCTTAGTGAAACTAACTCGTTTGATAAACCACGTAGTTACCCTAAAAAATAGGCAACTTACAGGTGGATTTAGGAGGAATAATATTGTGGACTTGATATATGAAATATGTGGACCAATAGTTCGGAGGTGAAAAATCCAGTTTATAGAAAGCCATATCCAGAATGGAAAGATTAGATTGAACTTCATAAAGGCTTTAAATTTTAACATTTACCCTCTTCTCAGGGGATGGGAGTCATTCCATAATGGAACGCATTTATAGGTTCACTAGCCAAGGGTCCGATGATGGAACAAATGATTACTTAATGACACATTTATTTTCTAGTTCCCTCACAGATATAGCCTTTACATTGTTCATAAGTTTGCCACCAATTTTTTAGAATTGGAAATAAGTAGAACACACGCTCCATTAATAGTTCTTCCAAACTAAACTAGAGGTTTCCAAGGCTAATTTTCCCAGGTTAACTCAAAATCCTGATGAAAAGGCTATTGTATTCCTAAACAGATTCAAAAGGCTATAGATAAGTGCAAAATAGTCTAGCCTGAGTCAGATTTTGTAAAATTGGCATAAAATGGTTTAGAGTTTAGGCTTCAAAAGAAGTTTGATGCCACTGAATTTAGAGATTTGGTAGAACTAAATTCCATAGTACCAGATATAAAGCTCTTCTAAAAGAAGAGCATGAGAGAAACACTTCTTCTTTCAAAATTTATTATAAGGATCCCAATTTTGAAATTGATGTTGGTGAAATTATAAGAACCGAGACTATAATTCGTGAACCTTTAGTTCGAAAGGATACAACGGTAAAATAATTTTCACCAAAGTTAAAGGGAATGATAAAAAAGTAATCTTTTAACATTACTAAGGCTTATGAGATCTTGACTTTCTCTTAAAGGCCAAAATGTCAAAACCACCCGATGATGCTAAAAATGCGTATGAAATTAAAGGAATAAATTACTTTAAATTTCATAATGTATTTTCTCACTCAATTAATGTCTGCCCTGTATTTTATGATAAGGTACAAGAGTTGATCAGGTGGGGGAAGATCAAACTCCCTGTAAAAGATAAAATCACAATGGGGTAAATGAAGACCCTTTCCCAAATGTCAAAGAATTGGGGACTAATTTGCAATCAATTCAACTGCTTGGAAATAAATGGCACATGGATTTCAGAATGAAGACTAAGGCTAAACCCAAGGATTTAAAGCCTAAAATCATTGAAGATCTTGATTAAGAGGTGATAAAACACATTTGTATCAGATGTGACGAATAATATACTAAAATGTGCTAATTAGTGGATTCGAAAGGAAAACATCAACATAAAAAGTATAACAAAAATGGGAATAATGGAAATATAATAAAAACCCCAGTATTTCATAATCAAGAAGAGGTTAAAAGCAAGATCGCTAGGAAAGTAAGACCATTTTTTGGTATTTTTCATCCCCAAGGAAATTATAAGATACCAAGGTGTAACCAATCTATCAAACATCGATTTAAAGACGCTGAATATCACTTACTTAAGGGAAATTTGAGGCGAACAAAGGTCCTAAATATGTCCCAATGGTTAAAGGTATACCTGACTGGTTTATGGTCCAAGACCCAAAGGTTTTATAACAATTAAATTATATGACAAATAAACCAAAGGTAGTCAAACCTAAGCTGGTGGATCTTGACATGTGGCATATGGCGCAACAGCCTAAGTCAACAAGAAGATAGTCTGAAGTGTGATCTCTTCAACTTAATAAAGAAAGATGTAAAGAAATTACAAATCATGGAAATAGGCCTCTAAATTTTTAAAAACTAGTGGATCAATAGGCATTGCTTCATCATCCTCGAAGCCAAACCTAATGTTTCATAAAGAGAAAAAGAGGAGTTTTACCTCTTCTAACTTGTTAGCAAAAATATTAAAGGAATTGGACAAGACTATGAGCATGGATGAAGGAAGTTCATCTGAGGAAAACCCTTCGAATAAAGAGGAAAAGGATGAAATGATGACAGTTAATTCCACAACACCTGTTCAAGAGATTGAGCATCAATAACTCATCCAATTTTGTTCTCTACCTGAAATAGTGCCAATCAATATGACTATAATCATCCCCAAGAGGTTCGAAGATGAATAAGGTCAATAGACACCTATCATGGAACTGAAGGATGAAGAACAATCAAAGGTAGATAATTTTGATCAATTTATCTATGTACTTGACATTGTATATGGGTTTGAAGAACCTACTAAACATATGAATAACCGTGTAGAGGGATCTTGAAGGTAATCCTGATATTATGCATAATTCCCCTATTTACAACAGTATCAGCGTGGCAACTCAGCGTGGCATCTCAGTGAGGCCACTTAGCGTGGCAACTCATATTTTAGTTTGTTGTTTTAATTAACCATATTGTATCTTTTATTTGTACTGACTATGAGCTATAACGATTGTAATGATGTAACGAGAATAATGATTATGTGTGAGGTCGAACGGTGCTCACGAGAGACCAGGCTTGTCAGGGTCTGGGAGAGCTTTTATGCTCTATCGAACGACCTCTTCGTGAGAACTTTGGAGGGACTTAGTTTGGAGGATTGAGAAGTGAGGCACCGTTGGGGCTTGTCCTGACCATCTTAGATACACTTGGTAAAACACCGAAAGACCCTTACCGTGGAACCTCGGGTGGAGCAACTTGGAGTTCCATCAGGCGTTGAGTTGTGAGCCAAACAACCCTCTACTTAATGTCACATCCACTTTATCTGATGTCACTAACCAGCTAGGCAATCTCAGACCTGCACTTGAGTAAACCACCATAGTATTTGGGGCTGTCAAACAATTGGTGAGACACCTCTGTGATAACAACCCCCTAACACACAGTGGTTAGGCAAAAGACATGTCTTGATATTTAATGTTTATGGAGACAACTAGTGCATCCAGTATTTAATGTTTGTGACATAAAGTATGAGGGATGTCTTTCACAGGCATTAATGGAAGAGTTGCCTTGGGGATAGTATGGGAGGCTATTTAAGGACCCCAACCACCTCTGAGGAGAGAATGATCTTTTTGATAGTTCATAAGTGATTACTAGAGAGTTATTACAAACCAGAGAGTTTACTCACCCACCATTGTCATTTATTATGAAGCTTTTAATACTTGACAGAGATTCTTGAGGGTGGTTGGTGTGTTTAGCTGCCTGTCAAGGTGTATCTAGGGTGCTTACTTCTCTCTACCTCTAGCTAAGTTACTTCTAAGTTCATTGCTACCTTTTGAGTTATATAGGAGAGATCTGTGAGTTCAAACTGAGTCTATTTTCATTGAGTAGTGTTTGTATGTCCCGTGGTTAATCAATAGTGTCACTATTTAAATTATCATTACTATACTCAAAAAAGTGTTACGCCTCCATCTTATCTAAACTACTCTTATACATTTGGCGACTCTGCTGGGGAGGCATTATTCTAAGCAAGGAGTATGGTGCAAGATAAGGTTAATCGAAGGCTCAACTTTGACGACATTCAACACAATGAAGAATAGTCGGCGAGAGAACTGGAGGCTCTAAGGGACGGGGACCCTCGAAGAGAGGTACCTCCAGTTCAGGCGACGACAGGCGTTCCAGGGATGACACAAGCTTCCACGAGTGCTGGGTTGGGACCAACCCAGGTGGCAGTCCTCATGAATAAGTTTTATGAGTTTTTGCAAACTCCAGTATCTTCAACAATGTTGGGAGGATTTGAAGACAACTCATTCGTCACACCAGGTGCAGCCACAATGGCCCCACCAAGTGCAGGCGTAACGGGAACAATCCTAGCAAGTATGCTCTCTGTTGTGAATCCATTAGTGGGAACCTTGGGAGTATCAATGGCTTCAACTGTGATGATTGCTGCAGCTGCAACGGGCACTCAGCCCATGGTCCCGTTAGTTGTTGCCCAGTAGCATCACCAAGGAGGAAATAAGGAAGGAGGTGCAGAAAGAGATGCTGAAGTTCATGCAAGCCTCCTCGCAATCTACTTGCGAGGTAGCTTCGGTTTATGATGACTTTCGAACACCGTACCCCCAGGAATACAACGATGAGCCCTATACAAAAGTTTATATTCCTCCTATTTTTGAAAAATACATAGGGAAAGGTGGAAACCCGAAGGAGCATATTAAGCGCTTCGTTGAACACTTGGGGGCGCATTATAATAATAAGAAGCCCAGGCTGAGGGAGTTTTCTAAATCCTTAACCGATAAAGAATATACCCGGTATTCTCATTTTTCTCCTAAGAGCGTTTCTACATGGGAGGAGATGCATGTTTTGTTCGTCCAGAAGTTCTTTCTGGTGGAAGATGAGTTTATTTTGACCCAACTAGGGAGGGAGAAGGAACGACCCAGGGAAGAAGTGGTGGCATACATTCGAATGTTCAGGGAAAGGTCCCTCGATCTGAGGGAGGAGGCCAAAGAATCCAAGTTATTATAGATATGTGCGGAGGGGCTGCTTCCTGAGTACATCTGTCATCTCATTAATGAAATGCGCGAGGGGACTTTTTCGGCGTTCTTAAAGGCAGTAAGAAATATCTCCTTGGTGGTGCGACCAAATCTAGTGGTGGTGACCATGATGTTTAGGCAACTGATACAACCTGTGGGGGGAGGTCTTAGCCCCCACGAGTAGGGTACACTAAGGGAGCAGATGGGGGCAAGGCGCCGAAGAAGGACAATAAGAGGAAATTCGTAAGAGACAAGGAGGACCCACCGCCATTGCCTTATACAGTGGAGGAGGTTGTCAGCTGTTATAACGCAATGGTCCAAGGAGGAACGGTCTACGAACCAAAAGGCATTCCCGTGGGGGAACTCAATGCGACGATGAGGGAGGATCCTAAATATTTCCAGATTTATCGGAAGATCCAGCATCCAATAGAGAGTTGTTTCACGCTGAGGAGAATCATTGATAAGTATGTGAAGGCAGGGACGTTGCAAATCCCTTCGCAGAACGTTAACAACAACCCATTCCCAGCACATGGGGCCAATTTAGTGGTGGCCTATGACGAGGAAGCAGAGAGAGAAGAAAGAAAGCCAACTACGAAATGGGGAGAATTCGAAGTAGCTCTGGAAGATTAGACGAAGGGAATGGCTAATGTAGTACTAGACTATGATGAGGCAAGCACCAAAGACGTGGAGGATGTATACATCGTTGAAGGTGAGGAAGCAGACCATTCTTAGAGTATCGTGGAGTTTTAAAATCCCCAAAGGTCACCTGGTTCTTCGACTAAGTGAGGATACCAAAAAAGAGTAGGTTGGAAATAACCCAGGCAATACTTGACATTGCGAGGAATAATGCAGTCCCTTCACTGAGATAGAAAGAACCTATGACCAGGATGGTGAGGAGGTTTCTATCAGAAGTAACTTTAAGCGATGCAGATAGGGCTGTAAGATTCCCTCATAACAGGCCATTGTATGTGACCGCCAGCGTCAACGGAATTAGTTTCATAAGGACTCTTATGGATAGGAGAGCTTCCATCAATATTATGCCAATCAAATCTTTTAACGCAACTAATATTCTAGAGGAAAGGTTAGTCCCCATGCCTTTAGTGATTTCAGGATATGATAACCAGTCTTCCAAATCCATTGGGTACGTGAATGTTGGGATCGTGATGAGAAATCTGAGTTCCTATATCAAGTTCCATGTAATAGAGAGTGCAACTTCCTACCATATACTAATAGGAAGAGTGTGGATGCACAACCAAGGGCTAGTTACCTCGACGTACCACCAATGCGCTAAGGCAAATATTAAGGGAACAAAGGTGACCATTAGGGCTACGAAGAGGCCCTTCGCTATCGAGGAAGCTCACTTGGTAGATGCGACATTCTACATAGAGTTGGAGGAGGATGTTCGGGTCCTAACGAGAAGAATAGAGGGAGCACAGGTTCCCTTGATCAGAGAAATGATGGGGCCCTTGAACGAGAAGAATAAATAGGTTGCAAGCAGTGCAAGAGTGATGATCAGAGAATCTCACCAGATGGCTCTTCGACTCAAAACATCTCGAAGCATCTCAAAGACAGGATGAGGCCCAGAGTGGATCTGATGGAACATGAGGTCTAACGAAAAATCATACTGAGTCGTTTCTCAAGAAAAAGAGTGGTCGAGGCTTCTAGAGATAAGAAGGGGAAGGAAGATACTGCTACTAGCAGACAGTGCAAGAAGGTCGTTATTGAAGAAGGAAAGGTGATATATCGATTATAATGGTGTGAATGGGCAGCTGAAGAAGCTGATAATGAGGCTGACCCGATATATGAGTACTTTTTAGTGGATCAGCGGGGATAATGCATGGTGATAGACAACTCCAACGTATAGGAATTTATGGAGGAAGTCGTCGAGGAACCAGAATACATGACAAATCAATCGAAATCACAGGCATAAGAACTGGAGCAGTTGGACCTAGCGAAAGAAGAGGAGGACCCACGGCCTATTTTTATCACGAAAGATCTCAGTAAGGAAAAATGAGAGTCTTTGGTTATGTTGATTCGAGAGTTCATAGATGGTTTTTCATGGAAATACACGGAGATGGAAGGGCTGGATGAGGGAGTCAGCTATCACAAATTATACGTAATGCCTTCATCCATTCTGGTGAAACAAGCAACAAGAACGTACAAGACTGAGCTAGATTTAAAGATAAAGGAAGAGGTCCAGCGCTTATTGGTGACAGGGTTCATCAAATTGATATAGCACACGCTTCGGATGTCTATTATTATCCCGGTGGGAAAGAAAGACAAAAACCAAATAAGGATCTGCATGGACTTAAGAGATTTGAATAGAGCTAGCCCCAAGGACGAGTTCCCTCTTCCCTCCATTGATAGCTTAATAGATGCAATGGTTGGTCATGAGATGTATAACTTCATGCATGGGTATGTAGGGTACAACCAGATCAAGATGGACCCCTCGGATGCAGAGAAAATGACATTTAGAACCCCGTTGTGGAACTTCATGTATAATGTAATTCTGTTTGGGCATAAGAATGCCGGGGCTACTTACCAGAGAACAATAATGGATATTTTTCATAACTTCTTCCACAAATTTGTGGAATTTTATGTGGATGATTTAGTCATCAAGTCGAGGAAGGAAGAATATCATTTGAGTGATTTGAGGAGGGTGTTTGCCCGATGCAGGAAATATAAATTAAAGATGAACCCACTTAAGTGCATCTTTGGAGTAACAAGTGGGAAATTTCTAGGCTTCATGGTTGATCGGCAAGGGGTGCACATGGATCAGGACAAGCAACGATCGATCTTAGAGATGCCAAGTCCAAGAACGACAAAGGAGCTGAAGAGTTTCCTCGATAAAGTCTCCTATCTTAGGAGATTTGTGTATGGATTAGCGGAGATGACACATTCGTTGATGCAACTGTTATGTAGGAACATGAAATTCAAGTGGGAGGAGGTTCACCAGGATTCACTCGCTGGGCTAAAGAAACTTCTCGTTTCATCGCAAATCATGGTTCCCCAACAGGGAGGAATACCGTTGCAGATATACCTCACATCCATAATGAGGTCCGTGGGAGCTTTATTAGCACAGGAGATTGATGGGGAAGAACGACCAGTCTACTACCTCAGCAAGATCATCCATGGGCCAGAAGTCAGGTATAGTAGCTTGGAAAGGTATTGTTTAGCCTTAGTCTTTGTAGCATAAAAACTTAGACATTATATGCTGTCTTTTACAATCCATATTGTAACTAGGTGTGATCCTATTAAGTATTTCCTGGAAAAAACTATATTAATTGGTAGGGCAGCTAGATGGTTCCTCATCCTCTTCGAAAATGACTTGAAGTTTGTGGTTCCTTGCGCAATAAAAAGCCAAGCATACGCCGATCTGTTGGCAATCTTGCCCTCAGGAACGTTGAAGCCACCTAAAGAAAGTATTTCGGGAGACGATTTGCAGGCCAATCACCTAGACGCAATAAATGAGAAATGGAAAATGCAGTTCGATGGATCTTCAACAGAAAAGAAGGGATGAGCAGGGGTTATTCTCTTAAAAGGAATGGAGGAGATTTTCCTTTCCTATAAATTAGATTTCCCTTGTTCTAATAATAAGGAGGAATATGAAGCATTGGTGCTGGAGTTGCTAGAGGCTCTTTGAAGGGGGATTCGTTAATTTTGCATCAAAGGTGATTCAAATTTAGTGGTTCAGCAAGTGAATAAAGAGTACACATTGAAACACATGAGCCTGGTACCATACAAAATAATTATTCAGAGTCTCCTCTTCCAGTTCCATCGAACCAAGATCAAGAGATAACCTAGAACGATGAACTGTCACCCAAACGCCTATGCCACCATTGCCCAGAAGATGGTCATGAGGAATGATACAACTACCATTGTGATCTAATGAAGAATAAATCCTTCGGTAGTACACTCAATTCTACCGATGAAGGAGGACACTAACTGAAGGGGAGAGATTAGAAGGCAATCAGAATATGGGGAAGGAGCGATAGAGTTAAGGGAATTATCCTAATATTTCACAAATCAGGGAAACCTTTACTTCAGGAATGCAAGAGGATGGTTGTCAAGGTGCATCATTCCAGAAGAAGTAGAGCGGAGATTGAAGGGAACACATGAAGAGAACTGTGAGATAACTAAGATACCCCTCTGCCGAAGGATTCAAATAGAGGGGTATTTTTAGCCTAGAATGAAACAAGATGCGACAGAGCTACAACGAAAGTGCGACAAATGCTAGTTATTCTTTGAAGCGGCTAAATGTCATTTCGTGGAAGCTCAATCTGACTGGAGGCAGCCCTATATTGACTTCATTAGAGATGGAGTTATCCCAATATAAAAGATTGACGTAATGGGACTCAAGCGAAGGGCCCCAAGATTCTACGTTCAGAAGGGAGAACTTTACCGAATGGGATACTTCAACAGGCCATTGCATTGCATCACGAAGGAAGAAGCAGCCGAGGTCCTTAAACAAGCACATGATCCATCTTAAATAGGAGGGGCCAAGTTATATGACCAATTGATGACGTTGGGGTATTATTAGCCAATAATGGAGAAAGAATTTGTTGATTTCGTTCAAAAATGCAAAGATTATCAACTTCATTGAAATATGATCCATGCCCCATCGATAGAACTACACTCCCTAGCGACGCCTTATCCTTTTCACACTTGGGCGTTCGACCTGGTAGGGGCAATACATCCTGCTTCAAGGGGGAAGATATGGATACTAGTAGAAACTAAGTGCTTCACAAAGTGGGCTGAATCGATACCACTGAGAAGGGAAACAGTGGGGGTGGTGAGCAACTTCATCAGAGAATACATAATTTGACATTTTGGGATCCCAAAGGTTATCCTTTCAGACAATGTAACCCCTTTCGTCGATTCAGAAGTAATGATGCTCACAAACAAGTACTCCATTGTTCATCATACTTCGACGGTGGAATATCCAAAGGGAAACTGTCAGGACAAAGCGACTAACAAAAATTTGGTTAATATCCTGGATAAAACGATGGAGGATTTCCCATGAGCATGGGATAATAAGATAGCAGCTGTATTGTGGGCCTATCGAACAACCAAGAGGAAGCCTACAGGGTATACTCCATTCTCCCTCATTTATGGGGCTGAGGCAATCCTTTCGGTGGAGTTAGAAGTTCCCTCGGCTCGATATGCCTTACGAAGTAGCATGCTCCCTCAGAGTAGATATGTGCAACTGGAGGCATTGGGTGAACACAGAGATAATGCGATGCAACACTTTTGAATGTATACGAAACAGCTTTCCAGGGCATATGATAACTTGGTAAGACTGAGGAAGTTCGTGGAGGGAGACCTCGTGTTGAAAGCAACAGTGAAGCACATCAGAGGGTTGCCCCTACCCAAGTTTGCAGCAAATTGGGAGGGACCTTTCATTGTAAAAGAAGCTCATGACTCAGGTTATTACTTAATTTCTAGGATGGAAGAAGATAAACCATTCAAGATTAACAATAAATGGTTGAAAGTCTATCATGTGTAAGCAATTATGTTTGGACCACTGATGTATCTAACTGTTGTTATGAATACACAACTTCTTTTTATGATGAGTATGCAAGTTATTTTTATTATAACTCAAGTGGAGATTAAAGAATTATAGAACTTCATAATGCACGCACATAGTTGTAACACAAAGAAATGATATGGAAAACATACATTTATTTTTTCATTCATAAACTTTGGGGCATTACAAAATTGGGAGTTATTGCCCAAGAATTACATAGAAAGAACAAAAAGGAAATAGTTACAACAAATCATTGACCTAAGAGGAACCAAAGATATGGGGTAGAGAAAAAATCTCCAGGAAGGCCTGAAGAAGCTGTCAGACAAGACTGTTGGGCATTTATAGAAACCTCCAACCTCGTTTGCGCTTGTGTACGCTCAATGAAGAGTCTTTCTCGCTTCAGCTTGGCCAGACACATAGCTTCTCCGATATCCCCCACCTCTTTGTCAATAACCACAAGGAGAGGTGCTAACTCAACCAACTTAACTTCCTTAGCCCGTTGGTCCTCCTGATGTTTCCGGAGCCGTTCCCTCTAGCTATCCAGTCGCTGGCTCTTCAAGGTTTTCAAACGCGTGATAAGCCAATCAAAATGAAAGCCATCATAACCTAACTCCTTCAGGTGGCCCAGGAATTGGTTACGGAGGGTTCTGGTAACGTTTGAGGTCAGAGTACTGACAATCTTAGCCACAACAGTAGCCATGCCCTGAAACCTGTAACTCATTACAGAAATGTTGGAACGCAGGCAATCCATGGTGAACATTTCAGGATGGTGGTTTACAAGATGCTCAACTACCAAGCGATGGTTGGCAGGCATCTGAGGAGAACGCGGAAGCACCATTAGGCAGAAGGAATGAGGAGCCATGTCGGGCAGAGGAAGCTCACAGCCAGATTCGCTCTCAGCAGCAGCACCGATCGTGGAACCTTGATCGTTATGACTGGAGTCTTCTGAAATAATGAGTTCCCGATGGGGTGAGGAGGTAGGCGAAAGAACTGATGGAGAATCCTCCCGGGCAACATGAGAACAGTTAGAGGAAATAATGAGTTTATGGAAAATCTTAACAAGTATTTCCGTTGTTAAGTCACCGAGATAGGTGGAGTTTATGAAAAATCTTAACAAGTGTTTTTATTGTTAAGTCACCGATATAGGTGGAATTTATGAAAAATCTTAATAAGTGTTTTCATTGATAAGTCACCGATATAGGTGGAGTTTATGAAAAATCTTAACAAGTGTTTTCGTTGTTAAGTCACCGATATAGGTGGAGTTTATGAAAAATCTTAACAAGTGTTTTCGTTGTGAACTCACCGATATAGGTGGAGTTTATGAAAAATATTAACAACTGTTTTCGTTGTTAAGTCACCGACATAGGTGGATTTTATGAAAAATCTTAACAGGTGTTTTCGTTATTAAGTCACCGATATAGGTGGAGTTTATGAAAAATCTTAAAAAGTGTTTTCTTGTTAAGTCACCGATATAGGTGGAGTTTATGAAAAACCTTAACAAGTGTTTTCATTGTTAAGTCACCGATATAGGTGGAGTTTATGAAAAACCTTAACAAGTGTTTTTATTGTTAAGTCAACAACATAGGTGAAGTTTAAGAGACTGAGAAATACAGAGAAATTAGTGAAGTACCTCAGCAGTAGCAGCAGCGAGAATAGGATCCACCATGGAGGCCTCAATGGCACCCCTAACTGAAGAAGCCTCAATGGTAGGCAAAGCTCCCCCGCCAACAAACGGTACCAAGGCCAACGAAGGAGTTTCGCTGAAAGAACACGAGAAACCTCCAAACGATGCCCCAACATGGGCATGCACTGAAGAACCACCACGCGGGGCAGCAGCATCAACCTTGGCCTTGGAAAGAGAAAATCCACTAAGAGCAAAGGGTGGGGTAAGGCTTGGCGAAAGCTGAAAATATGAAACCAAGTGTTAGACACAAGGAGCAAGTACAGGAAAAAGGCAAGAATACATCTAAGTGTTACTAACCCCCATTATGGCACCAAAAAGGGGAACCGCAGTTATGGCTCTCGTCAGCATGGTGGGAAGAAGAAGGTCATCTAACAAGGACGCCATTTCAACCTAAGGCATCCCAACATATCAAAGTCCAGCATGTTAAACAGATAAAAGATGTGGAAGAGAGAAAGAAGATGTCAGACCTAATGAGTAATAGATAATATGTTACCTTAGGGGAAATTTCTACAGTTGGAATAAGGGGCAAAAGAACCTCGCGAAGCTGGGGGAGTTGTGTCTAGTTGGGAAGATATTCCAATAGATTCAACAGTATCACCCCCCGCAATAACATCTTTAGCCCGTTGGGAGGACAAACGAAGAGAGTAAGTAAGACCTATCATATGGGAATGGGGAGGAGTAGTATTGGCTTGAGAGACACCGAAATGCCCCCCCACGAAACGGCTCACGAGGGAACTAGGGGGACTGGGCCTTTCTTCAACTCCCTGCACCAAACTTATCAAAGAAATAAACAGATGAAGCTTGCCTTAAGAAAAGGGGAACAAGAACAAAACATGCACACATACCTCAGATCCAGAGGGTGAACGAGAAGGTAAAACCACTGGTGAAGGTGGAGAGGAGGTAGCAGCAGAAGGAGCTGGGATGGGATGTATCTAGAGCGTCCGTTTCTTTCGGGACTTGGTAGCCAGAGTTTTCTTCCTCGTGCCCATTGTACCAGCACCTTGAGGTAACCTCGAACCTTTTCTCCTCTTTTCCGTTGGCTCGGTTGGATCAACTATGCCCGTGGGAATGGTAGTCGAAGGAGGAACAACATGGGCATGTCATTGAAACTCAGCATTTATTCATTCTACCTCAGCCTGAACTTGCTTTCTCAATTCTTCGGCCATTTCTACAAACATGGGAGGAGGAATAGAGGCAATGGGGAACGCCTCCAAATGAGCTTGGGCTTAGGACTTAAATTTTGAGGAAGTCCCACCCTTGGACTTCCTGGTCTTTTTGGATAGTGGCTGGGAAGGCCCTTCGCCAGTAGCAGCTTCGGTTGAGGGGGCAGGCGATTTGGCAGTTGCAACGGCCTTGGGCTTCGGGGTGGCAATAGGGATCATCGGGCAAGAAGGGGGTAGCTCCTGGGGAGGTTCTTTAATAGTTTTACTCAAAGGAAACTCAACTCTAAGAACGGAGTTCCCCTTGAGGCCCAGTTCAGAGGCAGAGAAAGAAAGGACCAGGGGATATTGGGGGGGGGGGGTAACTCTGAACATACTCGCGAATCCTGGTCAGTTGCACCAAACGAAACTTGGTGGCATAGGAGGTGGATACACCCCCTTCCTAGTAGCACTGGGAAGGGTGACTCGCCCATCGATGGTAGAAGTCAATCCAAGCACCGCTGCGATAAGGTAAAAGGTGGAGGCTTCAGCGAAAGTGGCCCTTGTGTGCTTTTATTGAAACACAGGTCGAGGGCCCCCCTGATCAAACCCAAACTTCCTGCTACATCTATCAGGGTTGTAAGGTTCCGAGGTGTATCCCCATTCAGTATAGGAAGGAAGAAACCTAGGGGTAAACACAAGCACCACGACCTGTGAAGGATCTTCTACAACCGGGATGAAATTGACCATTGAAGCTGTAGAAGGAAAAAAATCCCAAGAATGGGCAAAAGTAGATTCGCTGTACGATCTCATTATAAAGGAGTCAAAATGATCAAAAACTCCCATTATCTATTTTCGACTCTGCTTTTTATGGAAATATAAGAGGCGTGGGGGCTTAATACCTTGGCTCACGGGGAGAGAGATAGACTTGGCAGTAATGTCAGGAAAATGGGTGTAAAGAAAGCCCGTCAAGATAATGGTGTTGGGCAAAATTTTCCAAGTTATAATGACCCAGTGACCGTGCCATGTCGATATGAGTTCGATCTAGCCAGGTGTAGAGGGACCCCAAGGTAATGGAGGCTAGTGAAAGGTTGAAACCCTTGTCCAAACGGATGGAAATATTTATGAGGTCCCTCCTGGGCTGGTCGTTGGGTTTCCCAGTCAGGAAGAAGCATGAAAGAAACATAAGAATGTAGGTTGGTAGTTCTAGATATGTACCTATACCTTGGCCCGTTGCAGTAGTGACATCCTTCGGGGTTGGAGCTTTGAAAAAATAACTGATGGAGGAGGGGGGGGGGTAAATGTGGCTTTGTTCGAAGAACCAGTGTAACTACGGGAGATTCAATCCAGCTTAGCCCGATCAGCAGCCTTTTTGGCATCTAGGTCCTCATCGTAGTATGCAAACTCACCCATGGGCTCAAGCCCAAGTAGCTCGCAGACGTCCTCCAACGTGATGGTGAAGTCTCCTCGTGCAGCAAAGAACATGTGAGTTGTAATGTTCCACCTGAAAACTAGTACTTACAACACAGCGTTATGATTAAAAAGTGTGAACTCCCCAAACCAGTAGGCTCGATGAAGACCAACCTTCACAAGAGCATCAGCGTGAGAGCTCTGCATATGTGTGTGCCAGGCAACGAAATGGTCTGGCAACCCCCCAGGTGCCTCGAAATCGATCTGAGAATAGTGGAAGTCACTACGATCCAACTGAAAATGTAGAGTCCCTTCTGGGGGAAGATAATCCCACTTTGACGAATCCTCATCCTCATCACCCAACAGTAAAGGGTCATACTTGGCTGAGAAATGGAAAGTCTTACATGCATCAGAGAATTCATCATCCTCGCCAAAGATTTGAGACCGGCGGTAGAAGATTAGTTGCTCTTGATGAGCAACATTCAGGGTAGTGGTGCTATGGATAGCAATGACGCCAGAAGGGGAGATTGGCTGAGCAGCGGTGGTGGCAACCTTTAAGGCACTTGAAGAAGCCATATTAGAGTGGCGATGAATAAAACAACTTGGTAAGAAGGGCTAGGAACAAAGAGGGAGGAGCACAACCACAATCGGTGGCATAAAAGATGAGAGATGGAAGAAACTGAGTAAAGAGCTGGACAACAATGGAGTTTTCGCAGAGAGTTATCTCTCTAAAAGAAGACGGGATCTTAAAGAAGATAGAGGAAAGAGAAGGGTTTTGAAAAAAGAGTCATTTGAAACCTTTTAAGGAACCTGTTTGTTGAGTTTCCCACCACCACACGTCCAAGGCGGCCTATAATCATTTCAAATGGACATGTGGCACTTCGAGAGATGTCTTGACAATTGATAAGACAACGCCACATCATTAATGAAGTGATGCTTGGGAAATAGAAAGGGGTTTCCTTCTTCAGTAAGTTTGAGTTTTGGCGCCAGAATTTTTATCAGACATATCCAATATACTCCCAATGAAAAAGATGTCCTAATGGTTCAAAAAAGCTACGATGTCCCCTCGCCACAAGTCCAAACGTTGTTTAAATTGTGACTCGACTACATCGGGGAGAGTTTCTGCTTTTTCGAACATAGAGAAGCATTACAAGGGAGAATTTCACAAGTCCCAATGATAGGGGTAGTCTTAACAAAAAATCACTACTCGCAACTATACCCACAACATCATGAATGAGAAATTTTACTTCCCCAAAGCAAAAATGAGTATTTGATAAGGTTAGTAGGCCTTTCGGGAGAATTTCAAATAGTAAAGCTAGAACGATTGAAGCTAGTGTAAGAAAAAAGCGGCGATGTCCCTTAGTCAAAGCAACAATAAGACACACCGCTTCGGCTCAGGTACATCGGGGATAATTTTTACTTTTTCCTAGAAGTTCTAAATGCAGTGTTATAACGAAGGAAAGGATGCCATAATTTTTACACACAAAGGAGGTTAATCGGATTGAGAAGTTTTCTTACAGGCATTTCCTGTTCCCATAATAAATCTCTCCACGTAGGGGAAAATGTAGAGGGGGATTGAAGGTAATCCTAAGATTAGGGATAATTTCCCTATTTAAAGCAGTATCTGTGGTTAAGGCAGCGTGGCAACTCAAGCGTGACAACTCAGCGTGGCTTCTCAGCGAGGTAGCTTTGCGTGGCAACTCGTATTTTAGCTTGTTGTGTTACTTAGCCATATTGTATCTTTCGTTTGTACTGACTGTGAGTTATAACGATTATAATGATGTAACGATAATAATGATTATGTATGAGGTAGAACGGTACTCACGAGAGACCAGGCTTGCCAGGGCCTGGAAGAGATTTTATGCTCTATCAAACGACCTCGCCGTGGAAAGTTTGGAGGGACTTAGTTTGGAGGATTGAGAAGTGAGGCACTATTAGAGATTCTCCTGACCATCTTAGATACACCTGGTAAAACACCGAAAGACCCTTACCGTGGAATCTCGGTCAGATCAGCTTGGAGTTCCATCGGGCTTTGAGTTGTGAGACAAACAACCCTGTACTTAATGTCACATCCACTTTATCTGATGTCACTATGTCAGACCTGCACTTGAGTAAACCACTATAGTATTTGGGGCTGTCAGACAGCTAGTGAGCCACCTCTGTGACAACATCCTCCTGACACACAGTGGTTAGGAAAAAGGCATGTCTTGGCATTTAATGTTTATGACGTGGAGACAATTAGTGCATCAGGTTTTAATGTTTGTGACATAAAGTTAAAGGGATTTATTTCACAGGTATTAATGGCGGAGTTGCCTCGGGGATGGTGTGGGAGGCTATTTAAGGACCCCAACCACCTCTTAGGAAAGCATGATCTTTTTGAGAGTTCATAAGTGATTACTAGAGAGTTATTAAAAACCATAGAGTTTAATCACACACCATTGTCATTTATTACGAAGCTTTTAATACTTGACAGATATTCTTGAGGGTGGTTGGCGTGTTTGGCTGCCTGCCAAGGTGTATCTAGGGTGCTTACTTCTCTCTCCCTCTAGTTAAGTTACTTCTAAGTTAATTACTACCTTCTGAGTTATACACGAGAGATCTATGAGTTCAAACTGAGTTTATCTTCATTGAGTAGTGTTTGTATGTCCTGTGGTTAGTCAATAGTGTCGCTATTTAACTTATCATTACTATACTCAAAAAGGGTTCACGCCTCCATCTTATCTAAACTACCCTCTTACAAACCATATAAAACCTTTTTTAAGAAAAGATTGGATGCATGGAGTCCTTATTAATAAAATATTGGTAGATAATGGTGCAACTGTTAGCTTAATGCCATTATCCATGTTATCTAAAATTAGTAAATAAATTGCTCTACTGGTCCGGACTCATATTATTATCTCAAGTTTTACTGGAGATAAGAAGTCTACCAAAGGTGTACTACCAATTAATATTAAAGTATTCACTTGAAAGTCTAAATTTTCTTTCTTGATTATTGAAGTAAGACCAAGATTTAATGCATTAATAGGTAGATATTGGATCCGTTCTAAAAATTGTATTCCTTCTTCTATACATCAAAAATTACTTTTAATGAAGGAGGACTGAATTGTGGAAGAAGTGGAATCAGATACACTACCTTTTTTCATGCTAATTCTAACTGTGTTGGGGGTGGAGCTCTATTAGGAGAATGTGGGGATAGTAAAGACAAAGGTTTTTGTGATAGAGGCATCATAAGGTCTAGTATCAGAAATAGGTTGGAATGATCTAGTTTTTCACCCAATGGGGCTTGCTGAAGAAAATAAAATATTTTTTAAAGGATAACACGCCCATTAATATCCAGCAATCCAATGAAAGGTTGACCATAGTATTATATAAGTTTAAAGATTTAGAATTGAGCATGAGACTTGGTGAATAGAAGACTATAAATAGGGTTGACTATGTCTTTTCAGAAGATATAAAGAATGAGTTCCTCAAGAGAATTGAGAATTACTACGCTCACCAATAGAATATGAAGAACTTTTGGTGAACCAACCAGATCCCTTGATATAAACTAATTTGGGAATGGCGCAAAATAAAAATGTCACACATATCAATGCTAACTTTAGTAAAGAAGACCAATAATTGGTCATAGGAATTATACACCAGTACAAGGACTACTTTGATTGGAAATATAATGAATTAGCTCACCTATATAGAAAATTAGTGGAGCACATGCTGCCAATCAAAGAAGGTTATAAACCTATTAAGCAACTACCACGGCAAATGACTCCAAAATTTACAACCTACATAAAATAAAAAAATAAGAAGTTCGTTAAAAGCTAGATTCATTCAAACTGCCAAGTATGTTGATTGGTTATCTAATATATTGTCAGTAGTTCAGAAAAATGGAAAATTAAGAGTAAACATTGCTTTTACGAATCTGAATGCATCCATTCCTATGGATAAATATCCAATGTCAATAGTACATTTATTGGTTGATTTGTCAGCAGGTCATGCTATCATGTCTATGATATATGGTCATTCTGGCTATAACCAGGTCTGGATAAATAAAGAAGATGTGCATAATATTGCATTTAAGTTCCCTGGTAATTTGGGTACCTTCAAAGAGGTTAAAATTCCATTTGGATTAATGAATGTAGGGGCCATGTACCAAAGGAGAATCGGTATTATTTTCCATAATATGGTTGACATCATTCTGGAGTATTATATTGACGATATAATTGTGAAGTCAAAATTAGTAGTTGATCATATAATACACCTTTAGAAATGTTTTGAAAGAATGAGGCTATATCAACTTAAAATGAATCCCTTAAAATGTGCCTTTAAAGTTTCGGCAAGATCTTTCCTAGGGTATTTGGTGCATAAAAAAGGAATTCAGGTGGATCTGAACAAGGCTAAGTCTATTATAGAAAGCAACCATTACACCAAATACTGCACATGATCATGGCCCAAATCCCTTACCATTGGTGGTGGGTCGCGGATTTAGTATGTGACAAAATTAGGCATAACCAACATCGGTGGTCACGAACCAAATCCCAGACCACCAACATTGGTCACGGACTAGGATGATCACGACAAAACATGGTCACAACCCAAAGCCGTGACCATATTTTATCTTTAAAATAATATAGTCATGGCTGTGGGTCGTGACTATGTTATTTTTGAAATAAAAGGTGGTCACGACTTTGGGCCATGACCATTTTATTTTTACATAAAATATGATCACGGCTTTGGGTTGTGACTACATTATCGTTGAAATAAAAGTTGGTCACGGCTTTGGACCATGACCACCTTTTATTTCAAAAATAATATAATCACGGCCCAAAGTCGAGACTATTTTTTAATTAAAAAAAAACATTTTATCCTCGAACCGAGAGTCTAATCGGTTAGCTTCTACAAGTTCTCATTGGGATACATTGGCCCCTTGGGTGACTACGCGATCAGTTCTTACGGGAAATATTTTCTCGTAAAAGTCCTAACAGTTTGCAAATTTTGATCGTGCTTTCAAACCGGGGGTCCCACGACTACGCGATCAGTTCCTGTGGATTACATTAGTCCTATGAGAGGTGTTCGTGCCCCTCATGGGGTTGTCTAGTGACTGTTTTACGTTCTCACACTCCGACGACATATTTTTAAGCCTTAGTCTAACAATTTGCAAATTTTGGTCGTGCTCTCAAACACGGGGTCCCGTGACTACACGGTCAGTTCCTGTGGGTTACAATTATCCCCTGTGAGGTGTTTATGCCCCCACGGGGCCGTCTAGTGCCTATTTTACATTTTTACCCTCTGATGGCATGTTTTTAAGCCTAAGTCTAATAGTTTATAAATTTTGATCGTGCTCTCAAACCCGGGGTCTTATGACTACGCAATTTGTTTCTAAGGGCGACATGCGAGGTGTTCGTTCCTCTTGCGATGCCGTCTAGTGGTTGTTTTATGTTCTCACTCTCCGACGGCATGTTTTTAAGTTTAAGCTTAACAGTTTGCAAATCTTGATCGTTCTATTAAAATCGAGGGTCCCGTGACTACGCGATCGGTTCTTACGGGTTACATTGGTCCCGTGAGAGGTGATCATGCCTCTCACGAGGCCGTCTAGTGGATGTTTTAAATTCTCACCCTTCGGGGTATGTTTTTAAGCCTAAGTCTAACAATTTACAAACCTAGGTCTTTCTCCTTAACCGGGGGTTTCCTGACTACACGGTCAGTTTATGCAGATTATATTGGTCCCGTGTGAGGTGTTCATGCCTCTCACAGGGCCGTCTAGTGGTAGTTTTATGATCCCACCCTCTAACGGAATGTTTTTAAGCCCAAGTTTAACAGTTTGCAAATTTTGGTCATGCTCTCAAATCGGGGGTTCCGTGACTACGCGGTCGATTACTGCGGGCTACATTGGTCCTGTGCGAGGTGTTCGTGCCTCTCACATGACCGTTTAGTGGTTGTTTTATGATATCAACCTCCGATGGCATGTTTTTAAGCCTAAGTCTAATAGTTTGCAAATTTTGGTCGTGCTTTAACATTGAGGATCCTGTGATTAGGCGGTCAGTTCCTACGGGATACATTAGTCTCGTGCGAGGTGTTCACGCCTCTCACGTAGCCGTCTAATGGTTGTTTTACATTCTCACCCGTTTATGACATGTTTTTAAGACTAAGTTTAACAGTTTGTCCTTGCTCTTAAATCGGGGGTCCTGTGACTACGCGGTGGGTACTTACAGGTTACATTGGTCTTATGAGAGGTGTTCGTGCCCCTCACGGGGCCGTCTAGCAACTGTTTTACGTTCTCACCCCCTTATGGTATGTTTTAAGCCTTAGTCTAACAAATTGCAAATTTTGGTCGTGCTCTCAAACAGGGGGTCTTGTGACTAAGCGGTCGGTACCTGCGAATTACATTGGTCCCATGCGAGGTGTTCGTGCTGAGAGTGCTCTAGCAATCAATATTCTAACTTGTTTAATTAAGTTCCAATTTTTATCTTAAAAACCAAACTCTTGCAACTAAATGTGACAGATGAATTAAATAAATTTAAGCATTCAAGTCAATCACACATATGATACCCCAAAGGGGAAAAACCTTTTTTATTTCACTATAATTTGAAACACTTACAATTACCAAGAAATAGAGCTTGACACACGAATACCTGCAGGCATCGGTTCATTGTCTTCGACAAGAGATCCCGCAAGAGCTCCAAGTAAGCAATGGAGAACAGCCTTCTTGTCCACAAGAATACTCTAGATGAGTAGAACAATAAATCTAGTGTTTATAAAGATTCACATATGTATTTGGGAAGGATTTATGAATCAAAAAGGTTTGAAAACCTTGAAAAATGAAGTCTGAAATATGAAGAAGTTCTGTAAAAAACGAAGGTTCAAAGACTTAATAAACTTGTATACAAAACACTACTATTTATACAAAAATCAAGGTGGCACGTCGCTCGAACAACAGAGGGCTGTCGCTCAAACAAAAAGTCAGTCGCTTGAATGATTTGACTCGACAGCTGCATATCGCTTGAATGATAGTGCACTATCGCTCGAACGACGTTAGTGTACAAAAATTTCTCGCCTCTACACTTAGAAAAAAAACTTTTTGCAACGGAAAACATTTTGAAACCTTAAAAAATGTTTTCTAAAAATTCCCAAATAATTATGTAACCATTTAAAAGTCCAAATTAATTATTTTATCATTAATACAAGTGGAGTAGTGGGAATGTGGAATGTTGAAGATGCACATTGCATGATACTCGGTGATGATGCACTACGCACGTATGAAGATAGTGGGAGCGTGAAAACTTCGGATCCAGATCGAGGCCGTCATGGATGATCATATTGACGTGCCGAATGTAGCAGTATCAGACTAACTAATTGTGATCTAGGATGCTCAGAAATTCTTAGATTCTAAACGGGCATTTATTAAATAATGTCCTTACAAATATCCCCCTATGTCTATGCCAGTACATACATAAAAAAATCCGAATTATTTTATCCAAACTCAAAACAAAATAACATACAATTTAATATCCCAATTAAACCCAAAAACTGGAAATACTAAATGACATGTCTTTAAAAAGACTTCAACATCTTCAATTCCTCAACTTCTTCAATCTTTCTTTGTCATCATCAGGGTGTGCAAAAATAATTCTCAATTTTGTACTACATGCATGAGACAAGAAAGAGTACCCGTGTCGTGAAGTTGTTTGAAATATAATGATAAGCAAAAATAAATATCAATTAAGCTCAAGCAAATCATTTTTGAATCAAACAAAAATTCTCCTCCATAATTCATTCTCCCCCTTTTTATGATGTCCCTAAATAAACAAATATGAAGAACACAAAGCAATGCAAATGAAAAATGTCACAAGGAAAACAAACTTTCTCTTTTTTGAATTTTTCAAATTTTTTCTCACAAAATATACAACAAAGAATCACACCATGAATGAACACGAAAATAACCAAGATGATGATACTGGAAATGTAAGGATGTGAACAAATTCGATAGGAAAATCAATACATACAACCATAACATATGTGCACGATGAATTTTGAATATTCCTAATGAATGAACTCAACATCTTCCTTAGGTGTTAAAAATGGAATTATAATAAATTGACTCAATCAAATCAACAAATCAAAGCTCAAAGTGATTTCCACACCAATGACGTCCAAAACTATGTAATGCTTTTTCACGACTTTCAAGGACGTGCAAATCCGTTTTATATTCCATTCAAACTCCCTCAATAAATAATAATGATTTTTAGTTTTCTTCTGAGTTGATGAAACAAAAACCTATTGCCCCACTTTTTGGCATATTTTTCTTTTTATTGCCTATGAATTTTTTCGGGCTCTTGTCAACCTCTTTGGAACGTGGCTTCTGTTGTTGCCAAAAAATAATTTGAGGTCTAATTTAAACGGTGTCTTAGTCGTAGGGCTGTGTTTCGGCCGGATCGGATCGGAAAATGCCTATTCGGAAAAAATTCCGATTTTTTCGGAAATAAAATAACTATTCCGATTTCCGATCCGATTTTTTCGGAAAATTAAAAAAAATTCCGAATTCGGAAAAATCGGAAAATCGGCAAAAATCGGAAAAAAATCGGAAATTCACAAAATATATTAAAAATCCAGAAATTTCGGAAATTTCAAAATTTCAAAAAAATAAATTATGGATTTTCGATTACTCGAAATTCTCATTTTAAAGAAACAATGAAAATAGCTTAACCCAACATGTAAACACATGAGAATTTGGCTCATTTTTCATTTGTGTAAAAGTTAGGAGGATACTCTCCTTTTATAGAGCATATTTTGGAGCCCTCTCCCTCCCCCAACCAATGTGGGATATGGGAAACTTTCAAAAAATCGGAAAAGAAATCGGAAAAATCGGAAATCGGAAAATAATTCCGAAAAAATCGGAAATAATTCGGAAAAAAATAGGAAAAATCGGATCGACATAGTTTCGGAAAAATCGGATCGGAAAAATCGATAAATCAGAAATTCAGAATTATTTCCGATTTCCGATCCGATTTTTTTCGGAAAAATCGGAAATCGGAAAATCGGAAATCGGCAAACTAAAATTTCATTCCAAATTCGGAAAAAATCGGATCGGAAATCGGAAAAATCGGAAAGTTCGGAAAAAAAACACAGCCCTACTTAGTCGTAAAGGATAAATGAGTACCTTTCACAGTCCTTCCCCATTTTTCAAATACACACAAACTCACTGCAACTGTTTTTACATGCACTAGTTTCTTATCATGTTTTAGCGCATTTGGTTCATTGTATAAACAAAATTGAGATGGAAACACTCAAGCCAATATGTGATAGACAAGTACAATACTCAAATAATACGTTGCACGTGTGCAATAAAGGAGATAAGGAGCCAAACATGTAGACGATATCATTAATTACATCTCAATGACTCCAAACAATGTAAATCACATGGATGAAATGATGTAGCATCTCAAATTACTATTCAACAGTCACGTAGAATGAAGTTATAACTATGGCTATATTAAATATTCATCCATAAATGGTGTAAACAAAATACAAAACACTTTTTGTGTTTTTCAAAAAATTTATAAAAAGAAAATATTTTTGTCTTTTTCAAATTTTTTATAAAGGGAGTGAAGAGGCAAGTACTTTGACACTTAGAGAGAGAGAACAGGGAGAGAATACTATTTCTGGTGCAACTTTGGCAGAGTAATGGTGTAAACTTGAGTTTTTTGTCCGTTCTTGACCTTACTAAAGGGTCATTTTACATGTATATACTAGGGTTGGTATTTTGGGATCCAAAAAAGAGAGAGAACTTAGGGATAAGTCATGCATTGTTCCTTTTATCCATATCTATCAGTTAGCCACCTGTCCCCTCTAACAAACAACATTTGGTACCAACCAAAGTCAGAAAGCAAATATGTTGGCTAATAGTGCCAAAAATATATGATTTGGCAAATATCTTTTAAAATAGTAACTTCTTGTACAAACTTTTGTAAAAAACTTGCGAGTGGCCTTTAGGGGCACTCACTTTAGAAAGTATTTTTGTGAGTATATTCTTGGCTACTCACTCGTTTATTCTAAGTATGGGATGTGTAAGTGGTTGAGTGACCCCTAGGGTCTCTCTACTAGTATTCTCTTTATCTTAAAGTGTCAAGTGGTTGGGCTTGAGGGGAATACCCAACAATCCTTGTCTCTCTACCACAAAACCAAAACTTCTAGGAGATACTAGTTAGCTTTCTCGAACCCAGTTTGCTCGATCAAGGCTACTTGTGAAATAAAAACAATAATGTTAGTAACTGTTTAAAAGAGACTTGTGAGCATCCCCTCAAACTTTTGGATCTGCTCACATATTTCATATTTTATCTTGGGATTACTCGTTGATCACTCCCCTCGTCATTTTCATTTGGCCTTTTACTGTTTAACTTAGGGTTGTTCATTGTAAGCCTTCTTGTAAATATTTCTATATTTTCTCATCTAAAGCCTTGATCCCCTCGTGGTGGAACCTCTCATCCATGTCTCTGTCTAGGTCTATTTTGGGGATGGATCCTTTCGTGGTGGACCCTCTCGTCCAATCTTCTGTCTTGGGACATTTTGGGGGTGGAGCATCTCGTGATGGACCCTCCCGTCCAAACCTTTTTCTTAGGGAATTTTGGGAAGGGACCCCCTCACGATAGACCCTCTCGTCCTTAAGCCCCCCTCACCCTATTAGGCATGTTTGTGGGTAGCCAAGTGGGTACCCCTCGACAAACTAAATCCCACAATATGTACACATATAAAGTACTGACTATGTAGGTAAATCGCACAGCGTACTAGGATACTAATCCTAAAGTTCGGACTAACTTATCGATTATACGTTTAAGTGTTCACTCTCTTGTAGCTTGATCCATCTCACTCAAACCTGCCCAACTACTGGCTTAGCACACTTACTCTCCCCTAATAATATTCTCGAGTAGTCCCAATTTACCCGAAAGCCCATACATCCATTTACCAAACATTAATGAGTCAAAACAACGCGTAAAAAATCAGTCAGATCAACAAACCGAACTAATTTGCTTGGCAAACTAAACCAGTTCGCTCCCCTAGCAAACCGATTCGGTTAACTGGTTGCCCATCATCTTCTTCCTCGGGTTTTTAAGAGGTCCCAAGCCTCCCAAAACCATAAATTTACATCCCACATCAATATATAACCAAACCATAAGCATTCTAACACCAAACTAAACCCGAATCCATCATCAAAACACTAAATAGTAATCAATTCATACAACTCAAAATTTATCAAAATATTAAAATTAATTGATTTTAACATCCTATCAATATTCTCATGTTCATAGTCATGAACCTTGATTAATATTAAAAGTTTCTCAACTATTCATTATCAGTATTTATCAGATAAGATCAGAGGTTAAACACAAATCAAATCTCTTCAATTAATTCTCAAAATTTTCATCCTTTAAATTCCCAAATTAGTTCCTAATTAATCATGAACTTAATTAACCGCAAAAACTTCAATTTAAAGCAAGTAAACACTTGTCTTTTGTATTTGAATCTAAAGTCTCAACTCCTAGAGATGAATTGAATTTTCAGTGATGTTATTCCTCTATTTTCCAAGTTCGCTTCCCTCTTTTCTTCCCTTTTACCCCTATCTTAATCTCCACTTTAATCTCAGTTATGAAAAGTAAGAATCAGGCTATCATCCACCTCCATAATCCTTAAATACTTCTTAATCAAACCATAATCACCTTTAAGTGCAACCCTAAGGGTAAAAAGACACCCATACCCCCGTACGAGCCCTACTATGTCTAAAAATCCACTGGAACCCAACTATAACCCCGAGGTACCTATTTTGGACTAATTCAACCCATTTAGAATCACCAATGTACTCAAAAGACCATCTGAGTCGCCCAACTAAAAATATACCATCATATCATTAATCAGGCTAGACAAGCACGTATGCGTCGCCCATAACTATTTAAATCTGTCATTCTAACTCTCTAACGACATAATATAATAAATCGTTGCTTTTCACTCATAAATGACATATAACAATTTGCATCTCTATTTACTTATTACACGTAAGTAATTAATATTACTGATAAATACTAATCTTAAACTTACTAATTAATATTAACCGAGACCAATTTAATTTCCCCAATTAAATTAATAATTACATGCACATGTGGAAATTAAATACTCATAAAAGTACGGGATATTACATGCTCTGTGAATAGCCTTAAGTCTATGTTAGAATTATTTTTACATAAAGGAATATTTTCTAACACTATTATACATAGGAGTGCTTAGCAAGATGCCTTAGATGAGTGAGTAGGGCTAGATCATATGACAAGTTGGGATCCCTTGAGAGTTTTGGTTTGGAGGATGAAAGTAAAGTCTTATTGAGAAAGCTAAGGCTCAACCACTTCAGTACCATAGGAAAGAGAGAATAGTAAGAGGAAGGACCCAAGAGGTCACTCACACACTCACACTCACAAAAATTTACACAACTCACAATTAGTAAATTGGGCAAGTAGTCAAGGCACTACTCATAAAGTCAAGGGTGAGTGTACCTCAAGGCTGCTCATAAGTATCTAAAATTATTTACCAACTTACCATTTAAAATATTCATAAAATCATACTTACTGGCATTATGCCCGACATATTTGCCTTTTGACTTTGGTTGTACCAAATGTTGACTGTCATAGTGGACAACGAAAAATAGTAAAATAGGACAAAGATTACCACTAAAATATTATCTTTAGGGAAAGTATTTAGTTATAAATAGAGCACCTGGGCAAGGTCAAAGTCAAAACACTATTGAAGCACGGTTACTCTGCACAAATTCACACTGAAAGTATTATCTCCTTGCTCTTTCCTAAGTACTTGAAGTGCTTGCCTCTTCACTCTCAAAGAATCATTACTCTTACGTGATTCCATTCTTTTTTTTCTTACTGAAAAACTTGTATTTAATCATTATCTTCCTCATATTCTAATCATAAAATTGTCTTTATATTGCAAAAGTTAGTTTTCAATTTACTTGCTGCTCTTGAAGCATTGAACACCTTGAAGGTTTTTTCCATTAGTGTGTGTCATGCCTCACCCCTTCAGATTATTCATACCCCAGTACCACTACCCTCCTACACTATTTATATGAAAATTTGTTATAGGGTTTACTGACTTAGAACATATTTGTTTAAGAAAAAAAAACACGTGTATGAACGAACAACCACCTCATTCTAACGATGTACCTGAACTCGTTATAATGACTTCCAATGAAACTTCAAACAAAATTCCAGAGCTAACTAAAAGGGAGACATTATAAATCTCATTCTAACGTGGGAACCTCATTCTAACGATCTTCTGAATCTCATTCGAACGACATGTTAATTCATTTTAACAAGCCCAAAAGTTTTTCAAAAGAATTTTAAAAATATTTTCTAAACAACCTCTATTTTAAAATGACCCCTGAATATTTAAAGGTTTATCAAACCACCTCATAACTCAACTCGGGTAAAGATGTGATGAACTATCCTTAATCTTGAAAATGTCACCAATATTTATTCTATTGAAAGACTTGAGAATGGCCATGAAGATGGAGTGGGGTGTAACGAGATATTTCAAATAAAAAAAATGAACAATTATAAAAAAAATCTTACAAATCACCCTCTTTTGGCTGTTCCGATATGAAACACAAACCAAAGCCAAATTAACTCGTAAGATGAATACAACTAATGCCCTCCCAAACCCAAAAATGGAAATGCATAATGTATAAGTCCTCAATTGAAAGTCTTCATCTTGTGTAGTCTATAAAATCATCATTAAGGTGGAATGAACTAAACACACGCTACAAAAGAAATATCGTGATGCATACAAGTTTATAAGAAAATGTAATCCCCCTAAATTTGTTCTTCCTCTATTTGTCTGTAATAGACAAAAGGTAAAAAAGTAAGCATGAATAGTAAGCATCACACGATTCCAAACGAAATAACATTACAAAGATAATCAATTAAACGCATGTGATGTGATTCCGAAGAAGCATACTAATTATTTTTGATTTTTTTTCAATTTTCTTAAGTAAAGAAAATCAAGTATGTGTAAAAAATTACATATAGGTACAAATACATCACACCATGGAATAACACTAAAATATTCAAATAATGAAATGAGAATGTAATTGTGTGAACATTTTCATAAACAAATGAACATATGCATTCATAATACATGCGGACAAAGTCAATGAGATACTTCCAAGGAAAAACTCAATTTCAACCTTAGGTGTAAGAATATTGAACAAAAAAATTTGACTCGACTTATGCAACATGCTATGAAATTTAAATGCTTCTCAAAATAATAATGCCAAATTATTTAATGCTTTTCAAGAGAGTCCATTGAGCAAACCCATTGATCGTCTACTTTATAACACCCTCAAAATCTCATATTTAAGAATTTACTCTCAATTTTTTTGAAGATATCATAATGCTCATATGCAACGAAGCATCAATGAAAAAAAATGGCCTTGGCACTTTTGTTTATGGGTGCCTTTAATCTTTCAGGATCTTTTGCAAATGCTGAATTATAATGCAAAGACAATTTTCTCTTTTATAGCCCCTTCCATTGATTAACATAAATATATTTTTCAGGAAACGAAATCCAGGCAATGGTTCTTACAAGCATAACTTATTTCTAATATATTTGGTTTATTCTTAAACATTATTAAGATAATAACACTGTATTCGACATATGATAAGCAAATACAATGTTCAAAAAGTCCGTCCATCTGTGAAATAAAGGTTATAAAAAGTATAGCATGAAGAAAGTAATCACTAATGAATAACAAAATGCTAGCCACGCATTATTAAGCACAATAAAGAAACGAAGCCATGTATCAAAACACAATTTAAAAGTCACATGAATGGATGGAATGGATGGATGATTCGAAAATATTAAATGCATATATGGTGAAAAATGAAAATACAAAAATCAGTTTATCTTTTTCAAAAAAAATTATCAAAATAAAATCTTTTTGGAAATTTTGGCCAAACCTTTTAAAAAAAGGAGAATATTTTTGGAATTTCAAATAAAATCATATAAATACAATATAAATACAATCTAGAAATATGGAAAAATTATATGAACATGATAATCCCCATATACTATATAAAGTGACCAAATTCAATCAAAGGAACAAATTCCCAAAGACTTCCTAAGATTCTTAAATCTAAGTGCATCCAAAAGTTTCATGAAAATATCGGCTAATCAACATTAGGTGCTCATATAGCTCAAGGCAGGACCTTCTCCTCAACTAGATCAAGAATAAAGTTCTTGTGGGATATATGAATTGCACTCGTATTATTACATGAAATGGTCATTGTGCCTTAGGTGATCCGATAATCTTCTAACATTTTCATCGATAAAACTTGTGTGTAAAAACTCTCGATAGATATATAATTGGACTCCGTTGTGGACAAAGATATGGAGTTTTACTTCCTATTCAACTAAGAGACAAAAGCCCTCCTAAAGTGAAAAAACCTACCTGAGGTGCTCCTATAACAATCAACATCCTCGGCCCAATCGACATTAGAATAGGCGAACAAATAGTTATCGATATCAAAGGAGTACCAAATTCAATAGGAAGGAGTTACACTCATGTATATGATGATACATTTAAGTGAGAGCAAGAAAAACTCTTTTGGGGATTCTTAGTAATGTGCACAAAGTCAAACACTAAAGTCAAAATCAAGACAACTAGCAATCAAGTAGATAAAATTACCTATCATGCTCGTATAAAGGGTTTGCTCTATGTCCTTGCCTAAAATGTCTTTGTTAAGATTAGTCGATGTACTCATAGGGGTGTATTAATATTAATGGAGTCTAAACCAAACTTCTTCACTAGGTCCCTATCATATTTGTATTGTGATATGAAAATACCATCCTCAAGTTGACACACTTGGAGACCTAAGAAGAACGTAAGCTCAACAACCATACTCATCTCAAACTAACTCTTCATATCCTCCTCAAATGTGTGATCATGTTGGGAACACATTGATCTAAATACTATGTTGTCCGCATAAACTTGGGCAACCAATATAGCACCTCTTCCCGTCCTCACAAATAATGTCTTATCCACTCCCTGTTTCTTGAATCCACTAGCTAAGAAATAAGAAGTGATCCTCTCATACCAAGCACGGGTTGCTTGCTTCAAAATATACAATGCCTTATTAAGATAAACAACGTGTTTCGAGTTCTTTGGTTTTTCAAACCCTTTTGATTATTCCACGTAAACTCCCTCATATTGAATGCCATTAAGTCAGACACTCTTGAGATCCATTAGGCAAGGATTGAACCATAGATGACATGCTATGGCAAGTAGTAAGTGGATGAAATCAAGCCTAACAAAAGGATCTAATGTCTCACAAAAGTCTACACCCTCTGTAAGGATATTGTCCATCACATTTAGTATGTCATATACCGCTACAAGTTGTCGAAGAATAGGGAAGCTAACATCTACAAGGGACAATCTTAATTTCATGAAGACTTCAACATTCAAGCCCAACAAGGACGAATTTGGTAAAATGTGTTTTAAGTTCCATATACATTTTATATTAAAAGTGTTGGGATATTTTTTATAAAAGTTAAAATGATTTTTGGAATTTTAATAAATGATTTTTATTTTTCACAAATATTTTATCATAAAAGTTTTGGATAAATATCTCTTGATCCCGTGAACAGTTTTAAGGTTTGAGGATTCTAAGTTATTTAAAACTAAAAAGTATTTTTTAAGGGGATCAGTGACTGTTGTTCAAACGACGTCACATGTCGTTCGAACGAGATGGAGGTTCGCTCGAACGACGTTGCATGTCGTTCGAGCGAGAGCTGTTTTTAGACAACACGTCACCACCTTGATTTTTAATATAAATAAGGGTGTCAGGCTACTGATTTTTGTGTGGATAAAACACTAGTTTTAACATAATACATTTTCAGTGTTTTTGTTTATTCTCCAACACATTTTTGGGGGTTCAAACTGTGTTTTTACAATTCACAAATCCCAGACATTTTGTGTGAGTTATTTTGCGGAACCTGATGCATATTTTTGCTGGGAGTTTTGTAGCTGAATAATATGTGCTTTGAAAAGGTACTGGGCTGACCATAGGTGCCACTTGCGGGAGGTACTAGGCTGATCGACTACGTGTCATAGGGAGTGCTGCGGTGTTCCCGGGCTGACGACTACGAACCGAAACCTATGGGTATTTCGTAAGTCAATTGTATTTTCGATGTAATCCTATTGTAAACTGTTATTTTACAAATTATAGTGGAAATAAAAGGTTTTTTCCTTACAGAGATTATTTCTTGAGATCTTCTTTTGTTAGCTTTTGTCATCGCATGATTTAATTTGATATTTGAATTGTCAAATAGTTGAATGTTTAGGGGATGATTTAATTGGTATTTGGTTTGAGCAAATTTAGACATCCAATTAAATAAGTCTGAATTGGAATTTGCACAACTATTGAAATCCGTATCGCACACGGTTTTCCAAATTAGTATCAGAGGAGGTTACGCTAATTTATCGCGTATTCCTTTTTTCGCAAACTTGTGAGGTATTGATTTTTTTTGAAAAATATGATTTTAGAAGTTTTTCGCAATGCTTACAAACGAGCACTTATATAATAGAATGCTGATTTTTGATGGATCCAATTATACCTATTGGAAAGCTCGTATGAAATCCCAGTTGAAAGCCATTGACCAACGTGTTTGTCTTTTTTATGAAAGAGGGTGGACTCCTCCCACCGTCACTGCTAATAACATCACCTCTTTGAAGCCTGTGTCAGATTGGACTGAAGATGATTTTAAAATTTCTAATTTTAATTCCCGTGGTTTGAGTGCTAATCCCATTTGTTAAGGAGTACCTGGCAAAAAACTCGTGTTTGATGCCCACGCCATTATATAGCTATCCACTATGGCTTCTTTAAATTTAGAGCTATTTCACTATGCATCTGATTGATAGTGACACCGTGTTGATTTTGTAGGACACGCCACTTGATTGTTAGTAACTCAACCTCATCAGATATTTCTCTAAGAAACCCAATGATAGAGTATCTTAGAAAGTCAACGAATATAAAAAGAACGTATCTCTTACCACCAATGCTTTCCATATGAGTAGGGCCCATGAGATCAATATATATTAATACTAACACATGAGAGGTGGAAAAGGTATTCAACTTCCGATGGCGGCTTAAATTTTTTCCTTATTGATAAGGACCACAAACCGAGGAAGTTTGTTTCCCAAAAAATGATAGGCCAAGAATTAAGTCTTTCTTCACTAATATCTCAAGATCTCTAAAGTTCACATGGGCTAATCGTTGATGCCAAAGGTCCATAAAGGAGAGAATGGCATTATTTTACACAAAATAGGACTTAGGAATGATCCCATAGCAATTAATGTCAATCCCATCTCCTTATAGTAATAGTTCACCGGATTGATCATATACATTACACTCGGACCGGTCAAACCTTCCCGCAAAATTTACATCGCACAGTTGCCTTATGCTAATTAAGTTTGCTTTTAACCTTTTTACATTTAAAACATTGTCTAGCTTAGGGAATCCGTGTATCTCAATATAACCACAGCCTAAAATGTTAGACTTACTCCCATATCCAAAGGCGACTTTACATTCTTGGTGATCCACAAGGTAAGTAAAATAAGACTTGTCATTGGTCATGTGCCTAGTGAACCCACTATCAAAATACCATTGGGAAATATCTTGAACCATGAGAGTAACATGAGCAACAAGGGCTTTGTCATCTTGCTTAGGTACCCATATGGAGGTAGCATTTTTTTTCTCTTATTGTTGTTAGCTATAGTCATAGAATTAGAAGCATTCTCAAAAGGAATAGACATCCTTTGAAATTCTTCCATTAATCTTTGAGAATTGGAGACTAGTAACTCTCTCTCTAAGACTAGCAAAATCACTATAGCGGTGCAAGGGAGTGTATGTACATGGAGTTCTTCCTAACTTGTTGCAAATTTCCCTAAGGTGACCTCTCTTTTTGTAATGGGTGCAAACATAGAATTTTTTGGGTCTACCTAGGTCATCTTATTTTGGTTGAACCCTATTTTGTGGGTTAGGTCGAGGCCTCTATGGATCCATCACAAATATAATAACCCATTAGGTTTCAGCATGGGAAGTGGATACACCGTTGTAACCTATTCCGTGCCTCTCTCTAAAACCTAAAGCGGGTTTGAGGAACATATTTCCTACCTTATTTCATGTATCCTCTATAATAAGTTTGACCTCCCGAGAACATTCGATATCTTTCTCGAGTTGGGTTACAAGGGACTCAAGTTTCTATTGATTCGCTAATGAAGCTTGAAGATCTCTCGTAAGACTAGCCACTTTCTTGGTTTAAGTCACCATTTTCACTTTCCACTTAAATGACACTCTCTCCCAAATAAACTCTCACTAAGGACTCGCTCTCTTTCCACTTTTTCAACTCTTTCTCTAGTGATAAAACCCTAATTGCTACTTTTTATTTTGCTTTATCATTTTAAAGGACTCGGTGTAAAGATCAACGTAGCCTCATCAAAGGCCACTTTCTCCCTCATTCAAATCTGCATCTCCCTCACTCTCTTCCGAATGAATTCACTCACAATCCAAGTCATCATATTTAGAAATGTCATCATAAGCATGATATGTGCCCGATGTACTAACAAGACTGGTCATGAGTGCAGTGAAGTTACATCCATACGGTGATTTGTACTCAAAATTCACTGACTCGACATCGCTATCGCTAAGACTATCATTGTAGGCAAATTTGCCTTTACCTTCTCTCTTTGTCCACGTAACACACTCATGGGCTTTATGACCTTACCCTCACACTCATAGCATCTCTCATCTTTTTTCTTATGGTGCTCTCCTGTAAGGACATTTTTTCTCATGTCCAACATGTTACATTTGTGTATGTCGTACGCCGCTACATTTGGCACGTCACCTCACGATCTCACATGACGGCCTCTATCCGAATTCCGGGAATCAAGCATTCAACATCTCCATTAATATGTCCCACATCTGCCTCAACGACTTCACGGTCCAAGATTTTAGGGAATTAATGCAAGTGGTACGCAAGGGAAGTCAAAACAGTGAAAAAAAGGCACTATAGGAGAGTTCAAGGGCATTTTCGTAATTTTACATCCATAGTTCGGAGGTATGGTCAACTAGAAAGTTGAAGAGCTCGCCTCAACGAAGATACTGGAAAAAACGGCACCTCAATCTGAGCTACGGTGAAGGAGTTATGACCTTTTGAAGATAAAGAAAATTCCTTAAAGAATGCTGTTTTTTTTGTACGCTGGATAGAATTTTAGAGTTTTAAGAACATGGGACTCTTCATATTTTTTCCTATAAATACCAACTTCGGGGGAGTTGTTTTGCAAGACTTTAGAAGACGAATTTGAGAGTCCAAATACACCTAGTCTTCATATTCTTGAGTCTCAAGACTCATGTTTTGATTCACACATCATTGCCAAACCTTTGTGAATCCTTTTGCAACCCAAGAACACAACTTTGGTTTGTTCAACCCTTGTGGAGGAGACCGTTCTTCTTCTTCATTGCAGCCCTACTGGAAAGGGATAATTCCAGCCGCGACTACAGAATCCGATACCCGAGGGTAATTCTTAGTCAACTTGTATTTTTCATTGTAATCCGATTGTAAGCCGTTCTCTTACAAATTATAGTGGAAAATAAATGGTTTTGCCCCTTTGGGGGATTTTTCCTTAATTGCATGTGTTTGAATGTTCTTGCGTAGATTATCAATTTATTCAATCACATATTGCTGCATGTTTAGGGTTTGTTTGTGTTAAAAGGATTTTGTATATAATTTGATCATTTGAACGCGAGCACACACGTTCTTCAAATTGGTGTTTGTTTTTTATCCTGCATGCTATATTTTATTTGATAAATCATCTAGATGCATGTCTTAGGGTTTAACTAAAATTTGGGATTAATTAAAATTGGTTTTTATTTGAGAAGTCGCAATATTTCCGCTGTAGCTACTCTCTCAAATTGGTATCAGAGCGGGTTACGCTTATTTATCGCATGATCCTGATTTTTTGAGGATTTACTTTCTGATACAATTTGTCTACTCACGTTTTCAAATTGGTATCAGAGCCTGTTGCACTAAGTTATTGTGTTTTGATTCTGATTTTGCACAAAAATGGATTTTGATGGTTTTGATGATCTTCGATGTCAAATTTTTGAAAATTTTTGGAAAATTCACACAAACTCTTGTTTTAAATCTTCTGTTGAAAACGAATCTGAGAGGTGTCCTTGTTGTGAGGGTGTTGGTCACACGTTACATGAGTGTACCACAAATTTAAAGAAGAAATTGAATAAATCGATTTCTCATATTTCTACCCTTAGTGATTGTGATTCGAAAGAAGAAGTTTTTTATGCTTCTAGGCGAGAGTTTCCTATCCGTGTGATTAGTAATGATAGTGAAGGTGATCGGAGTGTGGATGAAAGTGAGGAGGAAAGTGTAGATGAGCATGACTTGCAAACTGCTTTCAATGAACTTTATGCTGAAACTTTGAAAACAAAGAAAGAAAATTTGAAATTGAAAGCTCAATTGAAAGAGTGTGCAATAAAAAATAATGATTTTTTAATTAAAGAACTTAGGGCACATGAGAAAATTTTGAAAGAGAAGCTTGAGTACGTCGAGGGTGAGAGAGATAGTCTTAGAGGGTTGATGGAGACTATGAAAAAGGAGCTTTTAGAGTTTGAGGATTCTAAACTAGTACCTGAATCTAGGATAGGTGAACTTGAGGTGAAATTGAAAGATTCAAGTAAAGTGAAATTTGATTTGGAGTCTAGGTCTGAAAAACTTGATAAGATTTTAGGCACAGTCGAGATCAAAACGGATAGGGGTGGGATTGGTCTTGAAAAATATGTTGCACCCATTCCCACACGTGTGAGAGAACCTCCTAGGATCATTAGGAGAGACCCACCTAGGAAAATTCGGAGAAAGCAACCGATAAATTTGAGGAGAGGGCCACCTTTAGGGAACACAAATCGCCCGATTTACTCTTGCACACATTGTGGTAGGCAAGGTCATCTTAGGCACTTTTGTTATAAGCTTTTAAATGGACCTAGGAAGGTTAATGAAAGAATAAATTCGATTCCCAAAACCCCCACACTTCGTTACACATCAATTTGGGTTAGAAAATCGGATTTAGAGGCTAATGGTTTATTTGTCCACGATTCCCGTTTGCTTGCACGTGATTCACCCCATGTGAAATCTTTTGGTTGATTGTGGTTGCATGTTTGTCATACACTAGTTGTGGTTTCATGATATATTTTTACTAGTGTGATGACTTGTTCTTTTTGTATAAATTCTTATTTTTGAATATTTTTGAAAAATACAAAAAGATTTTATTTTGATAAAATTTTGAGAAAATCCAAAAAGATTTTTGTATTGCACCGTTTATGGATGAACACTTTGGATGACCAAGTCACAACATCATTCCATTTTTTTCATGTGACTATTTGATAGTGTTTTGAGACAATAGGTCAATTCATCCTTGTGCTTTATAATGTTTGGGGTCATTAAGATGTAATTAAGTGTTACTTCCTACATGTTTGACTCATGTTTCCTTTATTGCACACATGCACGGATTTGTTTGATTATTGTGCTTGTCTTATCACATGTTGGTTGGGTGTTTTCATTTCAATCCTGTCCTTAAAACGAACCAAGCGCGATAATTTTTTATATGGAAATTGTGCATATAAAAACCGTTTTGTGAGTTTGTGTGCTTTCTTTAAAAACGGGGAAGGGCTGCGAAAGGTTCATTTTACATTTGCGAATACTAAGCCACCGTTAAATTGGACCTAAAAAATTGAGGAATTTTATTATCCGAGGTCCAAAGAAGTTAAAAGAGCCCGAAAAAATTTTTTTAAGGCAATATAAAAAAAAAAAAAGAAAAAAAAATTCATGCCAATTATGGGCCATTTAGGTTTTTGCACCAATTCTCCAAAGTTTGAGAATTTAGATTACCTCTAAAAGAATATATATATATGAGGGAGTTTGGTTGGAGAATTTAAAACGGGTTTGCACGTCCTTGAAATGCTTGAAAATGCGCTACATAGTTTTGGACGTTATTGGTGTGGAAATCACTTTGACTTTGATTTGTTGATTTGCATAAGACGATGTCATCTAAATTCAATAAATTTTTTACACCTAAGGATACTTTTGATGCTCATTCGTTAGGGGTACACATATGCATCGTGCACATATGATTGATTGAGTTGATTTACCTATCGAATGTGTTCACACCCATACATTCCGTTCCCATGACTTGGTTGTTTGAGTCTAAATCCATGGTGTGATTTTGGTATCATGTTTTACATTTTTTTCAAAATGGTATCTATTTTTTTGTATAAAAAATTGAAAAAAAATCAAAAATAGTTTGCGAAGATTTTTTTTAGCATCTCCTTGCAAGAGCACGTTTGTCATTTGATTGATGCCTTGATTTGTATACCGTGACGCCCCGATTTTGCTTGCTTGTCTGATTCATTCTTCTTATTTGTCTATTTGGGGACATCATAAAAAAGGGGGAGAAAGAATTATCATTTTATGGGGGAGTTTGAATTTTGGGGGAGTTTTGAGATTTGACGTATGCTTATCATATATTGGTATCTATGTTTATCTCATTTCAAACTCGATACGTCACTTGGTATTTTTCTTTATCTCATGTGTGTAGGTACTACATTGATGATCTCTGAATTGACACCCTGATGAGAAAAGATTTGAGATTCCTGAAGATTTGAAGATCAAACGATGAAGACTACTCATTTGTACCTTTTCCAGTTTTGAGTTCATGGGAGGGTAGATTTGTATAGGCAATTTCATATTTGATAATTTGGATTTTTTATGTATGTACCGGCATAGACATAGGGGGATATTTGTAAGGACATTTTTTCTCATGTCCAACATGTTACATTTGTGTATGTCGTACGCCGCTACATTTGGCACGTCACCTCACGATCTCACATGACGGCCTCTATCCGAATTCCGGGAATCAAGCATTCAATATCTCCATTAATATGTCCCACATCTGCCTCAACGACTTCACGGTCCAAGATTTTAGGGAATTAATGCAAGTGGTACGCAAGGGAAGTCAAAACAGTGAAAAAAAGGCACCATAGGAGAGTTCAAGGGCATTTTCGTAATTTTACATCCATAGTTCGGAGGTATGGTCAACTAGAAAGTTGAAGAGCTCGCCTCAACGAAGATACTGGAAAAAACGGCACCTCAATCTGAGCTACGGTGAAGGAGTTATGACCTTTTGAAGATAGAGAAAATTCCTTAAAGAATGCTGTTTTTTTTGTACGCTGGATAGAATTTTAGAGTTTTAAGAACATGGGACTCTTCATATTTTTTCCTATAAATACCAACTTCGGGGGAGTTGTTTTGCAAGACTTTAGAAGACGAATTTGAGAGTCCAAATACACCTAGTCTTCATATTCTTGAGTCTCAAGACTCATGTTTTGATTCACACATCATTGCCAAACCTTTGTGAATCCTTTTGCAACCCAAGAACACAACTTTGGTTTGTTCAACCCTTGTGGAGGAGACCGTTCTTCTTCTTCATTGCAGCCCTACTGGAAAGGGATAATTCCAGCCGCGACTACAGAATCCGATACCCGAGGGTAATTCTTAGTCAACTTGTATTTTTCATTGTAATCCGATTGTAAGCCGTTCTCTTACAAATTATAGTGGAAAATAAATGGTTTTGCCCCTTTGGGGGATTTTTCCTTAATTGCATGTGTTTGAATGTTCTTGCGTAGATTATCAATTTATTCAATCACATATTGCTGCATGTTTAGGGTTTGTTTGTGTTAAAAGGATTTTATATATAATTTGATCATTTGAACGCGAGCACACACGTTCTTCAAATTGGTGTTTGTTTTTTATCCTGCATGCTATATTTTATTTGATAAATCATCTAGATGCATGTCTTAGGGTTTAACTAAAATTTGGGATTAATTAAAATTGGTTTTTATTTGAGAAGTCGCAATATTTCCGCTGTAGCTACTCTCTCATCTCCTCTCACTTTTTCGAAACCTTTCTTGCCCGACTTAAAACTTTTACCTTTATCAAAACCCCTATTTCTTTGGAAGAATTTTTTTTTCTTAGTTTGAGAATTTTTTTGAATTTTATCTCAAAAAGAGAAAGATCATCGAGATTAAAAAAAAAATTCGGAGTCAAAAGAGACCTCCTCTTTCCTTTTAGATTTGACTTTCAAAGCAATACCTTTTTTTCATGTTTTGAATTTTGGGGAACATGTCGATTTCATAAGTTTGAAGGTCTCCTACAAGTTCTTCTAACTCAAGCATATAAAAAATTCCCAACGAATTAAGGATTGTGACTTTAGGGATAAAACTAGATGATAGGGATCTCAAAATTATTTTTCAATTCTCATCTCAGGAATTATCTCACCCCAAAAAAAAACTAAAATTGACTATATAAAAAATCTAGCATAAAATTCATCAAAGATCTAAGATTCTAGCATAATGATAGTTTCAAATTGCATGGTGAGATTTTTCAGCTTAGAAGCTTTCACAATATTGGTACCCTCATGAGTGATTTGGAACTTATCCCACGCTTCCTTAGACGTGGTGCACGTCATGATGCGACGGAGCTTATCATGGGAGATGACTCCATAAATTAAAGTTAAGCCGTAGAAATTAAAATTACTCCACTTAAAATCATCATATGTCTAAGAAGTGACATGTTTAATACTTTTGACGTCATCGTTAGCCACAGTGGGTGGTGTCCACCCTCTTGCAGAGATAAGCCAGACTCTCTCGTCAGTAGACTTTAGTGCCAACCTCATTCGATCTTTTCAATATGCGTAATTTAACCCATAAAAAATAGGTAGCTTATTGAAAAACTCATCCATATAATCACAAAGTAAATATCACACAATAAATTAATGTAACGTACTTTAATATCAATTTGAGAAAGCACAGACTATATGGGATTCACTTATATATCTCACACACACAAATTCACTTCCTACCAAATTTTATCTTGATTTAATCTAAAGTGAACATGTAAAATTGTGTAAAGACAACAAATAGATCAAATTTCCAAACCAAGCAGAACAAGAATAAATAGAGGAAAAATCCCTTTCGGATAAAAAATTTAATTCAACATTGTTGAAGACTCAACAAAGCACAATAGACTTATAGACAACTTAGAGCTCCACTAAGTTTAATGCTATGGCCTCTTCAAATATTCAACATAGAGTGATGTAGTCCAGCACCGCCTACAGGAAGCATATCTTCCCTCGTTATCCACCGATCGACCTTTAGAATATGCAATTATCTTCTTCTTCAACCATAGATCCTCGAATACATAAATTAGCAGTAAAGAAAGTCTCTACAAGAATTTTAAAACTTTTGAATGTGTTCTTCTTGGTTTGAAAAGTGATCCTCAAAGATCCAAGGGCTTTGGATGAAATAATTATAGAGTTTGATCACAAAAAGAACTCTAAAAAGGCTTGAAGTTTAATTTCGCATATCTATTTATAGGGAAATTTATTGCAAAGAGATGGGGATTAAAGATTTGGAAAAGATTTATTTACAAAATAAAAACACGTATACTCATTTGAAAGAATTGCCACCTCATTCGAACCGTGCACCTGATCTCGTTTGAACGGCTACCCACAAAACTTTGAACGACATTCCATAGCTGACCAATAAGGCGACGTTCTATATATCCTTCGAATATGGGAACCTTGTTGTAAAGACCTACTAAATCTCATTCGAAAGACATGCTAGCTAGTTCTAATGAGCCAACAAATTTTTCAAAAAACCTTTAAAAATTATTTTAAAAACATAACAAATTGTATTTAAAAATGATCCCTGAATGTTTAAAGCTTTATCAAACCACCTGATTACTCTTCTCTGGTAAAGTTATGAGGAAGTATCTTAATTCTTTCAAATGTCACCAATGATTCTTCTTTTGCAAGACTTGAGAATGGTCATTACGGTGCAGTGGGTATAATAGGATAAGCCAAGTAACAATAAAATGAACAATCATAAATTTTTCTCTTACATATAGCCACATAAGAAAAACACCATAATTGCACAAATGTAGAGACAAGGGATGCCATCAGTAATATAGAAAGTAAAGGTTAACTAAAACATACATGTGGTAAACACGTACCTACCACAAATAATAAAATCCCATGATGCTATCCATATAATACCTTCAGAAGAGGGACATGTATCGATACATCTTGGACATTTCCAATTCTCCCCATGCATATCCTGAAATTTAGAAGAATTTTATAAAAAATGGCAACCATATCCAACCTCGGGTCCTCCATCACCCTGGCATAAAAAACTCTCCAATCACGACCAACAGAAAAATTCTAGCATACCGTCTCGCTCCTACCATATCCAACCCTAGGTCCTCCATTTCCCTCTCTAAATAGGCAGTCAAAGTACTAGTCTCTATATACATTCCCTTAGAGGGAGGAACGACTATCTCCAACACCTCCAACAGACCCTCCACAGTCGTAGTCATCGTTCGATCCACCATTAATAGCACCCTAACAAATTGAAATCCCGCCAAAGGAAAGAATTCTAAAGGGGTCATCGTCATCTCCCCCATCGGAAGATGAAAGGTATTGGTGGTATCCCACGAGCGCTTGCCCAACATAGTAATGATCAACTAGTACCTCTTAAAGTTCCCCACAATTAAATACTCTAACAAATAAGCAAAACCCACAACGTATATAAAGGCACGGACAAAAGAAGGAGTCCTCACCCAAGCCATGACCACATTGCTTATTAAACCCTTGAATCTAGCATTCCCTCTAAGATGTAAAGAAGGAGAAAACACTAAAAATAAAACATACCAGTTATATGAAAAAAATATGTACATATACATATATTCTCAATATCTAGGTGTTTGCGTCAAGCTATTTTCACACTTAATCTCCTAACCCTAGGTTCCAACTAACCAAGAAGGATAAAAAGTCATTAGGTGATCAGGAAACCCCCAGAGCTTTCTCCCTCTAGGTGTTTGGATCACGCTATTCCTACACTTAATCTCCTAATCCTCAATTCCAGCTAACCAGAAAGGATATGCAGTCGTGAGCTGACCAGGAACCCCCCGGAGCTTTTTCCTTCCAGGTGTTTGGGTAATGTTATTCCCACATTTAATATCTTAACCATTGGTTCAAGTTAACCAAGAAAGATAACTAGTGATTAGGTGACCATGAAACCCCCTGGAGATTTCTCCCTCAATGTGTTTGGTCATTCTATTACCACACTTAATCTCCTAACCCTTGGTTCCATTTAACTAGGATGGATAAGCAATCGTGAGGTCACCAAGAAACCCCCTAGAGCTTTCTTCTTCCAGGTGTTTGGGTTACGTTATTCCCACACGTAATCTCCTAACCTTTGGTTCCACCTAATTAGAATGGATTACCAACCGTGAGGTAATAATGAAACCCCCGGAGCTCTCTCCCTCCAAGTGTTTGGCTCATGCTATTCCCATATTTAATCTCCTAACCCTTGGTTCGAGCTAACCAGAAAGAATAACAAGTCATGAGATGACCAGGAAACTCCCCAGAGCATTCTCCCTTTAGGTGTTTGGATCACGATATTTTTCGCACTTAATCTCCTAACGCTCCGTTCCAGCTAACCATTAAAGATAGCCAGTCATGAGGTGAGTAAAAAATCCCCGAATTTTTCTCCCTACAAGTGTTTGGGTCATGCTATTACCACATTTAATATCCTAGACTTCGGTTCCAGCTAACCAAGAAGGATAATTAGCCGTGAGGTGACTAGGAAATCCCCCGAAGCTTTCTCCATCCAGATTTTTGCTATTCCTTCACTTAATCTCCTAACCATTGGTTCTTGCTAACTAGGAAGGATAACCAGTTGCGAGGTGACCAGAAAATCCCTCGGAGATGTCTCCCTCTAGTGTTTGGGTTACGCTATTCCCACACTTACTCTCCTAACCCTCAACTCCAGCAAACTAAGAACGATAACTAGTTGTGAGGTGATGAGGAAACACCCTTGTATATTTCTCCCTCCATGTGTCTGGGTCATGCTATTCCATTAATTAATCTCCTAACTCTAGGTTCCCGCTAAACAGAAAGGATAACCAATAGCGAGGTGACAAAGAAACCCCTGAAACTTTTTCCGTCTGAGTGTTTGGGTTATGTTATTACTACGCTTAATATCCTAACCCTTGTTTACAACTATGAAAGATAACCAATCCCGAGGTAACCAGAAAACACCTTGGAGCTTTCTCCTTCCCTGTGTTTACACCCTATATATTCATCAAGAAGGAGATACACATGTGATGTATAAGTTGCATCCAACATCACCATATCTCCTGACTAGAATATACCTATCTTCATAAATATGTATATACCACTTGTCTAATGCTTACAGGTGTGCAAAGGTTTATGTCCCATCTCTATATCCTAACTCACACCCATCCCCCCTCTGCCATTCAATCCCAACTCTTTTGGCATACTATCATAATACTACTAACACCACGATAATGATTATCCTTTAATAGATATTAATAATATCCTTATTATAATTACCATTATTTTTTTTTAATTTTATCACAAACAAAAAATCGTTTTCTCCTTAAAGCACCACCAACATCCATCATCATCATTACATAATTATGTATGCCATTTTATTATTTAGTATCATCCTTTTTATCATATCATCAATTTTACTAGCATTATCATCATCATTATCACATTAATATTATTAGATGATTATTAGTAAAAAATAATATTACCACCATTACTACCATAACCTAGTATTATCATCATAAGTATTTACTATTAAACATCATTATTACCTCTCTCCTATCATTATTATCATTATCACCACCACATCACTAGCATGATTTTCATCATCATCACTTCTATTTATTATCATCATCATCATTTTTATTACTATTATTAATACTATTAACATCATTATTTTTTCACTATCATCATCACATTAAATATTAATATCACATTTTTTATTACTATAATAGCATCATTTTATAATTATTATAATCATCACCTTATCATTATTTTTTATCAGATCACTATCATTATTATTTTTACTGTCACTATTATTGAATGTATCATTTTCCTCTCCATTTACATTTTTGCATTATATATCATCACACTATTATCACATATAGCCACATTTATATCTCTTTACCACTTTGATAAAAATACTAATATTACTACCATATAATTTTCAAAAAGAACATACGATAGATACCATATATAAACACAATAAAAAATGTGTGAAAACATATAAAGATAGAGGAACTTACACATGGAGCACCTAAGGGACACTCTCTAAGAGCACGGTGGCTCTCACAATCCCACAAGAACACATTAATACCCTCCACATTCACTGACAGAGGTCCTCGTATGAAACACATATAACCCAAGAATAACATCCTCATCCCTCCTATAAATTCCAATCTGGTCATCCTCGTGAGGTACCACCCTTTGATGTCCCTTCATCCCTAGGACCAACTCCTCTGACCAGTCTCCCACAATATCATCTCGCTCCGATGCAACTGTTGCCTGTATGCTTCCCACGACCTGATTCAAATTAAATACACCGTCCTCCTCCGCCTAGATGGGCTGATATGGGTACATATTCAAAGTATAAATGCATAAAAATCACTCACACACATCCTAATACTTGAGAGAAGGCGGAGAAATACGAGAGATATAAAAAGAATGAAAGAGTGAATGATGAAAAGGACTATGCCGGTCGAATTTATAAGTTTGGGAAAATGGAATAGCTAACTAATCAGTTAAACACTTCCAACAGTTACCGATGGTCTAATTGTTTAATCGTCACCATTAATCGATTGGTTAAACGTGTGGCTCTTGCCCAAAAAAAACCTTTACTCCCTAAAACATTCAAACTATAACACATATACCCCATTCTCCTCCGAGAATAGGCAAACTTGTATTCAAAATCCTTCCAATTTAGATAAATAATTCCACACGAGAACATTCTTAGTCTACCGCCTTTGTGGACACATCGATCCACAATTGAGGTTTGAGGATGCTTTTTCCTATCCCAAGTAAGCACCGAACATAAACCCCCAAAGAAACCACAAAATACCAACTTTTAAAACGTACATTAAAGTTCAAAGTGTCAAAACACTACGAACCAAAACATGTAGGGCCAAGGTGGAAATAAAAAAATCAAATAACCCACTAAAACAACAAGCGAACAAGCCCCCGAGACCGTAAATCGATCGGTTAGCATCCCCCAAATAGTTAACTGGGCAATTAATAGTTTCCTCTAAGAAAACCGATCAATTATACATCCTAGAAAGTATCGTTACAATATCTCGGAAGAACTAATCTCATCCTTCCACATGTCACAGACCCAAAATCTAAAGTCCTAGACGGTTTATCGATAAATTAATTAACTCGCCCAGACCCCTATAAATAATGGTCCCCACTCAGAATTCCAAAGCATCCCAAAACCTAACCTCGATATTTTTTTGTATTCTTCTCCCCCGAGTGTCCGAGATACTGAAGCTTATTTTGAAAGTCTCGAAGATGCTCGTACTTTAGAAAAGTCTCTTTCCACTCAAGAAAATCTTGTACATTCGTGAAGTCCCTTCTAAGTCCAAAAATGAGGTTTGTACGTTTAAAAAAGTCGCCTCTGCTAAATAAATTGAATCGAACCTCTGCACAAATTCTTCAAAAGCCAACACTTCTAGACGAAGGTCTACTCGACTGAAAAAAACATAAAGGGGACACCCCCACCCACCCCCCACCCCCCCCCCCCCCCGAAAACAATTCAGCCCTCATAGTGAGGGTAAAGAACCGCTACCCAAATTTTGGGAAAATACACGACACATATATATTGTTATAAACTCTACATACTCTTCTTATAACCACTGTTTAAGGACCGGATATGCAATTTACAATGTTTATATTTCAAAAGACTAATTTTTAATCTAGCACCTCTACTTTTATATTGTATTGACATGCTCATATGTTAAACAATTGATAATAAAATTTCATTATTAAAATAGATCAACATGAAAACATACTTTTCAAATATGTTCTCAGGAAAATGCCATTGAGTTGTGTCAGTCCAAAACTTTGCATTCCAAAGTATTAAACTCGGCTACTATCACCATATCTTTGAGCGATTAAGTTTGCCAAGGTGGAGAGACCCTGAATATGTGTTTTCATACAAATACTTTTCAAATATCGACAGTTGATCAATCTATTTTCTTAACGTATAAGTATATCAATCCAACACAACGGAAATTCTATATTAAGGAATATACTCCATAAATACCATATTGTTGTAGCTTGTACATCCTGTAGCCTAATGTAAATATGTACCATTTGTTGGGACTACGTTAGATTTCATCCCAAGTCTCCTTGGGTAAATAGGCGATATACCGAGTAAAACTCATGAAGCCTCATAATACGTCTCTCGTTGTATTATTTCTTAGGGGTGCATCCGTCCCCTCTCTGAACTCCCTCGACTTCTCCTGGTCCACCCTAATACCAAAATGTAGTATCCTAATCTTCATATCAATAACATGATATTGCATCCTTGATGTAACCACTAAGCTTCTTAGCCCAACTCCTCTCAATTCTACACCGCCAAACTAGTTTGAAGGACAACACATTTCGCCTAGTAACCGTCTGGCCATTATTAGGCAATGTGCTAATATCAAACATATTAGGGTTCACTCCTATTATGATATTATATACAACAACCCTACCTATCCTAAGCCAAGTCCTAAACCTACACACACCACCTTGGAACACGTGTATAACCAAACTACATAGGATTTGATCCCAAGTCCTCTTTGGTACGTATGTCCATTACTGAGTCCTTCTAATGAGCTCGAGCCCTGTAAATATATCTCATAATCTGTTATCTCCATCGAGATATGCTTCTCTTGACTTTCATACATTACATCAAAATAAGTAATACGAGATAATAAGCTATCTCAAGGCTGGACCTCCCAAACATATCCCTACTTACAAGCATGCAAATACGTATATCACAATCATAATAGATATGCACCAATCTCTCACCTATTTATCTCTCCTCAAACCTAGAATGAGATATCAAACTATCTCAAAATAGAGCCTTATCGCACATCTACATGGACGTCCATTCGTTTTACGAATACAAAGCACATAGTTATACACAAGAACTCTTGTGTACCTTCATCGATTAAGTGATGCTCCTACTTCTCTCACTTATACTATTTTCCAACCTAAGAATATATCTACATTTAAGGGATTCTCAAGTTATGGTCTTCAAACATGTTAAAAAATAACTAAAAATTAATCAATTAATGTAAATAGTAATAGTAAACACAGAATAAGGAAGCATACATAACAAGTGGGGTGTCTAACACCTTCACCACTCGTAATTCGATTCTCGAACCCACACAATAAGAATATCTTAACAAACCACATAATTTAAAACCAATCTTAGGATTAGACCAAAAGGGATAGCCCCTTGTTTTTATATAAAACAAACTGTCGACTTTGGACAGCCTACAAAACACTTTTTTCTGCGCGAAGGCACACTTTGAAAAGGGGCTTGCACCAAAACCTGGACATGGCGTCTAACTGCATCTAGGCACAAACTGTTATCGACGACCAACTAGTCACTATCTTAACTGATAACTAAGGCACCCAAACATCAAAAAGTTAATTCGACCTTGGGGGGGGGGAGGGTGGAATGGGAGACAAGCACCCCCGTATACACCATTACATAAATGAGCCCCCTCCCAGGCGCAGCGCAAGCTCGCTCCTGCGGTGCACAATGCCATTGTATTCTATGATTTTATGTATACTTTCTATTATTTTTCATTTGGTTGAATTTCTTCTCCTTCATAGCTTCAATTTATGCTTTTGTGTTAAGTTTTATACGTAGAATAAGAACTGAAAAATGCTTGAATATCAAAAACCTCCATGAAATCTTGATCTTCAATTGTGGAATCTATACTCATGATTTTGAACCAGTTTCAAAGTAGGAGAACTTAAGATATGCATCTTAAAAACCAATGTTCATAATTTGACTTCAGTTATATTTCTTATTATACCCCAAATCAAAGCTTTTCAGTATGGAACTAAAAAATTTAGATTCCAAATTCTTTTCCCAATTTTTAAGAAATTAAACATGAAACCAATGCAATTTGAATTGTTTTTCATCATAGAACACATTTATAAATACGCGTTGGTCGAATTTAACCACAAAGGTACAAATATGTTGGTAAAATTTAGCTATTTTTCTAGAAAATCAATAGCTCTCTACAATTTACCTTAATTTCTAAAACTTATATGGTTGGGTTCTTCTCAAAAAATTAGGCAGGTTTCATTTAGGAATCAAATAAAATGATGTTCTATAGAAGCAGTTATTCAAGTTTAGAGTTTTTCAAAACCTTTGGTTAAATGAAGATGAGAAATGTCACACGCGCAGACTTGTGTAGTGTTTGACCTAGTGCCTGAGAGAGCGTCCTTAATCCAATGACCTTATTTTTTTCCCAAAATTTTTATTCCATTTTTCTGATCAAATTGGTATATTAAAAAACCTCTTTTGGGTACCTAGAAATCATTTTTCGGAGAAACCAAAAGAAAATTTAGGTTTTAAAGTTTCAAAATTAAGCATAAACCCCTAGACTATCAAACTTTTGATTTTTACCCCCGCAACTTAAAATTAAGCTATACATTACAAATGCAACATATAGTTCTCTTACCTCATATCCCTTACTTTATGACCGAATCCTTGAGCCTAATGACATTTACCTAATTTCAGAAATACTCGGTTCAGAGCCTTGTGCAATAATTTTAAACTAAAATATGCCCAAAATTATAAAAGTATGTTATTCTACTACAATATTTTTTCATGAATGTAGGCCATTCTACTTCACTATTACTTCATATATACGCCTTGTTTTCAATAATTGTTTATATCACTATATGATAGTCCATGAAATCTTGTTCTCATTCTCCAAACTCATTTGTGGGGTTCACAAATTCCGTTGAATATTAATTCAATATTTACCTGAAAACCCCTATGATTTCATGCAACTGATGATTTCATTAAACTAGTAATGACTTCATTGACCCGATGATTTATTTAAACCCTAGTAGCATACACTACAATTCAGGGAATAAACTTCCTTTCTACCCATAAAAATATAGGACTCAAGGTTTAAGTGCCTAGTTTTGCTTACCATATAAATGCCTCTCTTTAGAGTTCGGCTCATCATTGTTACTATATCTTTAATGGTTTTAGACTGATTATTCTTCAAATGTTTTGAATTAATGGTATTATAAGTGTATAGATATGTATTTAAAGCCTTTATAATCGATAATTAAGGGTTATCATGTTATAGAAAATTTTGAACCCTTATCATTATGACTCAATATCACTTTTCTAGTTATAATCACCACATTTTCCTTACAATATGAAATGATTCAATTACGTCATTCTTCATTACTATTAATATTTCATATTGTGCTATATTTATTTACTGCAGTTTATCATAAACTATGACTCATCTCACTATGCTATCAACCTCTGAATTATTAACTTGTTATAGAATTCGAATTATCTACTTGGAAAAGTTTTGCTTATTCTTTCCCCTTACAAATGGAAAGTGAACTCGAATGAGGAAAAATACCCCCTACCAACATGGATATTTATTCTATTATGCCCAAAAAAATGTATTTAGTTACGTACATGTGGGTAGACCTATCAAAGAGTCGTGTCGGGTCGTATACAAATCGGTTGATAATGGGTTCGTGTCAAAGAAACCTTAACTTGTACATGGCCTGTTAGTCTTAATGGTTCTAAAGACAATTGCCAGACATGACCTGTTTGTATTAACGGGTACATGACCCAAACCTTTAGTACCCGCTAATATTCACAAATCAGTTTGGGTATAAATGGGTGACGAGTTGGGTGACCCTATAATACTCGTTAGTCTTAAATGAGTTAAAAATAATTAGTTTTAATGGTTATTCTTATTGGGTACAGGTTGGGTGACCATATAATACCCTTTAGTATTAAAGGATTTTAAAATTATGGGTTTAAATATTCTTATTAGGTACGGGTTGGGTGACCCTATAGTACCCGTTAGTGTCAACGGGTATTAATAGGTGTAGGTAAAATTTGCAAACGAAACTATTAATATTAAGCTGTTAGTAACCCAAACCCATTAACTTATAATTTCATGTGGGGTGTGAATAGCAAAGACAACAACGTAGAATGGAATATATTCACTACCACTTACCAGTTTATGTAACCTTAATATTCGCCTTTGCATGAGACCTTGGAATAATGTAATAATTTGAAGTTGCACCATCTTTGAATAAAGTTATGTTTTGTTCCCGAAACTTATTTATAATTACATTTATTATTCTATTATTATTATTATTATTATTATTATTATTATTATTATTATTATTATTATGATCATCATCATCATCATCATCATCTTCATCATCATCATCACCATAAATAGAATATTGAGCATGCCATGAACATATTACGATTCAAATTGGGGTGTTAGTGAACCAAAGTGGGAAAAACTTAAATGACTCAACCACCCAACACTTACCAAAGAGAAGTTATGTTGCATGAAAAGAAACACTATAAATAAGCAACGAACCCAACAAGAAAGAGAGGGATCCCTCACCAAAACACATTCACATTACTCTTGTCCTCCTTTTACATTTCTTTTCTTTCTTTTATTTAAAATATTTATTTTATTCTGCAGTAAATTGTAAGGTAGTTTTTAATCTTTTCTTCCAAAGTTTATTTAAAGTTTGTTTCCATTAGATTTGCTGTCATTTTATTTATTGCTTTAAATTTCTTTAGTTTAGTTCTTTACTTACCAACACCATATTTTCTTGCAATCCTTTATTTTAATCGTATTTTTTTCTTTTATTTACAAAACTTTACTCTGGTTTCAATTTATGCAATTTAGTTTTTTTGTTCTAGTTATTTAGCCCAACTTAAGACTTACATCAAAGTCTTCCCTAAGGTAAGCACAAGTAATCTTTATTGAGGTGTCGAACACAACACAATTGTGTTCTATTATCACTGGGCTAATAATTTTTGTTGGTAAGACCACAAATATTACCTGAAATGCTCACAAGCCTAATTGATCACCAAGCCAACTGAAAAATTAACCCAAACACACCCTTATTAGTATGATTTGATTTTTTTTCACTTGCTCAATAATAATTTTTACCCACATTGCCTAAATATAAAGGCCATATTATAGTCTTATATGGTGGATCGACATGGCATATAGATGGACCTGTGTAATTAGAAAGTTATTCATAGTTCATTCTTAAAGAATAAAAATAGTTGAAGAGCTCTTGATATAATTTTCTTACCTAAGAGGGTTGATCCCAGGTCTTTCAGAAAACACTCATCCATTGATGTAACCGCTTCGAAAAGCCACCGAATTCAATCGAGATCCCATCAATAGGCCTTAAATAAGATTAAGAAATTATTAACATCTCCCCAAACGATGTTTCCACAAAATCTTAAAACATCTTTATTTTTATATCTTACATCTACCCCAAGATCAATAGATTCACTCTTGGCACAAGAGGTGGAAAAGTAAGAAATACTTATTTATTACTTGAGTAGAATCGTTCATGGACCTGAAGTCAAATACACCATTATTGAAAGACATTGCTCAGCATTAGTCTTTATGTCTAAAAAGCTAAGACACTACATGTTAGATTTTACCATTCGCTCAGTGACTAAATGTGATCCAATCAAGTTCTTACTAACACGAACAATTGCGATTAAATGAGCGAGAAGATGGTTCATCATTATTTTTGAGTATGATCTTAAATGTGTTGTTTCAATTTCTTAAACCACCACACAAGGAAATACATAGGAGAATGGAACACTAGTTTGAATGCTCTTCTTTTCAAAATTCCTTTTTTAACTATGGTATGGATAAGTGGTCAATGTGTTCACTTAGAGTAGTCATAAGAGTATCTTATGAGATCATAACCCCATACTTTTAGATGTTTCTCCCCTATTAGAATGATTTGATTTGTTTTTATGGCTCCTCATAAAATCTAAGAGCCAAAATAGAAGTAGGCCCTTCCATGGTATCAGGTTACCTACATGAAGGGGGACTTTTGTAAATTTAGTATTTGTACTAAAAAATAATACAATGACACACAAAGTAACAAATAAATATTTGCCTCAAAATCCCAATATTCAAAACTACCAGTTACCCCCCCCCCCCCCAAACCAAAAATTCCTATTAATAAACCAAAATCCCGAGCTAGATTGATCAACTCTAAAAATTAAATGATAATCGAGGAGTTTAAACAATAGAATACCATTCTAAGAATGACATGAATGAACTAGAATGTGTAAAAATAAATAATTGAATTCAACAATATGAATAAGTCAACATAAACTTCTGATACATAATAACCAAACAATAATAAATCTGTCACGGAAACACAACTGTCTTAAATACAAAACTAACTCCAAATCAAATAATAATTACTATAATATCCAACAAGACTTGAATGTTAAAGGCATAAAAAAACATGCAGGCTTAATACCTACATTCTATAAGAACAACAACAGAAGGGGATGCAAATGGGAATCAGGGTTGAGGTTGTTCCGGAGCCTAGGATCGGAAAATAGAGTTCAAAAACAACGTTAACAACAAGTATACGAAGAATAAGAATTTAATCAAATTTGGATTATAATAAATAACTATGCATACTCCTATCATATTTTAGTTATTCTTAAGTTAGTCGTAGGATCAGGGCAAAAGGACTAAGGTAAAACATGTCTCTATCATTGGGATACTAATACGATCAATGTCATGCGGGCCCTATAAAAATCCTTCCAAGTAAGCCCCCGATGAGAAATATGTGGACACCACGATTCATAATCGGTGTATTGATCATGTTCATCCTGTTTGTAAAAATACCTTTCAAACTGCGACTCAACTCCCCCCCCCCCCCCATCCACACACACACACAAAAAAAAACCTTAAAAACAAAACCTTGGGGACCAAAATGAAAGAAAGGGAAATAAACCAAAAGGAAGAAAGACTCTCTAAGGGTCCGCACAACTAAAGGCCCCAAGATATTTAACCATGCAATGAAAAGGCTTAGCCGTGCATTGATCCATTTCCATGTAATTATTAGTAGATATTTTGTCTGCCATAAGGTGCCCCCACCCTACACGTTTCGTGTTCTTCCTTTCCCAAACCCTTGTAAATAGAGTTCCCCACTAAGATTTCAAAGAATCCCCAAACCTAACATTAGTTTGGTTTTCTTACTTTCTTAATCCCGAGTGGCTGAGATACTCGAGCGCATTCTGAAAAAGTCCCACAAGAAGTTTTCACTTCAAAAAATTTGCTTCTCCCCGAGACAAGTTCTTACTTTTAAAAAGTCACTTCCTTCGTAGTCCCGAATGAGTTTCATATTTTTTTAAAGTAACCTCCGAGAAAAACAAAGGGAGGCCTCCTTGCGTATTTTACGAAAGTTAGCGCTTCTAAACAAAACTCTGTCCAACTAAATGGAGAACTGTGCACCTTAGGAACCTTAAGTGGGTATGCTCCCTTGAGAAAAATTCGGTTCAAACTATAAGGGTAAGGAAACCATGCCCGATTATTGGTCCAAATACCCCATATATTGTGATAAATTATCCACATCTGTTTGTCTCTTTTATATCTTTCCCCATTTAAGGGATGCACTTTATATCATTTGTATTTTAAGCCTGGTTTTAACCCAACACTTATATTAATCGAATTGACATGCTCATATGTTAAATAAATGATAATCAAATGGCACAATGACTAAATAAAAATATGAATACATACTTTCAAAACTATTCTCTAAAAAGTGTCATGAGCCTAGTCCGTCCAAAAATTTGCAAATCCAAAGTTTAAAACAATACTAATCCCCACCATTTCTCTGAGCGAACAAAGCCCATGCTAGTGGTGGCATCCCCGAATATGTGTTTTCATATCAATACTTGTCAAATGTTGGCCTTTGATTAATGTATTTTTAATATATAAATATATCAATCAAACATAATGTAAATGTTATATTAAGGAATAGGCTCCATAAATATCGTAATGATGAATATTGTATATCTGGTATCCTATTGCTTACACCTACAAATATATCTCGCTTATTGGAACTACGTTGGCTTTAACCCTAAGTCTCCTTGGGTATGTAGGTGATATACCAAATTAAAATCGTAAATCATAAGTCCTATAATACGTATCTTTTCATATTTTATCTTAGGGATATTTCCATGTCTATTCCAATCCCCTCTCTATCTATCCTAGAATGAAGCAAAGGATTCCTATAATATTACATCCTCATCATTACATATCCAAACTAGTCTGAAGGACAATACCTCCTGACTAGTGATTATCGAAAAATCATAACAAACTATGCCTTTGTCGGTGCATTCGGGTCCACTCCCATTCTAAATATCCACCGAAACTACCCTCTATCCTATAGATAGATTATACCCCTCTCCAAACCAAGTCTTGCACTTGCACACATATCGCATTAGAAGACGTGAATAATTGAAGTGTGTAGGGGGAATACGAGTCCTTTTCATGAGCAGAAGCCTAAAAAATATGTCTCTCGGTATGTTTTCACAATAGAAATACATCCATCTCTTATATTACCTTTCTATCACTTCTCTATCTCGAGCCACAACTTCTTGCCTATACATTCACACACCCATTCACGACCATCCGTTATCCAAGCCAAGCTCTCTTGCACCCTTATAAACATGTTAACGACCAACCATTATATAATCATATAGTCATACATAAGTCTCCTTGTGTACCTTTACCGATAAAGTGATGTTCCACAATATCTCACTAATACCGTTTTCCTAGCTAAGCACCTATCTATATTTTAAGGATTCTCAACCTAAGGTATCGAAGCATGTTCTAAAAATAACCAACAAGTAGTAAATTAATGTTAATAGAGATAATGAGAATATAATTAAGGCAACATAAATAACAAGTGGGGTACCTAATACGTTCCCTACTCATAACTCGATTCCTAAATCCACACAACAAGAATCTTTAGACCAATCACAGACTTAAACCTGCCTTAGGATTAACCCTAAATGGATAACACTAACCTTTTGTTTATTTTTATATAAAATAATCTTGCAACTCTGAACAACTGAAAAAAAACTTATCGCAAAAAAATCACATTTAGGCCTTAAGCCTAAGAACCAAGGGTGTGCGATCCAAATTGGTTATGGTGTCAAATATCTTCCAAAGGGAAAGTAACCCTTCTACCCACATTGAAGAGATAAAAGAAACTCGAGGGAAGTGGAAGACCGGGGGACAAGCACTCTCCGACATCCACCCTGAACACACACAAGAAGTTCGTATCCCCCCGGGCTCATAGATGTATGCTTAGACATTTAACCAAATAATACATCTCCAATTCACACAAGGATTTATTAAAAAAATCACAAGTTACTGATTAATATCCACTAATTAATTAACGATCTAAAAATCAAACTACCCCAAACTCATTATAATGAGATCCTTAACTCATTTAATGAAAATCCTAATATCATTCAAAAGACAACCTAAGCCGTTCAAATGAAACGCCGAAATTCGTTCTAACGACATCTTACCTCATTCTTGAGAGAATATTAATCCCATTCGAATGAGGTCCAAATCTCGTTCGAACAGGATGATCACATATCATCTTCCACATAATCTAAAATCCGACTTTAACACCCAAAATACCTAATTCAAAGGCCTTTAAACATCACCAATAACATCATCCTATAGATATTAGTCATATAACGACATTATTAACCTATATGTTCATGTTTTACAAGATTCTAACATGTATTTGAGGATTAATTCAAGATTATAAGTTATGAACCCTAGTTTATAGTTTTACCCAAATAGTCTTAGATTTAGTTCAATTATCAAAATTAAGCATGGGATTTTCGTTGATTTATGAACATGATTCAATGTATAACGAATTTCATTTATAAACTAGTCCAATGAAATAGGATTCAACATTATTATTATCTACAATATGAATAAGTGATTACGTTTTAATTTATAAATAAACGAGTTTATAAATTAATATTTGAATAAAAAAATTAGATTATTAACATATAATTTTCAGATTTCAATGAACAATATCATTATAACACAAACCCTAAATTAAACCCTTAAATTAAGTGAACTTACCTTAGCCAAACTTGAAGAATCCAATCCTCTAAGTCTCTAAATCCCTTCAACTCTTGGGCGCTTCTTCTTTATAGACTTAGGGTTCTTCACCAAATCTTAATGACCTAACAACAGTAATACCCATGAAATTAACCTTAGGCCCCATATGGGCCTTAATATAATGAGCCCAAATACCACTCCAAATGGCCCAAAAGTCTACCCAAGCCATGTGCTAACCCAATAGACTAAAACCCCACTATTTTAATTCAAAAATATACATTGTAATGTCTCAAATGTCATCTAGAAATATAGCCTCATACAAGTAATTAATAGTCTCAATAAACTAATATTTTATCGAGTACAAGTACATTCATAATTTATTTTAATATTTATTAGTTAAGCACGAGATTGCATTAAAAGAAACTACTTCAGAACCAGTGGGAATCAACACCAATGGAATAATCCAAATAAGGAAACTCTCGACAGCTTAACCCTGACCATTCCATAGTCTCCCATGACATATAATCACTTCCAAATATTTATTAAATGAATTATTGTGTATTAATTTCAATTTCAAAAATTAAATATACAACAAATATAAATGATAAATAGTGATATCACGTTCCACAATAGGTAGATAAAATAAATTTCACAATTTAATTAGTACACAAAAAATATAGGGTATTACATTCCTCCCCTTTAAATAATGAATTTTGTCCTCAAAATTTGGATTATATACCTAACTTGAAGATCTATGGATACCTTTCATGCATATCCTTCTCTCTCTCCCATGTGGACGTATCCTGGCAATGGTATTACCACTAGACTCTTGCTAATAATATGACCTTGGATCACATAGTATGCTCTATTCAGTCAAGAATTTGTCGTGGTCACTCCTTATAACTCACATCTGATTCAGCTTAAATCTGTCGAGGTCAATATACAGATAGGCATCCTCGTCCCTTAAAAACTTCCTCAACATCAACATATGGAAGACATAGTGTAGTAATTGAATATGATCGGATAAGAGCAAGTGATATGCCATCAGGCCCACCCTATCCAGTGTCATGAAACGACCTACATATGGGGATCCAACTTCCCCTTGGATCCAAATCATAAAACACCCTTCATCGGGATGATCTTCAGTACCGCCCGATCCACTACCTGAAACTATATCTTATTCTTCCTCTTATAATTGTAACTCTTTTATCGATCTTGTGATGTCTTCATCGTTGCTCTGATGAGTGCCACCTTCTCTGAGGCATCCCGAAGGATGTCTAGTCCATACATCCCGTGCTTCCTGACTCCAACTATTATCTCAATGAATGGTATGGTCTCCCATACAATGCCTCGTAGGGTGTCATGCTAATAGTCTGCCGATGACTGTTATTTTAATCAAACTCCACGAGTGGCAAGTACTGATACCAACTACCTTTGAGATCCAACATGAAAGCTCAAAGAATATCCTCCAGAATCTGGTTCACTCTCTAAGTCTACTATCTAACTTAGGACGATTTGTTGTACCCAAGTTTAGTTGCACACCCATAACATCCAAAACCCCCCTTCAGAACTGAATATGAAGGTATTTTCCCTATCGAACGCAATATCACGAGTTGGCCCATAAATACACATATTCTCTAGGACGAATAGTTTGGGGTACTGCTCTGTAGTGTAAGTTGTCTATACTAAAGGGAAATGAGCCTTTTTTGTAATGTATTGATGAGGAACAAATTTGAATCATGACCCCTCTAGAACTTTGGTAATACTAGTCACTGATGTTTTACCTTTACTATCTGACATGTGGCATAACTAGATATAAAATGAGCTATGTTCCTTTTAATCCTTAACCACTAATACAATCTCCTCAGATATTGGTACATTTTGTCCCCTCCGATATGCACTGTGAACCGTGAATTATGTGCCTCAACCAAAGTTTCCCTCCGTAACTCAAGATCTTTTGGAACTAGTAAATATCCTCGGAATCTCAATCCTCCCTATCAACTAATCAAGAAAAAGGGAACCCCTCCTAATACAAGCTCTTATAATTTTTCATGTTAAAAGAAGTCCAAATACTATTCCTAAATTACCCACAACACAATAGTAGGTGTGATGGCCAAAACTGCCACAAAGGCATCCAAAAAATCCATATCACTTGTGTAACTCTACCTCTTGACCCAAAGATTGGGTCATCTATCCTCATGCTCTGACAACAAAGATACGAAAGTGATAATTAGTTTAAGACTCAAGGCATTTGCTATCATATTCTCTTGCCTCAGATGCTATTAAATCAAAAAGTGGCAGTCCTTCATGAATTCTAATCCTATCTTCGATCTCATGTTCAAATATCTCTGAGTGAATAAGTAATGAAGATTCTTGTGGTCAGAAAATAATGTAAACCTCTTTCTCAATAGTAGTGTCTTCATATGAGGAGTGCAAAGACTATCGCTGCTAACTCCAAGTCATTAGTGGGTTAGTTGCTCTCATGAAGATTAAGCCTACGGTCAGCATAGGTTATAGGTAATACCTTGAGCGTAAATCAATCTTGAAAAAAATGAACCTCCCCATAATCAGTCTAATAGATCATCGATACACAACAAATGGATACTTGTTTAGTGTCGTCTCCCTATAATCCACACATAATCATAGCGAACCATCCTTTATTTTCACAAATAAAATTATAGATCCCCACAAAGACTTACTCCTCTATCTGAACCCATGGCACACTAATTACTGAATTTTCTCACGCATCTCCCTCATCTCCAATAAATCCATCAAGTATGGTGCCCTCGTAATAGGTCTAGTCCCCTATGCTAAATCAATAATGAAATCTATCTCTCTAACTAGTAAGAACCCCGATACCTCAACAAATACATCCGTAAACTCCTGGATAATTGGTATCAAATCTAATGACATGATTGCCTCCTCAGATAAACTCGTATATATATAGTACAAGTTTGTGCTAGACCCTCCCTCGAGCCTAGTCATAGAAACTAGAAACATCTCATTCTCGAGAATGGAAAATGTGATTGTCGTTCTGCTGTAGTTGATCTGAGCATGATATTTTTCTAACAAATCCATACTCGATATAATGTCATATGTTGACATACTTAAAAGGAATAATAGAACAAAAAGAACAAATTACCTATCTCAACTACCACCTACCTATAAACCTAACGTAAGGCAACACCCCTACCCATTGGTGTGTGAACATTTATCAAATCATCGATCATAATATCTAATATTCCAGATGTAGAAAAAAAAGTATAACTAATAAACAAGTGTGACTCACCCGTGTCAAAGGAAATCGTGCATAACTTCCATAGACATATAACGTGCCATTAACTGCCTCAGGTGGAGATGGATGATCCGATTGATAAACATTGAAGATACGTCCATAATGATGTTGTGTGTGCCCCTCATCCCGATCTTTTGGTGGTGGAAAATTCGTGTACTATGGCGCTGGCGATAATATCTGAAACTTTTATAGGGTTGTCCGAAACTACAGTGGAACCTGAGGTTTTACTTAGGTTTTCCATAGAAACTACAGTGGTCTAGCTTAGAATCCCTTAGAAAAACTCCTAAAAGAGTGGCCCTGGTCACCACAGGTAAAGAAATCCCCCTGTGTTTGGCTCCTCCGATGTTGTTGTGAGCCTCCTTGTCCCCGGGATGACTCACCACCCTCCACGGTATTTGGCCACTGGTAGGATCCTACCTTTTACTTTTGTTTCCATATCTCTCTCTATAAGTCCTAGTGATCCTAGCAGTACAAAATGCGACATCCACTACCTATGTGTATGTAGTGAAAGTCGGGTTGGCAAGCAACATCTACTTGATCCTTTACATCAAGCCTTGAATAAGCTTATCCATCGTCTTCACATCTGAACCCATAATATCTTAAGAAAAATATATAAAGAGGGTAGACTTATGATTGTACTCAATGAATTTAGGGTTGACCTACCTAAACCTGCCAAACTGAGCTCTCAAATGTGTCTGATACAATGGAGGGAAATACTTCCGCTCGAACTTCACCCAAAACTGGCTAATGGTTATCTCTGACAGGTCCTCCTCAATGTTATCATACTAAAACCATTGTAAGGAATAGCACACATGCCTAAAACTGGCTAACACCTTCCTCTGAAAAATAGTGCACTCTACAATAGATAGGTGTCTTTCAATGTCTCGCATCCACTATAATGCAACTATTGGGTCTATAGATCCCACTCATGGTATGCTTACACATTTAATCAAATAACACAAATCCAATTCACACAAAGGTTATTAAAAACATCATAGGTTCCTAACTCATTCTAATAAGATCCCTAACTAATTAATTAAGAATCTAAAAGTCAACGTAGCCCAAACTCATTCTAATAAGATCCCTAACTCATTTTAACAAAAAATCCTATCTAGTTTGAACAAAACTTCCAAAGACGTTTTAACAACATCTTGTCTCATTATAATGAGAATAACAACATCATTCGAATGAGTCCCAAACATCGTTTGAGCGAGATGATCACGAATCATCTTACCGAGAGTCCAAAATACACCATAAACACTGAAAAGACCTAATTCAAAGGCCTCTAAACAACAACAATCCCATCCTCCTTTAGAATAAATCATACAACAATATTATTAACCTATATATATATAAGTTTTACCAAATTTTAACATGTATTTCGGGATTAATTCTAGATCATAAGTATTGAACCCAAGTTTAATAGTTTTGCTAAATTAATCTCGTATTTAGTTTAATTGCAACATTAAACAAGGGCTTTATGCTGATTCATGAACATGACTCAATGCATGATGAATTTCATTTATAATCTAGTTCAATTAAGTGCTATTATTCTCTACAATATTAGCAAGTGCTTAAGGTTTAATTTACAATTAAAAAACTTTTAAAATTAAGATTTGGTTATCAAAAATCAGACTATAAAACAAGTAATTTGTAGATTTCAATTAGAAATTATAATCATAGAAAAATCCTAAATTAAATCCCTAAACTAAGTAAACTCGTCTTAGCCAAAATTGAGGAATCCAAGCTTCCAAGTCTTCAAATCCCTTCAACTCTTTGGTGCCTCTTCTCTCTAGCATTATTTTTTTTTAAATCTTCTAATGTGAATTAGGTTAATCCTAATTGACCTAATAACACTAATACACACGAAATTAACCTTAGGACCCATATGGACCTCCACCCAATGGGCCAAAGTACCACTTCAAATAGCCCAAAAGTGTACCCAAGCCATGTTATAACCTAATAGACTTAAAACCCACTATTTTAAGTAAAAAATGGATATTCTAACATTCCCAATTCCAGATCAAAATGTGACATAATCCAACTAATTAATTATCTTAATAAACTAATTTTTTATCTTATACAAGATCAATTATCAATTATTTAAATAATTATTACTTAAGCACGATACTACATTATAAGAAACTACTTCCTGATCGATAGGACTTGACACCGAGGGCATAATCCAAACAAGGAAGACTTTGACACCTAGTCGCTAACCATTACATAGTCACCCATAATACACAGTTACTTCCAAATGTTTAATGAATGAATTACCATGTATTAATTTGATTTTCAAAAATGAATTATATAACACATATAAAAGATAATTAGTAATATCACATGCCTCAATAGGTAGATAGATTAAATTTCATAATTTCATTAGTGCACAAAAAATACAAAGTATTACCGTTTTCCCTTGCTCAATAAAAATTTCTACGCACGTCTGTTAAGTTTAGAGGCCATATTATAGGATCCCCATTTGGGGCAGGAGGAACTTTGGCTGGAGAATCTTTAAATGATAATTTATTAGTGCACTTATCAGTCCATTCTTGCGCCTAACAACTTTCTAGTATTATTATTACACCCAAACTGCCTACTTGTCTGGTAAAAAATTGTAACAAGTTTGGGAGTGACAAAACAAATTGTCATGGACTTGTCGCGGTCAAAGTCTGTGATGAGAATCTGATTTGTCACGAACTTTGATCGTGACAACTCCGAGACAAAGGAAAAATTAGTCAAACTCCGTGAAAAGTCCATGAAAAATAAAAAATTATCACGGACTTTGACCGTGACAAGTCCGTGACAATCTTCATTTGTCACGGACTTGTCACGTTCAAAGTCTGTGACAAATCTGGGTAAAATTTAAAAAAACATTACTGGGCAGTATGGCCACTGCCATTGCTCAGCTGTATATTTTAACCTGTCAAACAATATATATATATCAAGCAACATTCAACAATTCATAAAAACTACATATGAATTAACCAACAAATATTCATAACCATCCAACATTCAATATTAAAATAAAATAAATACAAATAATATCCAACATTCAGTATTAAATATTCAAATCAAATAAATACAAATAATATCAAGGGCTTGGGTTTTGAACAGGTTTGAGAAGAAAGGTAGGCCACACTACGTATGAATTGATACATCCATTACTTCGTCAAACGCCGCATTGCTCTTCCAACCACAAAGGTAAATTATCTCTTCTGAGCACAATTTGTGTGACACAAACCTTTGCCTCAATATCTTGTAATACATGTCCATGAACCACACTACCTGGGTGTATGTCCGGGTCCCTAAACCACCTAGCTATAGGTGTGACACCAAATAGGTCTATTAAATACACACTCAGCCAATCCATTGTTGACATAGGCCGTTCGACAGGGGTCATGGTGGAAAATGGGAAGGCAGCGAGTGGGTGCCTATCGACGATGAGGGTGAGAGAGAGATGGAGCAGTGGCATCCTTATCTACTGCCTTCCCATTTCCCTTAGATGAATTAGACCCCACTTCATGCTTCATGTGCTCGAACATATTGAGGACCATTGCCTCCAACATTTTTAACTTATCTCCATAGCTTTCCACCTTACAAGCTAACCTGGCGTTGCTCGTCTTAATCTCGGTGAGCCTCGATTTCCCCACCCGAGATCTGACCCCCTTGTCCTCTCTTTGTGATCCGTCTCAAGCACTTGGCTTAGTTCTTTCATAGTCAGAGATGCCTTGTTGGCATTAGATTGGGAGTTGTGAACTTCCTTAAGTTTGCCTGAAATAAAAAAGTACACGATTAGTTAAGTTAATAAAAAAATCATAACGTAATCAAAAAATAAAATAATCGTAAGATATTTTTATAACTTACAATCGTGGATGCCATGCTCGTGGACACCTCCTTATCCTTACCCTTCTTCCTCTGAATTGTCACATAGGTATCAAGCCTATGTGGCCTACACCTAGGTCCACTCCCCATCTCTTGAAATAAAATAAAGCAAAATTAGTAAGTAATGCGAAGTAATGCAAAATTCACATGCTTCACCTCGTCTTAAAATGAATGCCCAGAGTAGTGCACGTTGACATTTTTTCCCTAGTTTTCCCTCCTCGATTGATGAGATGTCAACTATCGCTTCTGGATCTCATTGTCGACAAACTGCTGCCACTGTGCCAATAAGATCGGCGCCTTGGACGATATGGTATCACAAACCCTCAATAGGGACTCTCGATCCTTCCCAAAGGACCATTCCCGCATGTTTTTCTTCCATGTTTTGTATTGATCTCTCAATTATTCAAACGTGGAGTCGCGGACATGTGAGGGCATGCCAAATTCCTCCTATCAAACTATGGCCATCCCTTAGGAAAAATCTTTTCCCTTCCTTCCCATGGGTGTTTTCGGGGGAAAAGGAGGGAGAGACAAAGGTCCATCTCCCCTCGCTACATCGTGGGGGTGCTTCGTCCATAGTCGGTATTGGGGTGATGTAAATAAATAGAGTCGCCAGCCTATTTTTCACAAAACAAGCAAAAGAAGATGTCGCTGCTTCGAGAGAGTGGCATCAAAGACAAGCTGATGCTTACGAAACCTATTAGATTAAAGGTTGGGGGTTAAGTTATGAAATGGGAAGGTGTTAGGCACACATCCCGCCCTTTTAGTCTCTCATGGGCTTGTGTTACTATTTTCCTTAATTTCTCTGTGAAGTGAGTGTGTATGTATATATAAATGGATATCGGAATCGCTGGACTCACATCATGTAAAAGATGGAGCGAGGTCATCCATAAGAATGTTCCCAAAATAATAATTAGAAAAAATATGATGTGTGCGCTTATCGAGATACTGACCGTTATGATGAAACGATAATATATGTTAGTTAAGATGCGAGTATGGATCAAAAGTATGATATGTATGAATAATGTATGGATAAAATAGGAAAAAGATAAAAATGTGAAAATAAGACTCGCTCGGGTTTTAGCCCGAGATGCCTATGTAGCGCATAAAGTCATAACAATCCACATAGTTCGCATGTAGCACACGGGTGGGGTTTATTCCATAGATTCAAATAGGAGTTTATTATATGTGTGTGTGTGTAGAAAAAATATTTTTAGTTTTGAGAAAATGTGATGAAAAATCCTATCGGAATTTATAGGTGTGACCCTCTTTTACTTTTTTTTTTTATAGAAAATGAATTATGTGTAATATAACTAATATAGGATGAAGTATTAATGTGTATGATCTAAAGTAAAAGCTAAATTAATAATTTATATAACTAACGCGAAAATAATGAAATTTTAAGAGAGAAGGATGTTTGGACCTTCTTTGGATACTTAAAGCTTGACCTTGATCCTTGATGAGCTTCCTTAAATGTTGGGATGAATCTTGGATGAGAGAGAAGGATAATTTTACGAAATTGGGTATTAAGATGATGGGAATGAAAGGTGGAAAGGAAATTCACACACGGAAACCTTGATGATTGCAGAAGAATATTGCTGAGATCACTGATATCGATGGATCCAGGGTGCCTTATGATGTAACCTCAGGCTCTCCTCATATAGGGTAGGGGGACTGCCAATCGGCATACTCCTTGCCCTGTCTATCAACAGGTAGCTCAAGACACACTACCGATAAGCAAGGAAATGGACCTATGAATTAGGAGTCTCGTGCAGATTTTTTAAAAAATTGGTTGTAAAATGCAATCCATAATTCTAAATTGCGCACGGGGCATACCGTTAGAATGGTAATTCAGAGAGATTTAAAAGTACTTTGGACCACTTTCGGGTTCGAGAGTTGATTTGGGTCAAACGGGGCTCGAAAGCTCTTGTCGATCCTTTGGACAAAAGATCATCGGATGAAGATGGATCATTCGTCCAAAACGTAAGTTCAAATTGCGCATAGGGCGGACCGTTTCAGGCACTTTGATGTTCCAAAGAGCTTCGCTTGGTTCAAAGAGTTGACCTTAGTCAAACGGGGCCCGAAAGTGCCCGGTGAACTTTCAGAGTAAAATGGGTCATTCATCCGTACCGCAAGGCTAATTCACGCACGGGGTGGATTGTTGGAAAGAGTATTTAGTGACCTTTGAAGATTCATTCAGTCTTGTTCGAGCTGAAGCGTTGACTGTGGTCAAATGGAGTCCAAGCGCTCGGTGGACTTTGGATCAGTTTTTGAGAGAAAATAAATCATTTGTCCAAATGATTATGTCATTTCATGCACGGAGAAGACCATTGGAAAGGGGTTTCAGTGCCCTTAGAGGATTAATTGAACTTTTTCTTTGACAATGGAGTAGATTGGGATCAAATTGGGGGCCGGGAGGACCCGGTGGCCTCCAAATCATTTTTTGATAGTAAAATGGATCGTTCATCTAAACTGTTATGCCATTTTATGCAATGGTGGACCATTGGAAAGGGAATTCAGTTCCCTTCGAAGATTCATTAAGCTTTCTCTCTGACGATGGAGTTAACCGGAGACAAACGGGGTCCCGGAGCGCCCGATGGCCACTAGATTAGTACTCGAAGTATGACCTAGGGATTGTAGTGAATACGGAGATACTAGGGACCTAAGGAGAGACTTTAGGGGTCTTAGATTATGGGGTCTACACAAATAAATACAAATAAAAAAGAAAGTAAGTGTTAGTTGTATTCAGATTATAAAATATAAATATAAATAAAAATATAAACATGCCCCTAGATGGCCATTTGAGCTCTGCTGGCACCTTCGCCTTGAGAAACTCCAAGGCTGTAGATAGTAAGGTCGTCTCGTTCTCAACGATGGACCCCAATTTGCCCCATTTTAGGGGCCTAATGGTAGACTGTCCTTCCTCACCTCTGCTGTCGTGAGGTCCTGATGAAGTCATTTCCTGTCAAAATTTTTGTTATTAATATAAACACGTATATGAGAAAATGATCAAATCGAATAAATAAAATCATTAAATTGACTAAAATCTAAATGAATTAAGTCAATAGAAGAATACAAAATAACAATATTATAAGAATTCAAATCCGTATCATCAACCAAACAAAGCATTTTTTAAAATAAATGGAATACTTATTACAAATCTAAAAATTGTCTAAAATTTCGATCATGTCACATACTAAGAATTTATGGTTAAACTGAGTAAGATCCAAATTAACATATTCTAACCAACCCACCAATTTTGATTCAAATCCATCAGAACTGATCAAATACAAATGAATAAAAGAATTAAACGGTCGTCCAATATTAATAAAGCACTTGAAGAATACAAGTTAATGACAATATAAGAATACAAATCCATATTATAAACCAAATTAAGCAACGTTTCAAATAATTGGAATACTTATTACAAATCTAAAAATTGTTTCAAATTTGGGTTATCATCTAAAATAAATTGATATTCGGTGGGAGCAGCCAAGTCATCCACACTACTGGTTAGAAACTTTGGGACATGTAGGACGATTGCCACGGCTCGTTGTTGATATACTTCAATTAAAAAACTTGCTTGACCTTTTGAAAATCACAAACAAATAGATTATTTCTCAAGTGTTCATTGTTATTCAACTTGGACAAGCCAACCATGATCAAATTGGTGCCCGAAAATCTTTACAAGCATGTTTATCCTCAAGACTTAAGTAATCATAACACAACCTCTTTGAAACTTATATAGTCCAATTCAAATATATTCCATATAACACTATAGTAAGTCATTTCAGCTTTAATTTCAATTTCAATTTATATTCACACACATACACACACGTTGAAACACATACACAAACACACACATTGAAACACACACACTAACCCCCACACACACTGTGAAACACACACAAATAAAAACACACACACACTGAAACACACCCTAGTGCGCGTGCACACACACACACACAATGAAACACACCCTCGCGCGTGCACACGCACACTGAAACCCACCCTAACACACACACACACACACAGACACACAGACACACACACACACACACATACATAGAAATCCACACTAACACACACACACACACATTGAAACATACAAGTGATAGAGGAAGAAAAACGTACCAGTGAGAGAGGGAGGAATGAGAGAATCACGGAGGGAAAAAGAGGTGTTTCATAGGGGGAGAGAGAGAGAGTTCACACACGACATAAGGAGAGAATAACTGGGTAAATAAGAAGGGAAATAAAAGAGGGAAAGGAAAATGATATGCGACTAGGGTTATGATTTATTAAAGTTGTCACGAATGTGTCACAGTCAAAGATCGTGACAACTTTCTCATTTTATCACGGTCTTTGGCCATGACAAGACTGTTACAACTCTTTGTCACGGTCTTGTCACGGTTTTTGACCATAACAATCTTGATCGGGTAAAGAGTGACATTTTTTCCAATTTCATGTAGTGTATATTAGTCATATACTCCATGAAACTAGTTCATTCATTGTTATCTACATATAAAATTATAATATTATTATTTTACAAATTAAAAATATGAAATATTGGATTAATATTAGTTTGACGATATAGCGGTGATACACATTTGATTTTTACATGAAAATGGATATAACACCAACTTTGTACATCAATGTGCATAGAAATTGTACACGATTTTTACATAAAAATGTTGTACATCCATTTTCTCTCACTGGGGTTTTTACACCCATTTTTTTAACACATTCACTACTAAATTGCAAACACAACGTAAATCCACCCTTAAAATCCAAGTACAACTTGTGGGATTTGATATCTCTTCATGAGGGTATGTAAGCGTCTTAGATTCACTATGGAGATTCAAGTCCTCTTTCCCTTTTTTCCTTTGTTTTGCTTTTTTCTCTTTTCTTTTCTTTTATTTATTTATTATATATATTTCATGTTTTTATCATTTCCTTCCATTTTAGTCATTTATTGTCTTGTACCCACTCATCCATAGGGATGTCATGACTATTACAAGCATGTTTAAAATTTTGTCCATTTTCCTCTTCTTGATTACCTTCACCACTATTTGATTACTGTATGTTTTTGCTCTCCACATACAATTAATAAAGTATGTACTTGTTTACACCTTTGTGCATGCATTCATTAATTTGAACACTTATGAATGCACACACCTTCATACACTCGTACATACGATCAAGAGTACATTTTTGTATTCTCTAGAGACCAAAAGGGTGGAGATAGTTCTTAACACATTCCCCTTCATAATTTAGTCATCATTATTTTTTATTTTGTTTCGATCATATTCTTTATAATTATTTTTTGATGATTTATTTGCTTATTTTTGGTATAATAGCCATGTGATCCTGAGTTTTACATCAACACATACATATAGCACTTGTGCACCATTGATCAATGATCCCTTCTTACTATCCCCTTTAAGAAAGAAATTAAAACACGCATATATGGAGACACCCTTTATTAGGTGCACCACCACAATGGAAGTTGTGTGATCGCTTTCGTTACATAGAGGTTCAGGATGGCCATAAATTACTTTTTATATTATAGAGAATAGTGATTAAAAGTTTGGTCATTATGGTTTGCACGCAAGGGGATCCATGAATATTCGGGTGTTTAGTGAATGCTTTTTACTATCAATATTTCATATCTCCTTTGTAATTTCATCTAATAATTGAATTATGTAATATAAAAATTCATTTAAATTTGTAGGAGGGGATTAATGATGTACTTCCTCATCAAGTCACTAACAAATGATCATGAAAAAGCAAAATATTTATCAACCACACTCAAGTCTCACATAGGAAGCACAAGGGAGTAAACATTGATTCAACTTCTTTAATGACTAACTGTTATCATATAATATATGATATCCTTCGGTATCAAAGATGGACCAAGTTTGGAAGGACTCGAGAGAGCTTACATGCTTTATCAAGGGAGCTCAATCAAGGGACCCTTTAAGGGAACTGGTATGGAAGATAGAGAACAAGACATCGTTAAAGAATTTAACTTACTCATTCTAAATACACCAAGTTAAGCACCAAGGCAGTTTAAACTTTCATCATTCAAGTAACGTCATTAACATTCATTCTCAACCACACACACACACACACACACACACACACACACACACACACACACACACACACACACATATATATATATATTGATGCTAAAATATCGTACCTTTCATATACTATCTCGACCATCTCATATCATGCCCATCATTTCAAATCAATAACATACCTTAAACTGATGACTAACAGGTTTGGTGGCTGAGATTTTGCTAATAACACGCTATGCCACTTGTCACAAGTCGGATGGTCCATCATGTTTTCCCTCATCATTTACTACTTTTAACATGTTAGTTATGGCAGAATAGCACATCATTTAATGTCAACTAGATGTCCATCTAATCCCCTTTTTTCCTATAAAATAACAAAGTTGACCATTAACCAAGATCATCAATTAAATCATATTAGAGACCTTTGAGAAAAGAACACTCTAAGCTTAAAAATCATTAGTGCATTTATTCCTTTCTCACCAAGAATACCATCATTTATTACCCTAAAACACACATTTTCTTCATCCATTGGTGCTCACATGCTTAATCGTGTGTATTTAAATTGCTTGTACTCCCTCCCTCTGAATCACACCAACCATAGGCCCTTAAATTATTATTTCACATTCTTGTATTTATTTCTCGTTATGGTGATAATCATATGATCTTGTTTCCATTACTTCTACTTCATTAATATTATCTCTTCACCACTAAACAGATTATGCCTCACTATTTATTTAAATATCGGAGATTAAATAACCCTTTTACATTTAGTGGCTATGCTGGGAGGCATACTTGTTGAAATGATGATGGATAATACCAACCATAATTTGTTTAATGATTCTCATCTAGAGGGAAAACATTTTACCCTAATGATTGACCTCCCATAAAATACTAGCATTAGTGGAGGTGGTCAAATGGGCCATTATTTCACCAGAGCTATAATAGAGCTGTCTCAAATGATATACATTTTGGTAGAAAATGAGTTTCCTCTCACTTAGCTTACTCATGAGAAATAAAATCTAGAAGAAAGGGTTATGGCATGTATAAGAAGGTTTATACAGAAACATGGGTGGGAAACCAACAGTGGGCCAAGAAAAGTTAAGGAAACTTAGGTAGACCTACCACCAACAAATTACAACCACATGTATAATACACATAATGATTAGAAGATTCTCAACCCGTCAGAGAAGGAAATCGATCAAACAAGAGGAAATTTGGATTTGAATAACCACCTCCCCTATAATGTTCAATCGAAAATTTATAGTTGTTATACAATAATGATGTCTAGCGGTTTCATTTTCCTCCTAAAAATGCTTCCCAATTTGCTCCTTCAATAAATGTTTAAGTTAATCAAAATTATTGCCATGTTAAATGGTGATTGATTTATGTTAATATCTAATGTAGTCATTGCTATTGATGAACCAAGTATCAGAGATGTTGAACAAGTGGCTCAAGCTGTAGACCCATACATGGAGTATAAAGCTATGTGAATGTCACCAAACCTTACTTGGTTCTTCAACCATGTCGGCATGGCACAAGACAACAGGTTTAGGATCACTCATGTGGTGTTTTCTATAGAAAGAAATAATTCGGTTCCCTCGCTAAATTGGAAAAGGCCCATGGCATTGTTGATTCATTGTTTCAGTCATTTATATGTTATAGTAAACAATAACAGGGCCGGATTTGCTAGATCTTTGATGGATAATTGTGTTTTAGTAAACATCAAGCTCATTAGCTTATTCTACCAAGCCAACATTTTAGAGTGAAGATTGATCTCCATGCCTTTGTCCATATCTCATTATGTTAATTAAACTTCTGAATTAATAGGTTATTTTAATATGGCAATTCAAATGGGCAACCTCACATCTCAAGTCAAATTTCATGTGATTGAGTTAACTACATCTTACAACTTGTTGATTGGGGGGTTTGGATGCACAACAAAAAAATGGTACCTTCTACACACCACTAATGCTCTAAGGCTAATGTGAAGAGATCGAAAATAATAATTCGGGAAATCAAGAAAACCTTTTTCATGCAATGGCGTAAAGTACAACAAACCACAACATGGGAATACAAGCAAAAATAATCCACATAATGATTAATTAATACCAATATTGATGCATATATGACACCAACTGGAATATACAATGAAACATGAGATATCAATGCATATTATCAACAATGGATACCAAAATAATCAAGTATTGTGTCAATTTGATTCAAAGATAAAGCATATAGTAAACATCGATTAAATGCAAATACAAAGAATCAAAACAAAAATGATACCATAAATATAAATATGAAAAAAATATACCAACGACACACACACACACACACACACACACACACACACACACATATATATATATATATATATATAGGTATAAAAATCACAAACTGACACAAAACACATATGCTCTACACACTAGCATAGTATCGATGTGTCTAAACATGTGAAATTGAGTGAAGGGGTGTGAACTAGACAAATGAATTATGACCTAATCACTCAAAAATGTCCAAGGAATTATATTTGACTCTAAAACTTAGTGATAAGCACCCAAAAGTGTCTATTTTATACCCCGAATAGGGGCACTTTAGTCGCTCATTTTTAATAAAATTGACCTTATGTTCATATTTTATTATTTCTCAGGTCAATATGATGCCGCAGTATCAAATTGTGCTAATTCGGTGTAATTGCGGCAAAGTAACGGTTAAAAGCGATCAACGAAGAAATCAAAGCAGCTACAAAATCAGAAGTCCTTATTTGAGCTTGCCCAGATGAGTTCTGATACCCTCACCCATTCCCCTACCAATTATCCTAAGCCTAAACTGAATCCAAACCAGTCCCGAGCCTCGTGTGTGTTTAGTTAGTATTTTTATTATTTTTCAGAATTTTTATTTGAGTCGTATATAATTTTTAGGAATTATTTTATATTTTATTTGTGTGTGTATATATATTTTAATATTAAGGTCCGAGTGTTTTTAGTCTGTGTGTTAAGTATTTTTATATATTTTTATGTAAATATATAGGTGTGTGTTTTACTAGATTTTTAGATATTTTTTTATTTTTTTAGTAATTTTTATTTTATTTTATTAGTTTTATTTTATTATTATTATTATTTTATTTTATCTTAATTGTTTTTTATTTTATTAGGTTAGTTTTATTTTTATACTTTTTATTCGAGTCTTTTTGTTAGAGATTCGGAGCTTCATTTTTATTTTAATATATTTTATTTAATGTTATGTAGTTTTATTTTGATTTTTATACAATCTACACACACAATACTTACCCTACACCCACACACACTCAATCAACCCTCTCTCCTCCATCAGTATTCATCATCTTCTCTCTCACCTCTCTCATCTTTCCACAAACCCACGACACCCATTTAACCACTCAACCTCCTGCCTTCACCTCAAACTCGCGTACCCCCAAGGCAGACCGATCCAATCCTTTGCACCCCCTATAAACCCTCACCTTCGGCGATCCATAGATCCTCCATTTTCGGAACAGTCTGAGGCAATAAACTCGGACCTAACCATCCAACTTCGTCCATCAATCGGAATTAAAATTGGGGGAAATCGAATTTTTATTTTATATATAAATTTTTTGGCATTCTTGGGCACCTGACCAGACTGAATCGATTTGTCCTAGAGAGAGGATCGATTCAGAATGGTCAGTGTCGACAGTTTTGAGGTTTTGTTATTAACTCTTAATCTTTTTCCCATATTAAAATAACTCGGGGTTAGACTTTTCAAAACACTTTTTTCACAAACTTTTCAACTAGAAGGCTCCTACATTCTTATTACCTGTCATCTACAAACCCTAGCCCCAAATTTTATCAAGATTAAACCCAAGTTTTGAAGGCTTAATTGTTGTTTTCTCAAGATTGTGCAAAAACGAATATTTCTTAATTTTTCGAGAGGAATGCAAACCATCTAATCAAAATTTTCAACTGACTTTTCAGCAGGCATGAATGGTTCTATTCTCTCTCTTTAGTATGATTCATTTTAAATATTGCCTAAACCTTAATTTAAATAGTTTTCTCAAAAGAAATTAGCAATCTTAATTAAAGAAATTGAAATCTAATTTGAAACCATTTTTGTGAAAAAACTTAATATGGATTAAGACTTGTAACTCTTGTGTGCCTAGGTTAGAGATTGAATTTTTGGTTAATATAGGTATAAGTTTGCATGTAGAAACGATAGTAAATTTATTTAAATGAAAAAGGAATTTATACAATCATATGAAATCATGTACGTATGATAAAAGTAAATTATTGTAGTGTTGAAATTCTGATGCTTGGATAAAATAAATTGTGTTAATTATGACGATGGATTGAATGCATTAAATTGAGTTTAATAGTGATTATATGAGAAATTGCATATTTGTTGATAAATTGTGGGACTTATTATTTCAATTATAATTATCATCGCGGGGACAACGTGATTTTTGGTAGTATTCTCTCACCTTAATTTTAGGAATACTTACTAGGTATAGGACTAGTGGGTGTGCTTTAATTGCGATTAACACTTTCTAGATATGGGAATAGTTAATGTATATTTTTACGGATGGGATATTCCGGGGTGGGGCTGATTTTGGTGTCACTCCATTGATTTGGATAGCCTAGACGCGAGACTAGGAATAGATAATTGATAGAAATTCATCCCATTTAATAGGGTAGGCCGTTTTTGTGTTTTGTAGGCCTCTAGGTATGGTACTAGGGGTGGGTTTGAGGATTTATGCTCTATAATAGGGTGGTGATAATTTAAAATGATGAGAAATTGAGAATTCATTCCTAAGATAATAAACGGGTATTAAAATGAATGGGCGTCGTTAATATGTGCAGGACTGGTAGAATACGCGTTGGATGGCTATTGCGACGTGTGGGTGTGTAGCGTCATAATAAGTATAGGGCTGACATAATATGGGCTGGATGACTATTTTGATGTGTCGTGTGTGGAACCTCATCGATAAGTGAAGGGCTGATAGAATACGGGTCGGCTGGCTGTAGCGAGGGGAATATGGGTGGTGTAAAACTTTAGATGGGAACGAATAAGTGCAGGACATACTGTAGGGTTGGTTGCCTATGACTCCACCACTATAATAATAATAATAATAATAATAATAATAATAATAATAATAATAATAATAATAATAATAATAATAATAATAATAATAATAATAATAATAATAATAATAATAATAATAATAATGTGAGAAAGAAATTTAAATAAATATGGTAACTTTAGTATAATTACCGGATTATGATAATATAAGTTAGACTTAAACTTTGGGGTGACATAATTACGGGATCAAGTATTTGCAGTTTATTTTACCCGCACATTCATAATTATTGAATTTAAATTTAAAGATTCTATTGTGATGTTTATTATGTATAATGATAATGTCTTAGTTCACGGACCCTAATTGGGGAGAGTAACTTGTATTCATGCGGTGGGTGCTGACCCATTTCATTGACTAACATTTTAGGTATAGCACTTGAGTAGCTATATAGGAGTGATTGGAGATATTTTGGAGGTGTAGATGAAGACTTAATTACTTTAGATGCTTTAGTTGATTAGGACTTATTTTCCCTTCTTGTCGCATTTTTATGAGACTTTATATATGGATTTGGTGTGCCACTCGCTTCCATAGTTTTTACGGCTTTATTCAGATATTTATAGTCGGAGAAATTATTTGAGATTATGTTATTTGGAGTTGGATATAAATTTGGAGATTAGCATGGTGATGGATTTTAATATTGCATGAATGGTTATATTTTTGGATCAATTTAATTATTATCTTGAGGAATGAATTTTTATATGTCTCATATCCATCACATGTTAAGAATGATTACTTATTTAGGGATGCCCGACGTAGTTTGGTGGTGACGACTGGCCACCTCGCTTATCAAATTGCGCGAGGTATTACAGATTATTAGACTCTAACCCAGCGAAACACAGATGAATCGGATTACAATTCACTATTTTTCCAAAACTAGGTATCCTCGAGTTGCGGGAATAAAAAATGGTGGAAAGTAATAAATGGCTTGTCAAGAATTCCCATAGATGGTGCCAATTTGTTTTCATCCAAAAACAGTACACAAATTAGCACCTTAGCTTGAGTACACTAATCTTAAACTATAATAGATAAAGGTATATAAATAAAATTTATACTGATCTAGAGCAAGTATTAGAGAAAGAGATGAGATAAAGAGATGGAAACATGGTTTACGTGGTTCGACCCTAAGTGATGCCTACGTCCACATGTGTAGTGTTGACTGTGTTGGTTTCAATGGGCCCAATCCATGGATGAATGATGGTTACAAGCTATAAGGTTCACTTAAGAATTTTGGCGGGGTAGGAAAAGTATATCTCGATCCCCCACAATGAGGGATTGAGCGCTATTTTATAAGTTGACAAAGGAGATTGAGAGAATGTAATGGGACATGTATTGTGCCCTTATAGGTTGGGTAGTTACACCTTTACATGCAAGTGGAGGAGGATTTTAGGGACATGTTATCCTCGTATAGTGGAGGAATATTTATATATCTCCCACATGCATTTGTCTAGTGAGTGCCCTAGATGTCACTTGTATCACTTGGTAAATGTCTATTATAATAATGTTAGGTAACAAAGTTGACTACGATAAGCTAACCGAGTTAAGTTGATCGTCTATGAAACCGGGGCCAAACAAAACGTCATGAGCCGATTAAAAAGATATATGAGATGACCACCTTTAAGCAATAAATGAGTCCAATTGTTGCCCTATGATTAGTTAATGGGTTGCACCATATTTATGGTACAACAGTTGGAGTAACGATGTGGGGATTAAAAGATATATGATTTATATGGCTTATTAAAGTAATCGTTTATTTTCGATTCTTATCACTCGTGCACTAGAAGGTTTTTGTACCCATCTAGGTTGAGTGTTGACTTATGTTGGATTATTATTGTTCATCTTGGTATAATGTGTGGGAGAGTGTAGAAACCCATAACCTGATGTGGATAAATGGTTGTGTGTACCTATTATTATGTAGGTTGAGATGCGAATATGTGATATATAATTTTAGTTGTACATAGCTTTATGTGTGTAGCTATCGTGTGGATATATGAGCCCAAGATATTCCTTTTTTGTTGTTATTCACGGATGCATGGGTCGAGTGAGAACCTAGGGCATGTTATTTCACTAAGGATATGATGAAGAGAACGATCCATTATATCTACACATTATGTGATGATGCATATTTTATTTTTAGGCAGAGTTGTCTTTCTGAGAGTTATCTTTGTGCCTGTGGATATTATTGTTGTATTTGTTGAGTCTTGGGCCAACATGTCTCAATAACCAAGTAAGCTAAGTAGTAGTGTGTCAGGGGGGGGTTCTTGTTTGGATATATCTTGGAAGATGTCCTAAGCACGAAACTTAGTAAGGGTCAATAATTAAGATACGGTTGGACTCTATGACTACTAGTTTATTACTTAGTGCATTACGTAGATGGATTAGTAGCCTTGGTATACTATGGTTTAAGAGTTCACTAGGATATGGTCCTTGACGGTAAGTGATGCCATCCCATATAAAAGTGGATATGAAGGATTCATATGTTAATAATAAAGTAAGTATCCATAACAGAGCTAGAGGTGAATAGGTTTCAATGCATCCTAAGGTCAATTTTTTGAATTAAACAATTTTTTTCCAATTTTAAAAATCTTAACAATTGACTTGATAAAAAAATCTTTTCGAATAACTTGATTAACTCACACAAAGATGAAATTACATGAACCTATATCAAACAAACTTAATCAAGTTCTAGGAAAATTCCTAAGATGAATACTAGATTTACGTGATGTGTATGATCATTTGTGCACAAACTAATTAAACCACACATAATCAAGAATAAGACAATATTTACGAGGGAAAAAAAACCACCAAGAGCTAAAAAACTTCTATGCACCCAATTATAATTTCTACTTGAAAAATAATTTTACAAAAGAAAAGATACCTCACATAATCTTTACCATGTAGTTACCTATGAACCTTTCAACTTTCTCCCGTAGTTAATAAGAATCCACCAAAATCTCCATGCCATGAAAAAAGATGTCCATTCTCTTCCTTAAAATCGCACCACACTTATAATTCTCTAATAATTTAGAATGCCTCCAATTTTAGATCATGGAGTAAAGTATCAAAGAAATTCACTTGATAATAGAATGAATTGACAAATCTAGCATGAACATCTAATTAAATCCACTTTTAATTATCTTAAAAATACTTTGGATAGAAAATAGATAAAATTTTCAAAAAAAATTGAAGAAAAAGTGAGATTTGGTTATAAGAGAGGTCAAAGAGCCCTCACCTTTCGAAAAATGGTTAGATGGATATTTCAATTGAGTAAAATTATGATCATTAGAAATTGGAGGGAAATTGGCCTTTAAATAGATATTTCTCATAATATGGGATCGTTGTGATCACGGTGCACTTTTTTAACTGACGATTGCTGGCAGTATAGAATCATGGCCAAGGCCATGCACATGGGCTCACGTTATAGTCGTGCGAATGCCATCATGCGCATGAGATCAATATGAAGTCGTGCGAATAGTTAAGCCACAAAATCATTTTCAAAATGCCTTAACAAGTTCAACCAATTAAGCCAGCTCCCAAAACAATTTAGAATATCTTTGAGTCTGTTTGAAATCACTTAGTTAAGCAATTTTAAAAATCCTCACACAGTTTTAGAAAAAAGTCTGTGCATTCTGGAATCGGCCGCCGCCAAAAAATGTCGGGCTTACTAAATAAAATACCCTACTCAACATGTGACAGAATTATGAGACAATACAACTTTTATTCCACAAGATAATACGCAATAAAATCCAACGAATCTAAAAAAAGCCAACTAATAATATCCATCACCATTCTAATATTCCAAAATAAGTCTAACTCCAATTTAAATATAACAACCCAAATGAAATAATCCAACTATAAGTATCCGACGGAATCCATAAACAATTTTGGAACCTATTGTTGCACCAGATCCATAAATGGAAGTCTCATAATAAAAGTGACGGAATGGAAAGTAAATCTAAACTAAAGAAAATATAATAAATCTCCACATGTACTCCAAATATCTCTAATACATCCTATGCAGCTACTCCAGTAACTAAACCTGAAATATTATTACACGCAATGGGTCAGAGTCCACTGTGTGAATACTAGCTACTCCTCCCAATGGGGGCTCGTTAACCTAGATAATAGGATTTTACATAATAAACACCATAATAGAACATTTTAAATTAAACGAGATATATATTAACGTGCGGGTAAAAATATAAACTACTACCATCTACCCACATAACTAAGACACCTTAATTATTTAAGTTCAATTATTTCATTTCAACTATGATTTAAATATTAGCTCTTATTCTTACTTAATTCAAGTATCCAATTATTTTTATTCGTGCGACACTACTATAATCAGTTAAGCCCTTATCGGTCCAACACACACTCTTGGTGCACTTAAGTTCCAACACATCGCACCCATTCCCCTCACTATAGTTAGTCAGTCCAATTTCTATCAGCTCTACACGTACTAGTGAGATTCCATGCACGACACGTCACTATACCCAGTCAGCCCATTTTCTGTCAACCCTGCACATACTCGTGACATCAACATGCACTTATGTCACTATAGCTAGTCAACCCGATATCTATTTGCCCTGCACGTACTCGCGATGCAAATTCATTTCAATAGTCGTTCTAAGTCTTAGGCATTAATTCTTAATTTTTCTGAAGTTATCATTATTTTCTATTAGACCCACCCTTTTATTGAGCATAAATTTCTCAAACTACTCGTAGTCCCTTACCTAGAGGTCTCCAAAATGCACATGCCACCTACCCTTCCATTTAGGAAGAAAATATACGAATAGCTATTAACTAGCCTCACACCTAGGCTAACTATCCAGCGGAAATAACATACATTTCAACCCCACTCCGGAATCATCCATCTGTAAAAACCCACACTATCTAGTCCCATACCTAGAAAGCATTACCAACAACTAAGGCGTGACTACTAATTCCATACCTAGAAAGAAACCTAAAAATAAGGTGAAAGCACTAACTACCCCAATAATCCCATTATCCCCGCGATGTCAAATATTAATACAATAAACAAATCACATATGGCATATTTTTAACTTATAACCACAATCTTTAAATTAATCACAAGATCACTATTTATCTAAATTATGTCATTAAATTATAACATTAATTAAACAATTTGTTTTCTCATCAATTTATAAAATTTTCATTCACATGCATATTTGGGGGAACATATAACAATAAATCTCTATTGTACAAGATGCACATAATTAACATAGTTTTACGTGTCGAATTAATTTCAAAATATCAAAATATTTATTCTGCATGCGAATTTCATAAATTCTAACGGAATCCCAACCTCTAATCTAAATATTCAAGGGGTTTGAGTCTTAATTCATATTTAAGATTTGAATAAAAATCTCTACTAATTTTATTTTCACTTTCCCTAATTAGTCTTTCTAATTGATTTTAAGAAAATAATTATTAATATTTTGGTAACATTAAAAATGCATAATACCAAAGGAGAACAATAGAAGTATTCTTTCCGGTAAAAATCATTTGAAAAATCTGATCTGATGGTTGCGTTCCTCTCGAAAAAAAAACAAAAAAGGAGCTCGGACTATCTTGAGAAATCTTCATCTAGTTCTTTGAATTGAAGTACTCTTCCATTATGGGAGGTTCTTGGTTTAAGAGAAGGCTAAATATGTTTTAAAATAAAAAACCCGTATCTTTGTGTTTTTATATAAAAATAATTTATGTCCTACACAACTCTAGAATGGGAGATTTTTAATTTTGCAAAATACACAAGCGAATTGGTTTGCCCCTCTATCCGAACCGGTTTCCCCCTTATTTTATAAAATGCAAATCTCTCATCTTTTGACTCCGATTTAAATTTCGGTAAAAATATCTTTTTATATAAATCAAGATCAACATTTTTAAATATGAAAGTAATGAATTTCCAAAAATTTATTTTTTTTACCCGATATTTTAAATTCCCAACAATTTTCATGTTTTAAAAACATGGGGTGTAACATACTTCCATAGTATAATAGGAATTTCATCCTCAAAATTTGACAAAGCGTAAATGCGTAAAATAAAATAAGGCTCACATATGCCTATCCGTAGAATGCCACAATTAGGCGCCCATACACCCAATCCTATACACACCTACACCGTGCACAAAATATAATATATATTAACTATATATAAAAACATATCTATGAAAATAACGGCGTACCACGCTCTCCCACGAATCACCACTCGATTCTCTCTTTAAAAGTCATCGCAATACTTAAGTCCTCAAATTAAATCACATCACCAAATTGATACTTATGATACCTAGCATTTGCACTACTGATTTACAAAATAAATCTCATTTCCAAAATCAATTCAAAGTATTCTCCCATCAAGATTACTAGTTCTAACCTCAATGCCTACAAATTCCTTAACACAAAACTGCTTATCTCCAAGAAACACCGCTAAAACATATGATAGACTCAATACCTTAAGGAGTACGAATTAACAAAGGAAATCAAAGATCGCTAATGCCAAAGCTAAATTGACTCATAACCTACGAGACCTAAGATCACGATCTGATACCATCTGTAACACCCTGCCCCTTCTGGTGTCAACCGCTGCCAAACTACATTTGGCATTACTAAATAAAATACCATTCTCAGCATATGACTGAATTATGAGACAATGAAACTTTTATTCCACAAGATAATATGCAATTATATCCAAAGAATATAAAAAAAATCCAACCAATAGTATCCATCACTATGATAATCCTGCAAAATAAATCCAACTCCAATTTTAATATAACAACCCAAATGAAATAATCCAACTATAAGTATCAAACGAAAACCATAAAAAACTATGGAACCGATTGTTCCAGTTGTAGCAACCCATTATAATACCCCCTAACTTCTTCTAAGGTCTTTAGCACCTCCCTTTATCATTTCAAACCTAAGTCACACCCCGGGTACTGACCTAAAGGCCATCGGGCGCTCCCAAGCTCCGATTGACCAAAAGTCAAAGTCTTCATTTTGAATGAGACTGAATAATCTTTAAAAGGAACTGAAACCCCTTTCCAATGGTCAATCCCGTGCGCGATTCTAACTTACCATGTGAATGAACGACCCGTTTTCCCTCGAAACTCGATCCGGATCAACTGAGACTGAATGAATGAATGAAGGGCAATGAAAACTCTTTTCAACGGTCCACCTCATGCGTGATTCTGACTTACAGGACGGACGAATGATATGTTTTACTCCGAAAGGTCACCGAGCGCTTCCAGGCCTCGGTTGACCAAAAGCAACTCCCCAAACTGAGTCAAGCTCTTTGTAATGTCGAAGTACATCTCCTCACCTTTCCAACGGTCCACCCCTTGCACGATTCTGACTTACCATGTGGATGAACGATCCGTTTGTGTCCGACGATCCCCCGTCCAAAGGACCAACGAACGCTTCCGAGCCACATTTGACCCAATGTCAACTCCCAAACATGGTAGAATTCCAAATACTTTCAAAGGTCTCCAAATTACCTTTCCAATGGTTTGCCCCGTGCACAATTCGGATCAACGGTCCGCGCACTACGACTGGTTTTTCGAAGGAACCTGAAAGAGACTACCAAACGGCAGGCTCCAAACCCTGCCTATTGGCAGTGGGCCTAAACACACCTGCCGAATGGTAGGACCAGAGCTATGCCGATCGGAAATGTCCTGGACCTATAAAAAGGAGGGCCCGACCTCATTTCAAAAGAGGAGGAAGATCAGAGATCCATTACTCTCAGCAAGCTCAGAAAATCCCTCTCGAAGTCAGCGTGATTTCCACATCCAAATCCCTTTCCAACCTTCACCTTTCATCACCTTTTTCATCAAACTTGGTGAATTAAGTACCCTTCATCATCATCCAAGTGCAAGGGCTACTCTCCAACATCCATATTCTTCAAGAAGGTCCAACTTTCTCCACTCTCTCCTTAAATTCTCCTAAATTTGCATTAATTTATTTTGTTACTTAGTACTTTTATTCTCTCATCTCACATATCCTAATATAATTTTTATCTATTATTATTTCACATCTCTTATTTTCATATAAATAAAAACCAAAGAAAACAAGAAAAATAGGATTTTCTCATAGGAAATTCTCACAACTAAAACATTTTCTTACACACACACATATACGAGAAGTCCCCGATTGAATTTATGGGATAAATCCCACCCCTCATTTTTCATACGAACTACGTGGACTTTGATGCCTCTATAGGCTACGTAGGAGTCTCGGGGTAAAACTTGAGACTCGAGTCCTTTTCCTAATTTTTCCTATTTTTTTCTATATTCTTTAAACTTAACTCTCTTAGATTCTATATATTTAAATATACGTATATTTGTGCTTAGTGGCGTATTATTCCATATGTGTTATCGTTCCATTATAATGATCTACTCTAGGATAATCGCGTAAATCCTATTTTTCTAATATTACTTTTAAGAACATTCCTATGGATGATTTGTTTTATCTCTTCCATGATACCAGTCGATGATTCCTATCTCCACTATATATATATACATGCACACATATCACGGGGAAATAAAGGAAGATAGTAATAACCCATGAGACACCGTAAGGGCGGAATGGGTGCCTAACACCTTCCCATTTCATAACTTAGCCTCCGGACCCTTTTTGAATAATTTTGGTTTCATATGTATCAGTATGTCTTTGGATGTTGTCCTTCGGGATGGTTCCCATTTTTCTTTTGTCTGTTTTGAGTAAAATAGACTGGCGACTCTATCTCTCTACATTTTCACCTCATCACCGACGCCGGCCTAAGCGCTCCCGAGAGGGATGCGCGGGACTATGATCCTCCCGAGATGAAGGGGAGACACCCCCCTCTTCTTTGCCACTCCCTCCGCGAGGATCCAGAAGTGGGATGGCCACAGTGGCGACTCTGCTAGGGAATACTTCATTTTGAGGGCTAGACTCTATTTACACGGGTGCTTTATTTTCTTATACATCCCCCTATTTGCATGTCCCCCTTTACTATTCATGTGTACCTAATGCTTATGCTTTCACTCGCACACTTGTAGAAAAATTCTCCATGTACACTTCACACCACGTGCACCTAGGATCACATATATCCCCATATTGCACGCATCACCCATACTTGGTATACCATTGGTACTCATACTTTGCTCCCTGTTGGGCATGATCAAGAAAGATACTCTCATAAGATACTAATAAGAGAATCATGCATGATTCACACGATATCATCAAAGAGCATTGTGATTGACAAAATTTTATCCGGCAACTAGAGAGTCACTTCGTAATGGGCGCTAGTCCGGTAGGGCACAGTTAGCCTAAGAGATATGGCTCTCACCTTCCATTGTCCAAGTACCTTCGACGTATATCGAACAGTTCCCCCGAATCATACCGCTTGACTGAAGTCATGATGGGAGGTATATCGCAGGGAACTAGTTCACGTACGTCGAGTATATCGAATTCTCTCTCACACGTACCGTCCCCTCGAGGTATATGGTGAGGCAATTCACGTACACTCAGGTATATCAAATGGCTTATCCACACGTACTGATTGCCCTCAAAAGCAAGACGTATATCGTGAAAGCCATGCCAAAGGGTGGAACCTTTTCCGATTCACCCAATCAACTGCATACCCGCATATAGGCGTCAAGCCTAGGACACACATGTTAGATTACCGATTTCAACCCGAAACTCTGTCGAAATTTTGGGTCGACTTGCCACCTAAATTTTTGCGCATTTTTAAAAATGGGACCCTTCCCGTGAGCTTGGTTATAAGTCCATCCATAACTTTGCAGATGTTACAAACTCAACTTTTCCATGCTTGGGTCCCATCCGGCATTTCATTTTTCATTTAGGAGAATTTAATACAAGTGAGAACATAATAATAATAATAATCATGCTAAGACCCCTCTCCCAAAATATTTCTCCTTCCTTTTTCAAAAAATTCAAAAATATTCCTCCCTTCTTTATCAAAAATCCAAAAATATTTTGTCTTTCAATCTCAAAAATAAAAAAAATGTTAAAAATATTTTCCTTCTTCCTTTTTAAAAATAAGACCGTTTTACGCCTTCTCTGGTCGATCGCACGTCCTTAGCCTGGCTCCTTATTGGCTTCGATCTTCAGTCAAATCACCCCGGAGCTCCGTTTGTTCCCTTGGTAGTTCTTCTGAGTTCAGTATCCATCCGCTTTCCGTGGAGAACACATATCAAGTACTAGTTGCGCATCCAGATCTGACGGCAGTTTTAGCTCAGCTCGTGTCCAAGATTGACAACCTTCAGACTGAAGTCCGAGAGATTCAACGAAACTAGGTTCCTGTTCCTCAAGAGCCTGAGGCCTTATCCCTAGCTCTATGGGTCCACTCGAGAGTATTTGGGTTCCCAAAGATTATCAACATGCTCCACATGCTCCTTTTGTTAATGGGTCGCCGCCTGCCCAGCTTCCTATGCCAAACATTGCCCAGCCTAGGGCTAACTTGCCTGTGATCGTTGATCCGAAAGAGAAAAAATTGAACAAGGTCAAAGAAGATCTCAATATGCTAACTAAGAAGTTCGACCAAGTCATTATCTTCGGAAATTACATGGACTACACCCACATGTCTCCTTATCCAAAGGCGAGGTTACCCGAGAAGTTCAAGATGTCGAATATCGAGAAATTCGGAGGAAGTGGACCACTTAATGTTCATCTTCGTAGTTATCACCATTCCATGACTCTCCTAGGGGCTTTTGAAGAAGTGATGTCCCAATTATATCAGTAAACTTTATAGGATAACGCTCTTCGATGGTTTTTATCTCTCAAGGACTCCAGAATTCGTAGCTAGGAGGATGTAGCCCGTGAATTCATGTCGCAGTACAAATATAACGAAGAGCTTCAGGTCACCTTTCGTGATTTAGAACTACTCAAATAGAACTCTGGGGATTCAGTCAGTAACTTCATAGCCTGATGGAGGGAAAATGCAACCACTATGACCAATCGACCATCCGAGGAAGAACAAGTCAACATAGTGAAGAAGAACTTCTTTCCCCATGTCCAAGCAACCATGGGAGGACAATTTTATCCCCACTTTCGAGCTCTCAGAGAAGAAAGAGTAGAAATCGAGGAAGGTCTTGCTAAAACAGAGGTTGAGCTAAAGAAAGTGTCCAGACATTTCACCCCCAGAAAATATAACAAACCTTCTAGTGCTGCAGTCTCAACCATTAACAACATCTCTTAACCAACCACTTCGTGGGCACCAGAAAGCCGCCCTGTCCCAGTCCGAAAGGAATACACCGAGATCCATTATCCCCTCTCCAAATTTCATCAAGCCCTGTTAAGTCGAAACCTCATCAAGCCCTTGGATCCCCATCCATTTCCCAATCCACTTCCAAGAAACTTCAAGGCAGATGCCCATTGCGACTTTCACCAAACTGTTGGTCATACCACTGACCAATGCTTTCACCTTCGAAATGTAATCCAAGGTCTATTTGACCGGGGTTTCATTTCCCCACTAGCCAATCCTAAGCCAAACACTACTAATAACCCACTCCTAAATCATACCAATGCTATATTCCTAGAAATAAACCCAGAATTTGATCCCTCAACTCAAATCACACCCATACACTCTCCCAAACCTCTCTAAACTTGCCCATATTTCCTCCTACACCCTGTTAGCCTCGCTGATCGAGCACTATCACTCCTTACCAGAGCATGCATCGCTGTCCGTACCCATCCTGAAAATGGAGGTATGGAATTATCAAAAATGTTAAACCAACTCCTAGAGTTCGGGCTGAAATTTCCCTCACAAATGATCATTGATTACCAGAGGTTCAGCACGATGTTCTTGAAAGAAAGAAAATGGGCCCGAGAGTCAGACAGTTAGGTGGTACCAACCTATGAAGTCAGCCTGGATGACGTCGTACAGATCATAGCAGAATTATTCAGGAAAACCAATGACATTTGCAGTATGATCGAGTTACTTGATACTCTGAAATTACAAGGGCTCCTGGTCCATTTACCCTTAAATATCCCCAGATAATGGGAAGACCTGTATGAAGAAGCCATTGAAGTTGTGAAATCCATTTACTTTACATGGAAAGACAGAGTTGTTGCCACCGGATGGGGGGGAGAGAGAATTCGAAGATTCGAATAAAGAACAAGCTTTTCATGTCTTCCCAGCTGCACCGAAATGCTTTGATCAAGTTGCTCACTGGACCCACAGTTCCTCCTTCTACTACACCAGAAGAAGGGATAAATTTAGTCGGATCCTTGACATCTACCCGAATGCTATCCTTTTTCGAAGAAGAAATCCCCAGATTTGGGCCAAACTACAATCATGCACTCAACATCTTCGTCGAAGTTATGGGGAAAATTGTACCACTCTCTCTTGTCGATAATGGATCCGCCTTGAATGTCTGCCCATTAAGAACCTTCAAATGTTTAGGAATGAAGTAAAGTGACCTCGCTCCAACTTCCGCTGCTGTATGTGCCTACGATAATACCCGCTGGGAGGTGATGGGATCCATAAAACTTGTCATAGGGGCTGACCCTATAAACCCGGTCACTGAATTCCAAGTTATTAACATCCCAGCTTGTTTTAACATGTTGCTCAGACGACCTTGGATCCATAGTATCAAGGGTGTGTCTTCCTCACTCCATCAGAAATTGAAGTTCTTTACCGACGAACGAGTCATCACCATTTTGGGCGACGATGATAATGCCGAGGGTGTAAGTACCAACAGTCCAATCCTTGAGATACAACACGGGTCAAATGATATGCTCCTATCAGGATTCCGAGTTGAGCCACTTTTACTCCCGGTAGGGAACGATTTCAAAGAAGGAGTTTGTTCAGAATACGGCCCTCATGGAAAATCAATGTGATTCAGATGTTTCGAAACATGCACTTCATGACCGGACTGGGGCTAGGGCAAAGAAAACAAGGGATACTTGAGCCCATTGAACTGAATAAAGCCTTCCCCCCTTGTGGTTTTAGCTATCAACCATCAGAACAAGAGCTCAGAATGATCCGCCAGTCTTGACCAAAGAGAAGACTAGACTGCATTCAGACTATCCCAGGTGACTCCTTGAATGGACAATTCATCAAAGAAGGTAAGGACTTTCCCTTTTGTGGATTTCCAGAACTATGATATGACCATATAGAAAAGAAGATGAAACCCAGAATGGAGATGTTTTTCCAAGACAGCTACCCATGGGCTGAAAGTTCCCAACACCATATACAACCGCTTATCAAAGATACCGAAGAGACTGAGGAAAGTGAATCTGAGGACTCGTTCAATTTGTAGACACTGGGGCTGACACTCTGCATGGTTCATTAAAGCACTACATCACTGGATCCATCCCACTTGATTAAAGCTAGTGATACACCTTTCCTCAACTGGCATGCTACGTTGGTTCTACTCGTTGAAATCCCACCTAACCGCAATGTTTACCCCATTTCTTCTTCTGTTGTCTATCCTTGCTCAATTGTAATCGAGACCTCCTTTGATGAGATTCTCAATGCTATTTTTCCTATCAATGAAATAAATTAAGATTTTGAGTATCTTGTCGTGCCTTACATTAACTGTTTAGATTCTAATAAAACTTTTAATGATGATGATTTTGCAAATTAATAATTCTTAAACGATCTAAATAAGGTTAATAACAAACAACATAACCGCGCTCAAGTTAATGAAGAAGAGACTGTTATTATTAACCTTGGTTCTAGTAGCCAACTGCGCGAGATTAGGATAGGGGCTACCCTTGATGAGCATGAGCGCGCACAACTTGAAGAATTATTGAAGGAACTCGTAGATGTTTTCACATGGTCCTATAACAATATGCTCGACATAAATCCTGAAATTTCTCAGCATGAAATCCCTACTCTTCCATATTACAAGTTGGCCAAACAAAAGTTGAGAAAGCTCTGCACCGAATGGTCGCTCAAAGTCAAAGAAGAGGTGGTCAAACAACTGAATGTGGGATTCATTCGCGTGATCGAATATCCCACATGGCTAGCCAACATAGTGCCTGTACCAAAATCAGGAGGGAAGGTTTGGATGTGTGTAGACTATCGGGATTTGAATAAAGCCTCTCCAAAGGATGATTACCCGCTAACCAATATCAACATGATCGTGGACAACATAGCCAGTCATGCTCTCAAGTCATTCATCGATGGGTTTGCGGGATATAACCAAATAAAAATGCACCCAGATCACTAAGAAAAAACCGCATTCATCACCCAATGGGGAACCTTTTGATACATAGTTATGCCATTTGGTCTCAAGAATGCTGGGGCTACCTACCAGAGGCCTACCATAACCATCCTGCACGATCTGATTCACAAAGAAGTTGAGCTTTATATGGATGATATAATTATCAAATCGAAAACTAGAGAAGGTCATGTTCCCGCTCTCCGAAAGTTCTTGGAATGAATGCGACGATATTAGAAGAGACTCAATCCACAGAAATGTGTATTCGGCGTTACAAAGGGAAAACTCTTGGGATTCATAGTCAGTGAAAAAGGGATAGAAGCAGATCCTGCCAATCTAAAAGCCATACTTGAGATGCCACCTCCTCAAACGGAGAAAGAAGTTTGTGGTTTCCTTCAAAAATTACAATATATCAGCTGATTGATCAGCTCGCTCACCTCCATCTGTGAACCGATTTTCAAACTCCTCCGAAAGGATTCAACCAAAGTTTGGAATGAGGCCTGCCAAGAAGCTTTTAACCAAATCAAATAATACATGACTCAACCTTCGATAATGATGCCACCACAGCCTGGTCTCCCCTTGCTTCTATACCTAACCATAACCTACACTTCAGCTGGGGCTTTGCTAGCTCAATACCTTGAAAATTCTAGCAAAGAAAGATCCATCTATTACACCAATCGTAAACTGGCCGGGTACGAAGTCAACTACTCTTCTTTGGAAAAAGCATGCGTCACGCTTGTTTGGGTCACCCAAAAGTTTTGATATTACATGCTCGCCTTCCCCATTAAACTTGTATCCCGAATGGACCTCATCAAGTACCTTCTTGAGAAGCCCTCCTTATCCAGCCGAATGGCCCGGTGGTTGATGCTCCTAACTGAGTTTGATATCATGTATGTCACGTAAAAAGTCATGAAAGGAAGATCCATCTCTGAATACCTCGCTGATTACCCCATGGAAGAATTTGATGACTGGATCTCCGAATTCCCAGATGAAAACATCCTCTACACCGCTCAAGACGACCTCCGATGGCAAATGTTCTTTGACAACGCTGCCAACCAAAAGGGATATGGCATTGGGATACTTCTGATCGCCCTAGATGACTCCCACACTCCCATCTCCATCAAATTGGATTTCCCCTACACCAATAATATGACTGAATACGAGGCATGTACGATAGGCCTCAAAGTTGCCCTCAAGAAAGGAATTTAATGCCTAGATGTCTACGGGGATTCTGCCCTCATCCTTGGTCAAGTGCTCAGAAAATGGAAAGTCAAGGACGAGAAACTCAAACCCTTCCATGCCCACTTAGAAGAACTAGACTCTCAATTCCAAGACATCACATTCCACTACCTACCTCGAGTAAAAAATAACCTAGCCGATACCCTTGCTACCCTAGCCTCCATGGTCGACATGCCTGAAGGAATAACAATTCCCCCCTTACTAGTTAAAAAGTAAGATAAACCAACTCATTGCCACCATATTGAGCTCATCACCAAAAAAGATCTAGAGCTAGTCAATTGCTGGTATTATGATATCTGGTACCTCCTCAAGCACGGTAAGTATCCCGAGGGTTCTAATAAGAAAGATCGAGCAACCCTCCAAAGATAGGCCTCCCAGTACATCATCTGTTACAAAGAACTGTTTAAGAGAAACTTTAATGGAACCCATCTACACTGCATCGCTGGGGATGATATTGAAGAGGTAATGTAGAGAATCTACAACGGGGATGTGGACCCCACATGAACGATTACATGCTTGCCAAGAAGATCATCCGATAAGGATACTACTGGACCACCACGATCCAGGATTCCACCGCCTATGTCCGGATATGACTCAAATGCCAACAGTTCTCCAACCTTTAACACATGCCTCCGTGAGAATTATACAATATGAATTCTCCCTGGCCATTCTCCACTTGGGGCATCGACATCATAGGGAAGGTTACACCCAAGGCTTCCAACGGACATGAATTCATCCTGGTTGCTATTGATTACTTAACCAAATGGGTCAAAGTCGAGTCATACACGGTCCTGAATGCCAAGAAAGTGGCCTAACTCATCAAGAAAAACATCATCTGCTGATATGGGGTCCCGCACGAGCTAGTGTCAGATAACGGGTTACATTTCGAGGTAAAAGTCATAAAAGTGGTCAACGAGTATGGGATTCAGAGACACAAATCGTGTCCTTACCGACCTCAAACCAACGGTGCAGTCAAAGAACCTCAAATCCATTATCAGTATAAAGACCGAAAGCTGTCGAGATTAAGCCGACCGAATCCCATATGCCCTCTGGGGCTACCGAACCTCAATCCGAACCTCTACTAGGGCTACCCATTACTCTATAGTCTATGGCATGGAAGCAGTCCTACCCGTGAAGCTAGAAATATCCTCCTTACGCCCCATGCTTAAAAGCAAGGTCAGTGAGGAGGACTGACATCAAAGCCTCCTCGACGAGCTGTCACTCTTGGACAAAAGGAGACTGAAGGCGTTGGATCATATACAAGGGTACCATCGCCGCATAGCGCATTCATTTAATAAGAGAGTCGAGGTCTGCGGTGTCCGAGAAGGGGATTTAACCCTTAAAGAAATAGTAGAGCCCATCTTGGACCCCAGAGGGAAATTCAAGCCCGATTTGAGAGGCCCATACATTGTCAAAAAGATCTTATTCGGCGGTGCCGCCATGCTCACTGACTTAGATGGAGAAGAGATAGTCCATCCAATCAACCTGGACCATCTTAAGAAATTTTACCCCTAGTCCTAAATCTCGGCGCGCTATGACTCTTCTCATCTCCCTTCTATTCTAAAAAAAAATCCCTTCATTCCCCTCTACCTAGAACTACGTGGGCCTGATCTTCTGCAAAAATCATTCCCAGAAAAATTGAAAATTTTCAAAAACCCCAAGAGGTACGTAGGCAGCTCATACATCTTACATGAGCACGACCCTTTTTTTTCATAAAAAAACTATTATTTTCTTATCTCCGAGAATGACTCTCCATTCTAACATATATTTGAACAAAAGGATTATGCATGGGTTAGCGATCGGTATAGATAATTCAAAATACAAAATTCATTAAAAGGCATAGCTAGATGATAAAAAACTTATTTATTTCACTAATAGGAGATTACAATACAATTACGTAAGAAAAGGAACGGATGACTCCCTTCCCTCTACCTTCCTAAAAAGCTAAATAATTCCCAAACTTATTTCTCGGTACAAAATAAACTCCTCCCAAGAGCCTTACCCACAACTACCAGAGGAGCCCGCTTCATCGTCATCATCTACATCCTGGGGTACCGAAGCTTCCCCTGCCTGAATGGAGTGTCCCAAACGCTCTATGGACCGATAAGCTCGAACCAAACTCGGAAAAACTACCACATTTCCCTCCATGGTATCAGATAAGACAATCCATCTTTGTCTAGTCTCCACTACCAACATCTTACTAACTATGCTTCTCCACAGCCACTTCATATAATCCCCAGGGACATGCCAAACTCTCCCAGCAAACTGAGAGGGACGGGTCGACGGACTCCGACTCTCGCACAAAGAGCCAAGCTGTCACGACCCCGACCCAAAATAGTATTAGGGAACGAGTGTCTTGACATGCCACCAAGGCAACAAATATTCCGATTTAATTGTTTCCTTAAATAAATGCAACGGAAATATTATCACATGGTTATGAATCGTAAAATACTGAAAGTAAAGGAATTACGTCATCAGAGCTTTCTAAAGGAAACTTCATATATATTAAAAGTAACAACGAGTTACAACTTAAGAGAAAATTTAAACCTTATTACAAGAGAGCCAGACATGCTCTAAATAAACATTTTACAAAAAGAGCTCTAAAAGCTAAATCTTCAATATAGTCCATTTTCATTCCGTCCGTGAGCCTAAACGTTTCCTGAAAAATGGTTATTTATACAACATCAGCTAAAAGCCGAGTGAGGTTCAATCTCCAAATATTCCAAGGTTTTTAGAAAAAAAATACCTATTCAATTTAGAACAGAAGGTATATACATAGAGATAGGAATTTCAATTAATATATATATAAAGTAAATGACAATATATATATTCAGAATAAACAGTTCAGAACAGAACAGATAAAACAATTGAGCATGTGTCAATTATTCAGTTTTAGTGGCCATGTACACTCTAATACCCAGACAGATAGTGTTATCAAATGTTTCCACCCGATAACATCACAAACAGATAATCATGATTTCTGGAACAACGCCTTGTTTAGGGCACACCAGCGATAAACCAGCTGGGAAGGTACCACCCAAATATTTCCACCCGGTAGTCAAGGCCAATATAGTAAGAGAGTTTCCATAGGCCGAATCAATAATTTCAGAATTCAAATCAGATGTTTATATGGAGAAATATAAACATATAACAAACGACGGAATCATCGGTATCAGATGCATTTTGAGAATAAAAGCATTTCACAAAATAAACATAGTTTGCATAATATAATATAAGCAAAATGCGCAAGAAATTGCATAGAGTACTCACCCAAAATGGAGGTCAAATTTACTGGTATTGAGTCTTCGATCACACGTTAATCTGATAAAGATTTAAGTACACGTTCTAAGGTCCAGTTTATACTATACTTTAATAATAACTTCCTCTTTTAAGGGATTACTGAATCTCTATTTGTTAATTTTTAAAACTCATTGATCGTAATTGAAGAATTCAATTCATAGTCTCTCCTCATCAGTCGGTTCCCAGTAGAGATGGAGGGTCACAGGGGCACCACTTAAATACCATCTCATCTAGACAGAACATTTCCGGATTCATTCCCAGTAGAGATAGAGGGTCACAGGGGCACCACTTAAATACCATCTCATCTAGACAGAACTTCACCGGGCCTGACTTTGGAATTACTTAAATCGGATTCCATAATAACGACTAATTTCTTTGAAAAGAATCATTTTTAAAAGCGTATAATTTCAAACAAGTTTATAAAATCAACTTGGATTTGTTCTAAATTTTAAGTTTTGATTAGTGAATTCTTTATTGTACTTTACCAGCATAACTACTAAGTAAAGCTATAAAACAATAAATTAAAACTATAAAGATGCATTATAACATTAAGATTACCTTAAGATGAATATCCCTAAGAGCTTCTTCTTAAACTTTCTCACACTTTCTCTCACTATTTCTTTCTATAATTCTCAAGGAATTGGTGTGAGTTTCAAATGAACCCTAAGGCCCTATTTATAGGTTTTCAAAAGTATTATGGTGTTGACACGTGTCTGGATGATAAGGTTCACTTTGGTGAGTCGTCGTTCACGTGTCGTGCAACGGATCAGCCTTGCAGTCTTGGTTTACCAAACGGCGACACGTGTTTTTTCCTTTTTCTAGAGGATTTACATGAGTTTTATCCTTTCCTATAAAGGTGACACGTGTGAAGTGGATATGTTCAAAAACCGAGCACGAGGTGTCGAGGATAGGTATTAAGGGTATAAGGGTCATTTCACATATGAAGGGTATTTTGGTAATTTCACACTATATATATTGAATATTTCTTAGAGGTCCTTGAAAATATTTTATTTACAAAATGGCCCATTTTATATTTTTATTTTAGTCCTTAAAGTTTCATAAAATTATATTTTCTACCCCAAAACTTATTATTTGCCTTAAGATATGTCATAAGACTTCGATTTGATCCAATTTACAGTTGATTCTCCGTAAATAAAAAATGGGGGTTTGTTATATTGATAGCCAATAATACCACATATCTAATAATACAACATTTATAAGATAATAAGTAACATAAGAGTGTAAAAACAAACTATATATAAAAGTGGGGTCATTACATCCTACCCTCCTTATAAAAAGTTTGGTCCCCAAACTTTACTTACATTAATTTTCAAAAAGGTATGGATATCGCTCCTTTATCTCATCTTCCCGCTCCCACGTTGCTTCTTCAATAGAATGATTCCACCATAATACTTTAACTAGTGGAATAACCTTGGTTCGTAATATTTGATCTTTATGATCCAAAATTTCCACTGGATGCTCAATGTACGACAAATCTTCTCTAACTTGAAGAGGCTCATGACTTAAGATATGTTTTGGATCTGGGACATATTTCTTTATCATTGATACATGAAACACATTATGTACACTAGAGAGTTCCGGTGGTAAGGCTATTTTATACGCAACAGCTCCTATCCTTTCATGGATTTCAAAAGGTCCTATGTATCTTGGGCTCAATTTCCCTTTCTTCCCAAATCGTATTACTCCCTTTGCAGGCGATACTCGCAAGAACACATAATCTCCTCTTTGGAATTCTAACTGTCGGTGTCAATTGTCAACATAACCCTTTTGACGGCTTTGAGCAGTTCGAAGTCGGTCTTGTATTAATTTCACCTTCTCTGTTGTGATCTGAATCAATTCTGGTCCCAATAATTTTCTTTCCCCAACTTCTACCCAACATGTAGAGGAACGACACCTTCTACCATAGAGTGCCTCATACGGAGCCATTTGAATACTTGCTTGATAGCTATTATTATATGCGAATTCCACTAACGGTAAATGATCATCCCAATTCCCTTTCAGATCAAGTACACATGCCCTAAGCATATCCTCTAAGGTTTGAATGGTTCTCTCAGATTGTCCATCTGTTTGAGGATGAAAAGCAGTGCTAAAATTCAATTTTGTCCCCATGGATTCTTGTAGGCTTTTCCAAAAGCGAGACACAAATCTGGGGTCACGATCAGAAACAATTGAAATTGGGGTTCCATGAAGCCTAATAATTTCCCGCACATACAACTTAGCTAACTTCTCTAAAGAATGGGTAATCTTAATGGCAAGAAAATGAGCAGATTTAGTTAACCTGTCAATAATTACCCAAATAGAGTCATTACCATTTGAACTCCTTGGTAAACCTATCACAAAATCCATAGTGATATGTTCCCATTTCCACTCAGGGATAGGCAGTGGTTGTAGCAATCCTGATGGTCTCTGATGCTCAGCTTTTACTTGCTGACAAACCAAACACTGAGATACAAATTCCGCTATCTCCCTTTTCATGTTATTCCACCAAAATACTTCTCGAAGATCCCTATACATTTTTGTACATCCGGGATGTAATGTGAATCTTGAGTAATGACTTTCCTCCAAAATTTGCCTCTTTAGTTGGGCATCACATGGCACACACACTCTATTTCCAAACCTCAACATATCATCTCGCATCGCAAATTCAGTTCTCTTACCCTCGATGACTTCTTCTCTAATCTTCTTCAGTTGTGGGTCATTTAATTGTGAAATTTTGATCCTCTCCATTAACATGGGTTGTACTTGTAAGTTTGCAATTATTCCTCCTTTGCTATAGATATGTACATCTATTTCCATACTTCTCAAATCCCTTAACAGTCCCTCCTGGCTTGTAATAAGACATGCTAAATTTGGTGTAGACTTCCTACTTAAAGCATTGGCTACTACATTAGCTTTCCCCGGGTGATAGTGAATATTTACATCATAATCCTTCATCAATTCTAACCACCTCCTTTGTCTCATATTCAACTCTTTCTGAGTAAATATATACTTCAAACTCTTATGATCGGTATAAATCTCACAAGTCTCACCATACAAATAGTGCCTCCAAATCTTGAGAGCAAAAATTACAGCTGCTAATTCTAGGTCATGGGTTGGATAATTCTGCTCATGGGTTTTCAACTGTCTTGAGGCGTAAGCTAATAATTTTCCATTTTGCATTAGCACACATCCCAAACCATTTTTTGAAGCATCACTATAAATCACAAATCCCCCTGTCCCGGAAGGAATAGTTAAAATTAGGGCAGTTACTAATCGATTCTTAAGTTCTTGAAAACTTTTCTCGGCTTCCTCAGACCATTCATATTGTACCTTCTTTTGTGTTAACCTAGATAGAGGTTTGGCAATGCTATAAAATCCTTCAACAAATCTTCGGTAATAACCTGCTAATCCAAGGAAACTACGAATCTCACTCACATTAGTTGGTCTAGGCCAATCTAATATAGCCTCAATCTTTTGAGGGTCAACTGACACTCCCTCTTTGGATATGACATGTCCTAGAAAAGAAACACTTGGCATCCAAAACTCACACTTCTTTAATTTTGCATATAATTTCTCTTTCCTAAGGATTAGTAATATCGTCTCTAAATGGTTTTCGTGTTCTTCAATACTTTTGGAATAAATAAGGATGTCATCAATGAAAACAACCACACACTGATCCAAATATTTCCTAAACACCCTATTCATCATATCCATAAAAGCGGCTGGTGCATTAGTTAGTCCAAATGGCATTACAAGAAATTCATAGTGACCATATCTAGTGCGAAAAGCTGATTTTGAAATATCATCATCCTTAATCTTTAATTGATGATAGCCTGACCTAAGGTCAATCTTAGAGAATACTTGTGCACCTTCTAATTGATCAAACAAGTCATCTATACGAGGTAAGGGGTATTTATTCTTAATGGTTACCTTATTCAGTTCACGATAATCTATACATAGTCTCATTGTCCCATCCTTCTTTTTCACAAATAACACTGGAGCACCCCAAGGCGATATACTTGGTCTGATAAAACCCTTGTCTAAAAGGTCTTCTAATTGAACTTTTAACTCTCTTAATTCTAAAGGTGCCATACGATATGGTGGTTTTGAGATTGGTATAGTTCCAGGAACAAGGTCAATCGTAAATTCTATTTCTCTATTAAGAGGTAGGCCTGGTAAATCATCTGGAAAAACATCCGTAAATTTCTTAGCGATAGGAATATCTTCTAAGCTAGGTCCTAATGTCTACAAACTGGTAACAGTTGCAAGAAATCCTTGACATCCCTTCTTAAGAAAACTATAGGCTTGCATTGCAGAAATAATACACATCGGAGATATGATGCCAGTTCCTTCAAAACTAAATTTTGGTTGGTGAGGAATTTGGAAAGTAACACTCTTCTCAAAACAGTCTACCTTAGCATGATGTGATGCTAACCAATCCATCCCCAAAATGACTTCAAAATCTTTAATGTCTAAAACTATCAAATCAACAAATAGTTTATGACTATCAATATCTATGGGGCAAGCCTTGTATACTAATTTACCCATCAATAACTCACCCGAAGGAGTAGAAACGTGTATGTTATGATTCAAGGGTTCAGGCAATTGATGAAAGCGATTTAATACATGTATAGATATGAACGAATGGGTAGAACCAGGATCTATCAAAGCTTTAAAAGGCTGTGCACATATAGAAAGTGTACCTGACACTACCGCATTAGAAGCTTCGGTATCAGAAAGTCCGAAAACTCTACCATGTCTGTCTTGATCCTTCTTTGCACTTGAAGGCTTTATCAGAACCCTTGCTGGGTTTGGGCAATCTTTTATCTGATAACCTTTCTGTCCACATCTAAAATAAGCTCCCGAATCCTTATAACAAGGTCGTCCTCCATGCATCTTTCCACATTGCTGACATGTCTGGTTATTATACTGTTTGTTATCACTAGATCCACCAACATTGGATGTGTTCCTAAAGAAATTTCTATTATTCAGGTTCTTTGCTTTTTGTTCCCCAAACTTCCTCTTGCCATCTCTAATTCGATTATACTCCTCACCATCCCTCTCAGTTATTGTAGCCCTAGTCACGACATCAATATATGATGTTAATTTCAGGATGGAAATTCTACTACGAATATTTAACCTTAACCCACGCTCAAACTTCTTCGCTCTTAAAACATCATTTGCTACAACATGACGTGCAAAACGGGATAACTCAGTAAACTTTGCCTCATATTGACTAACCGTCATATTCCCTTGCACCAGACTCATGAAGTCAGCTGCCATTTCATCTTTCACCGTTTCTGGAAAATATTTCTCATAAAAGATTACTAAGAAATCATTCCAACCTATGTAAGTATTCCTTTCCCCGTGTATTCTCTTAGCCATTCTCCACCAATGTTCAACCTCCCCTTCTAACATAAATGTTGCAAATGACACCCTTTCATCGTCGGTACACTTAAGAACATCGAGTATCTTTTCCATCTGCATCACCCAACTTTCTGCCTCGGTGGGGTTAGGAGTACCTTTAAAAGATGGAGGATTCAACTTCTTGAACTGTTCAATAGTACATCTACTTAGTTCAAAATTCTTTGGTACTCCATTGTTCACCTGCTGCTCCATAATCTTTGCCAAACTTTCAATTGCCTTGTATGCACCTTCCAGTCCTTCTATACTCGAATCACTAGTTCCCATTGATGATCTTCTCTTGGTCATTTTCTACAGTCATGGCCAAACGTAAGATCTACTATACTACATCAATATTGAAAACTAAAAGACAAATTATAAATAATATAACACATAGGGAGGGTTATCACATAATACTATCTCCTAAGGATGGAAACATAAAATCTATAATGTTCGAAACATATGTTCAGTAGTCTACGGGTTCATAACCTATGCTCTGATACCACCTCTGTCACGACCCCGACCCAAAATAGTATTAGGGAACGAGTGTCTTGACATGCCACCAAGGCAACAAATATTCCGATTTAATTGTTTCCTTAAATAAATGCAACGGAAATATTATCACATGGTTATGAATCGTAAAATACTGAAAGTAAAGGAATTACGTCATCAGAGCTTTCTAAAGGAAACTTCATATATATTAAAAGTTACAACGAGTTACAACTTAAGAGAAAATTTAAACCTTATTACAAGAGAGCCAGACATGCTCTAAATAAACATTTTACAAAAAGAGCTCTAAAAGCTAAATCTTCAATATAGTCCATTTTCATTCCGTCCGTGAGCCTAAACGTTTCCTGAAAAATGGTTATTTATACAACATCAGCTAAAATCCGAGTGAGGTTCAATCTCCAAATATTCCAAGGTTTTTAGAAAATAGATACCTATTCAATTTAGAACAGAAGGTATATACATAGAGATAGGAATTTCAATTAATATATATATAAAGTAAATGACAATATATATATTCAGAATAAACAGTTCAGAACAGAACAGATAAAACACTTGAGCATGTGTCAATTATTCAGTTTTAGTGGCCATGTACACTCTAATACCCAGACAGATAGTGTTATCAAATGTTTCCACCCGATAACATCACAGACAGATAATCATGATTTCTGGAACAACACCTTGTTTAGGGCACACCAGCGATAAACCAGCTGGGAAGGTACCACCCAAATATTTCCACCCGGTAGTCAAGGCCAATATAGTAAGAGAGTTTCCATAGGCCGAATCAATAATTTCAGAATTCAAATCAGATGTTTATATGGAGAAATATAAACATATAACAAACGACGGAATCATCGGTATCAGATGCATTTTGAGAATAAAAGCATTTCACAAAATAAACATAGTTTGCATAATATAATATAAGCAAAATGCGCAAGAAATTGCATAGAGTACTCACCCAAAATGGAGGTCAAATTTACTGGTATTGAGTCTTCGATCACACGTTAATCTGATAAAGATTTAAGTACACGTTCTAAGGTCCAGTTTATACTATACTTTAATAATAACTTCCTCTTTTAAGGGATTACTGAATCTCTATTTGTTAATTTTTAAAACTCATTGATCGTAATTGAAGAATTCAATTCATAATCTTTCCTCATCAGTCGGTTCCCAGTAGAGATGGAGGGTCACAGGGGCACCACTTAAATACCATCTCATCTAGACAGAACATTTTCGGATTCATTCCCAATAGAGATGGAGGGTCACAGGGGCACCACTTAAATACCATCTCATCTAGACAGAACTTCACCGGGCCTGACTTTGGAATTACTTAAATCGGATTCCATAATAACGACTAATTTCTTTGAAAAGAATCATTTTTAAAAGCGTATAATTTCAAACAAGTTTATAAAATCAACTTGGATTTGTTCTAAATTTTAAGTTTTGATTAGTGAATTCTTTATTGTACTTTACCAGCATAACTACTAAGTAAAGCTATAAAACAATAAATTAAAACTATAAAGATGCATTATAACATTAAGATTACCTTAAGATGAATATCCCTAAGAGCTTCTTCTTAAACTTTCTCACACTTTCTCTCACTATTTCTTTCTATAATTCTCAAGGAATTGGTGTGAGTTTCAAATGAATCCTAAGGCCCTATTTATAGGTTTTCAAAAGTATTACGGTGTTGACACGTGTCTGGATGATAAGGTTCACTTTGGTGAGTCGTCGTTCACGTGTCGTGCAACGGATCAGCCTTGCAGTCTTGGTTTACCAAACGGCGACACGTGTTTTTTCCTTTTTCTAGAGGATTTACATGAGTTTTATCCTTTCCTATAAAGGTGACACGTGTGAAGTGGATATGTTCAAAAACCGAGCACGAGGTGTCGAGGATAGGTATTAAGGGTATAAGGGTCATTTCACATATGAAGGGTATTTTGGTAATTTCACACTATATATATTGAATATTTCTTAGAGGTCCTTGAAAATATTTTATTTACAAAATGGCCCATTTTATATTTTTATTTTAGTCCTTAAAGTTTCATAAAATTATATTTTCTACCCCAAAACTTATTATTTGCCTTAAGATATGTCATAAGACTTCGATTTGATCCAATTTACAGTTGATTCTCCGTAAATACAAAAATGGGGGTTTGTTATATTGATAGCCAATAATACCACATATCTAATAATACAACATTTATAAGATAATAAGTAACATAAGAGTGTAAAAACAAACTATATATAAAAGTGGGGTCATTACACAAGCCGTATGCGCAGACGCTCTGTCAAATCTTCTATCGGAAAGAAGTCTAGTGTCCGAGGTGGCACGATCTGCTCCCATCCAAATTGCCACAGAAGCCTCTAAGGGAAATAAAAGAGGTATGTCTGAGATCAACCTGATGAACATACGGGTATGCTCCCAGTTCCAGAATTGGTAGCAGCTGTCACCACTAAGGTACTGACCAGTACAGATTTAGAGCCCCATGATCCATAAACTAGTTCTCCCAGCTCTCAATATCCAGGCCAATAACTCCCGAGGATAATGGAAAAACCCAGGCAGAGCCACAAAAACACTGAGATTTATCCCCAATATAGCAGAAAATTCCTTGTAGGTCGGACAGACTTCTTCCAAGCCAAAGCGAAATACATGGTCTTCAGGTTACTAGAATTGTACCGCCGCCATCAGCATGTTACATTCTATGGGACGATTACTCCATAAAGAGACTCGACGCATGTTAAAAGCATTATAGGAGCACATTCCCTCCAAAGTCTTGAGGTAGTTGGCAAGCTCAATACTAACAAGGAGAGACATCTCACAGAACAAGAAAGTCAATATGTGAAGGTGTGATGAAAACACTCCACTCTTACTTGAAAACCCCACAAAAGACATAACCCCAGCAGAAATTAGAGGAAATCCTGCCCCATAAGGTACCAATGGCTGAAGAGGGTACCAATCAAAGCTTTGAATTGATGGGAGTGGACTGACCTGCTGATAGGCGGGACAAGGTGCTTAACCCCCTACTTCTGGAAATTTTCCTTTTTCCTCTTTTGTCAAAATTTAGAAAACTCAAAATAAATTGATATTCTCAACAAAATTTCAAAAATTCCCTTTTCATCTTTATATACATTCTCATTTTAAATAAAACTTTCCTTCAAAAACCAAAAAATATTTCGTTTTACAGTCTCAGCGGCAAAGTAAAAAGCTCATGTACATTCATTCATTCATTCATTCATCACTAATAGAAGATAATAAAATTCCATTGCACTGCATAGATATATGTTTCTGTGTTACATCATTTTTGCAGGAAAATAAAGAAAAGAAAAAAACAAATGGGACCCAGCCCGAACCCACATTCTCCCTCTTTCTCACACCTAATCTTCACCTCTCTCTCCTAAGAACTTCCACCCCTGCGAAGCGCTCTCTTTCCCCTGCGATGAGATGACGTACCACCGCTACCCGAACCAGATTCCTCGCCGGATGAGGCAAACGGCACCAAGCAAGAAGGAATAGGTACCGCATCACGAATATTGGCAGTCGCCGAAGATATACAGTCCCTAATATCCCTCAGCCAAGTGGTGGACACCTGGATGTGCAGCAAGAAAAGGCAAAATCCGTATCAAGAAGAAAAGATCAAAAGAAACGAAAGGAGAAGAACATAAAAGATATACCTCAGGACGAAGAACCTCCTCTGTCAAGCCCAACTCCTCTGGGTCCATCGCATGAGGACGGTGTAGCATAGGCACCATCCCTCTATCAGCCCGTCGGATATTATATGAAACGGTATACAGACGCACAAAGGGAACACGAAATCGATTCGGCTACAAACCGAATCGATTCGGCTAGAAGGACAAATCGATTCCCCCTGGAAGCCAGTCAAGGATTCCCCAAAATATGTATATATGTTTATAAATTCCAATTTCACCCCTGATTCTAATTCTGATTAAAATCCTACTTTACATAATTAAAATCTAACATTTTAAATTACCAAAATAATGAAATCCTAAATTTATATTTACTCCGAATTCTGAATTAATTTAAATTATTTTGGTTTAAAATCTATGGGGTGTTACATCCGTCAACTCATCATTTGTATTTTTTAGGGCCTCCTCAAGACTTTGAAACTTTATGGCACTAGTGCCATCTTGATCCTTCATCTTTTGGGTTTCATTTTCTTCCTTCCTGGAGGATATTATTTTTGCATAAACTGACCCTCCCTATCTTGGAGTTGACCACAGGTCTTCTGCAGCTCATCGACAAACTGGTTTTAACTTATCCTTCGGTTGAATGTTCTATTGGGTGAGTGATATTTTGGTATCTCTTTTATACTTAAACGCATGTTGATTGGTCATGGCCTTCTCTCTCTTGATAGTGGAAGAACGGAACCCAGAAAGAAAATATAAAGATATTATCAAGTAATAAAGAACTTTGTCTAGATATATGAGCATAGATTAAGAAAACTTACCACTTATAGATGATATTGAACCATATTATACAAGGCAACGGGTTCATAGCCCCATAAAAACTCAAAATCCTTGTTATGCACATGATAGTCGAGCAAATCAATAGCGTTATTCATATGGTGAAAAATGGAATCTAGATCATTCTTTAAATCCTGAGTTGTGATGGGATTATTGGGATCAAACTTGAAGTCTTGAACCTCGTCATGACAGGAGGCTGATCGCTAACCACAAATGAGTCAAGGATAAGGTCGTCCTTTAATTCAAACTCTCTCGATAATAGACCCAACTATCCTAAACTCATCCACCCATGGAACCTTAGGGTCACTTTTGGTTGTGGGAGCCTCAAGGGGCCTCTTGTCACCAATATTAGTATGACTAGAATACATTGGAGTCTCTCCCTTTGATTTTTTCCTAGAAGTAGCTTTGGCCTAAAACTTCCTTTGAGCATCAATCTTAGACTATTTTATGCCTCTGTATTATCCCTCTTTGGGGATCAAATCTTTTCTTAGCCTTGTCCTCTGTATCAGCTTTCTTCTTTTACTCCAACTCTATCTTTTTGCAATATTCAAATTGGCACGATCAATTATCCTATATGCCATCCCCATATAGGGTTTAGTAATAAAGTTCGAGTTAATAAGAATAAAATCTGCATAAGATTTCAATAGTTATTCATACCACAATACATAAGCAAAAGAGAACATCATACAATAAAATATTATCACCTTATTCAACTTCGGCTTCAGCATCCTAGTCGACTTCAAAACCTTGGTGAGTTTTAATAGGGCCTTCTGCTATGAAATGAATTAATATCTCCACAGAGATGAGATACTCAAACTTCGTAAGAGCGAGAACATAAAAAGTCTTGACTGACTCTCCTAGAGCAGAAGGTAGCACATGAGATTTTTTCACTGAAAAAAGTTTAACAAGGATGTTAACACAACATCAGTTAGAATGAAATTAGAAGGAAATGACAAAAACATGTTTACCAAACTTTTTCGGCCCATAACAATCGCACGAAACCCTACAAGAGCTATTCCTCTCATAGGATGTGACCTCCCAATCACTCTTTATAAATACAAATTGGTTTTTCCAGCTATGTTTTCTCGTCTAAATAACTTTACCATTCTAAAATAGGACATCCTGGGTGCAAAGTAATAGTACCCAGGAGCTTTGGCGTTGTCCTTTATGTCATGGATGAACCTAAATATGTCCTTTGTAAGATCACAACCAGTTCGGGATTGCAAAAATATCATCAACCTAAGAAATATCATGCAGGCATTGCGGGAAGTTGGATAGGAGAAACACCATAACCCTTTAAAATGGACCTTATAACTCGGTCTAAGGGTAAACAAAGCCCAACTTGGAGTGCCCACAAGGGGAGGAAGATCTCATCTATATTGGGACGATCGTACATCCTCATGTTATAATCAGGTAACCTACACTACACCAAATCTTTCGGATTATCACGTTCATTGACCTTGACAATTTGGACTTATCAAGGTCCATGACTGTGACAATTCTGGGGGTGCCAACGTTTGTTGTCATGGACTTGTCACAATCATTGACCATGATAATTTCATTAGACTTGTCACGATTAATGACCGTGACAATTCTGGGCAGAATTGAAAAAACATTTGTTGGGCAGTATGGCCACTGCCACTGCCCAGCAGTATATTTGTACCTGTTATAGCAACGTTGTACCTGTTCAAACACCATATATCCAAATAAAATAGAGATAATGTAAATATACATTCAAAACAATATGCATCACAATATAATTGAAATATAACAACTTAAAATAATTCAATTCAAATAATGTCACTACATGTCTGGGGTAGGGGTAGCTTTGAGAAGGTGAGTAGGCCACACAATATACGAATTGACACACCCAGCAATATACATCATGCCGTATTGTTCGTGCAATCACAATGGGGAGTTCTCCGTCCCGATTATCACATGCATGATGAGCACCTTGGACTCGATGTCTTGAAGCAAACGTCCATGAACTAGCATACCCTGGACGGTATTCGAGTCCCTTAACCCCCACCCTATTCGCTAGCCATCAAATATGTATAGTATAAACACGATCGACCAACCAAGTGTAGACATCGACCGGTCGAAGGGAGCCAAATAGGGTACTGGATCATCAAAGTACGCACGTGTCGGCGATGAAGTAGCGAGGTCCACATCCTCGTCCTCCAGCACCTTATCTTCCAACACCTCCTCCTCTACCACCTTCTCCTTCCCTTTCCCCTTGCAATTTACGCCAACGAACGCCTCATGAATGAGAACATATCTTGGACCGTCGCCTCTAAACGGGACAGCTTCGCCATGCGAGTCCATCATTCGAGCCAACTCGGTGTCGCTCGTCTCCAATTCGATGATCCTAGATTTGGCCACCCGCGAGCTCACCTCCTTGTCCTCCCCTTGAGATAAGTGTCAAGCACTTAGCTGAGTGCGTCTGTGGACAAAGATGCCTTATCGGCATCAGACTGCGACTCATGCACTTCCTTAAGCTTTGCCTGAAACGATAAAAAGCACATGATTAGTTAAATAAGTAAATAAAAATTATAACGTAATCAACAAGAAGTACACAACCGGATTACTTACAATCGTGGCCACGATGCTTGGGGATACCTCCTTATCCTTCCCCTTCTTCGTCCGAATAGCCACATAAGTATTGACCCTATGTGGCCTACCCCCAGGGCCACTCCCTGTCCCTTGAAATAAAATAATGCAAAATTAGTATCGGCCCCACAAAGTAAAATAATGCAAAATAATATATTTCTGTAATTATAAAAAAATTAAATCTTACCATCATCCTCTACTCCACCTTAGTGTAAGACGTCCGGTCGGAGTAGTGTACGTCTGTCTTTTTCACCCGATTTTCCCTCCCCAATTGGCGAGATGCCAATTGTCGCTCCCCAATCTCATTATTAATGAACTCTTGCCCTTGTGTCAATGAGATCGACTCCTTCGACGGGATAGATTCACGCATTCGGATAACGAACTCTCGGGTTTTCCCAAAGTACCGGGTCCATATATTTTTCTTCCACGTCTTGTGTTGCTCCCTCAACTGCTCTAAGACGAAATCGCATAGCTTTGGATTCAGGCTGAATTGTTCCTGTCCAACAAATACAATGTTAGTTGCGAATAAATATAAATATAAATATAAATATAAATATAAATATAAATATAAATATAAATATAAATATAAATATAAAATGAAATTGAAATTGAAATTGAAATCGAAATCGAAATTGAAATTGAAATATTCATATAAATATAAATATAAATACATTACTTCCAGTGCCGCCCAAATAGCTAACTTGAGCTCATTTGTCACCTCCCTCCAACTAGTGTACCTCGGGTCGATGATCGTCTTTACCAGCTCGAGGGATCTCGCTAATAGCCCCATATTGTTCTCGATGGCCATCCCCAATTTTCCATATTTGGGGAGCCTAGGGGTCTAGGAGCCCTCGTCTCCTCCGCTACCACTAAGCCCATATGACATCATCATAATCAACATCATTATCCTTGCCTTAATACCTGAAGGAGACATTTTCTGTAAAAAAATGTTGTTATTAGTACAAATCAAAATGAATTAGAAGAAGACATGCAAATATATACAATTACTACAAATCCAAATGAATTATTACTGTTTAACACCTCAATTCTAAATTCCAAAACAACAACATCTAACTCATAATATGTACAATTACTAAAAATTCGAAACATCCCCACCCCCAACCCTACTGCCCACACACACGTACACTACACAAGAGAGAAAATGATAAAGGGAAAATCAATTAAAAACATTAAAATAAAAAATTATTTCAAATTCGGGTTATCATAAAAAATGGGCTGATATTCGGTAGGAGCAACAAGTCATCCACACTACTATTTAGACGCTTTGGCCAATGTAGGAAAATTGACCATGGATCGTTGTTGATATACTCCGAGTAAAAAACTTGGTTGACCTTTCAAAATGCACAAACAAATGGCTCATCGCTCACATGGTCGTTGCTCTTCAACTTGGACAAGTCAACTATGATTAAATTGGTGACAAGATCAACTTTACAAGCATTTTTATCCTCAAATCTTACCCAGTCACAATAAAATACAACCTCTTTGAAGATTATATAATCCAATTCAAATATATTTCGAATTACACCATAGTAAGTCATTTCAGCTTCAACGAGGTTTTTATCTTTTGCCCTCGCTCGAAAGAAAGTAAGAGCCTCGTATGAAATGCCCGAATTCTATACATTTGTAATTTCCTCGTAAACTTTTGAGCCGAATACGTAATTGTTCAATCGATAATTTTTTTATTCTTGTGCCATAAACAAGGATCCAATGGCTAGACGAGTTGCATCACACGTCTGTAAGAGCTGAGAATATAGATAAATTAATTAAATTAGTTGTAAAGTTTGAGTGTAATGTAACGTTATATAACAACCATTTTCATTATAATTACCTCTTGTGACAACCACTGCCTAAATTCGTTGTCTGATTGTACCATTATTTTTTGTCTTTTATTGTTTTCACAGGCTTCATATTTTCTGCATATTACAAAATTAATCATGTATAAAATAATCTAAAATATTCTAAAATAATGTAAAACTAAAAATAATTTAAACTTGATTTTTCCATTCTTCGACATCTTCATGTGTGTCAAATAGATAACGAGCTACTTGTTCATGTTGCAAACTCGTTAATTTCACTCGTTTTCCCATCACATGACCATCATCATCGGCGAACTCATCAGTGTCATCAATGCTGGTAGAGTCAGGCATATATTCCTGAGTATATATTAATGAATCTACGGTGATGTATTCATCTGCAATTGATCCTGTAATCTATCGTGTATTCTTGACGTAATCTTTAAAAACTTTCATCAATCTTTCAAACGGATACATCCACCGATATCTAACTCGACCACAAAGAAGTGCCTCTTCGCATAGGTGTACCAACAAGTGAACACTTATGTCAAATAATGTTGGGGGAAAGTACTTCTCCAACACACAAATCGCTTCGGTCATCGCCAATTTTACGAACACTATGTGTTCTCGATTGACTACCTTCTCACACAAGAGTTAGAAAGTAATACTAATTTGCATAATATCCCTCCGCAAATCCTTGTGCTTTGCGAAACAGTGCTTAAACAATAGAGGAACCAATTACATGATCACATACCAATCGTGGGACTTACACTTATGTAAATCATGAGTAGCATAATTCACAATCCTTTGGAAGTTGGACGAAAAATTAGATGGGCCCTTCAAATTATATATTGTGTCTAAAATCACCTTCTTTTCCCCACTCGTCAAAGTAAATGCACCAGGGGGAATTATTGTCCTTCCCCTACTATCTTATTTCAACCATAGTTGTGGCTTAAGTTTCAACAGTTTAAGGTCTTTTCGTGCATTTTCTCCATCTTTCGAATGACTCCCCCAAGGCAAGTGCCCATAATATGTTTAGCGAGGTTATTCTTTGCATGCATGACATCCAATACATGGAGCACCGGGTTATTCTTCCAATAAGGAAAGTCAAATAAAATTGACCTCCTAGACTATGCCTTTCTTGTCTCTGTTTCATTCCTAGTTGGGGTCTTCTTATGCTTGACATTCTTAACTTTTGGATTCATACCTAGAATATTAGGGCCACATTCAGAAGATTTACTTTCAATTTCTGAACCTAAAAGTTGTCTCGGTGGTAGCCTATATTCAACCCCGTCCAATAAAAAATTGGAACCTTTCTCAAATCTAAAACCATGAGACGGGGGTACAAACCTCTTATGGCAATGGTATAAATTTTTTGAGCTAGCAGATAGACGAAGAGATTAAGTCTTATCTCCACAAATAGGACATCCCAAATAACCATGTACTATACAACCGGATAATGTCCCATAAGATGGAAAATCATGAATTGCGCACATCAATATAGCTTTTAGCGTAAACTCTTATTTTCTAAAAGAGTCAAATAATTGCACACCATTTTTCCATAACTCATTTGATTCTTCTACCAAAGCATCCAGGTAGACGTCGATGTCATCACTTGGTGCCTTTGGCCCAGGTATCAATAAATACATCATCAAATATTCAGGTCTCATACACTGTGAATGAGGGAGGTTGAGTGGGGCTAGGATCACTGGTCATACACTCTAATTGGTGCTTATATTTCCAAATGGATTAAAACCATATAATGATATAGACAAATAAATGGTCTGCTGTTCTCGAGAAAAATCGGGATACTCATAATTCATCCTACTCCAAGATGTAGAATCAATAGGATGATGCATGAGATTACCCCATACTTCTTCCCTATCATGCCAAGTCATTGCCTCCGATATCCATGGTACTGTGAAAAATTGCTTTAATCTAGGCCCAACGGGAAAATATTTCAACACTTTTTGAGGCACTTTTGAGCTTTTGCCTTCCCTACCAGTAGATTGGACATATCTAGGTTCATCACATACCGGACAACGATCGATATTTTCATACTCCTTTCGGTATAGTATGCAGCCATACACACAAGCATGAATCGATTTATACTTCATTCCCAAACCTTTTAAAATGTTCTTCATAATAGGATAGCTATTTGTAAGCGTATTATCCTTGGGTAGTAATCCCTTCAACCAATTCAGAATTCCTGTCACGCTATTGCCAAACAAACCGTACTGCATCTTTAAACTGTGCAAACCAACCATGGCATGAAAAGTTATTTGATCTTTCTCACAGCCAGAGTATAATGGTTGGGTCGCCTTAAATTTTAAACTTTGGTAGTCATCGTCAAGGTTTATCATGATATCTTCACGAGCACTTGAACCTTGTACATCATCAGTAACCTCATTCTCCTCCGTTTCATAAACTCCGTACGCATCATCAACTGAATCCTCTAATATATTATGATCTACGTCATCCCCTTCTACATCTATCCTATTTGTTGAAGGTTGTTGTGAAGGTTGTTCAAGGGAAAAAGTAACTTTCAATTCACCGTAAAAACTCCAAAATCGATAAATATCTTGCATACCCCATCTTAACAAATGTAGTTCAACTATTTCCACTCAAACACCTTACCATTGTTACACCTAGCACACGAACACGGAAGCTCTTCATCATTATGACATCTTTTTGCGTATTTCACATATTCATTAGCACCTCTGCGAAACACATCTCCCATTCTATTTGTCTCACCCATCCACTCTTTGTATTTCGTATATCCCATTACAGCTACCACAACTAATCACCTATTAAAGGTAGGAAGCGTATATTCATGGATTAGTATAAAAAAACTTAGATTTATAGTATGTTTCATTTAATTATGTCTTATTTATATTCAATTTTTAAATTTCAAATTCAAATTCAATTTATAATAGAAATTCCTATTTCCTCCATCTCCTCTAAAGGGTGAGTGGTCCTATCCCATTCAAGACCGCATATTTCTGTAATATACTTAATAGCTCATGCACATTGTTACGATTTGAGAAAAATTCGGTAGCATATCCTCGTAGTTCTCCAAGTACACGACGTAGATTGGCAAGTTTGAGTGATATTTCAATTGATCAATTGAAATAACAATCACACTTGTCATCTAGTGTGTACCCATAGAACATTAGGATACGACTGCATAACTTCCTCTAAAAGTAACAACTTTAAGCCACTAAGAATATTGTTATATAGAAATTATGCAGTCCCAAACTGTCCAAACGGGACAATTCGAGAGATCTCATTACAGGGGTAATGACTCTTGAACGGGTCTAAGGGCTATTGAATGCGTACGCATAAGAACTATAAGTCTAGTATCTATCCGCACTATATGTAATTTCAAGTATGTTTCAATTAATTATCATAATATATATATATTGTTCGTTATAGAAAGTAATTTTCAAAAAAAGTTGAAAAATTCCACCCCCATATGGATAATAATCCAGTGGTCATGCCACTTTTAAAATTAACCAATCCAACATCGATCCACTATAATCCAACCGCAATGGCAACAACAAATGTGTATCCCGTACTCCTTCTAATTCATATACTCAATTAATTCTTTTCATGAATTAAACTAACAATTTAAGTATACAATTATTAATTTACTAACTTACAATGAGGGGCAATCCTACTTGCATATGAAAGGGGTACTAATTATTAATTTACTAAAAAAATTAACAACGAATAAAAATTTAATTAAAAAAACACACACACGCATATATACACACACAACCCTAGCACCTGCCCCTGCCCACCACACATGCACATACACACACACACACACATATATACACACACAAATGCACATATACACCCTCCCCCCACACACATATATACACCACACACACACGCATGCACATTTACACACATATATATACACACACACACACATATACATACATATATACATAAATGGAGGGTAAATAGAGAGATAAACGTACCAAAATCGTAGAGAGCGAGAGAGTGCAGTCGCTAGAGAGAGAGAGAAAGGGGAGGAATTCTAATTAGTGGGGAAAAAGAAGAGGGAGGGTTTTTTTACATACAGAATTTTCACGGACATGTCACGGTCCTTGACCATGACAACTTTATAGGATTATAACGGTCATTGACCGCGATAAAAAATGCATGCTTTTTTGTCACGATCAATGACCGTGACAAGGATGGCCAGTTGAAGGGTGTTAATTTGACCATTTTGGTGTAGTGTTAGTCGTAATACTAATGGGGATTTTATACCTCTCCCTTATATCATCCAGCATATCAAAGGAGTTCCATCTAGCATCGGTGTTGGAAGGGTCATAGGAGTCGGTGGAACTCCCAGAAGTAGTCTCTTCATCGTAAAACACCTTCATATGAGTGAGGTAAGTCACATGTCTGTCAAACATGACTCTTTCAGTGGAAGCTTCCAAGTCAATGATAGATATATCTGAGACTGTATTCATAAAATTTCAACCATCAGGTTGGTGTTCCACCTCATTAACTATTTCTGGTACCACAAACTCAAGACCGTGAATTTTTACATTTAGGGGTTGGGGTGTAGAAAAAACAAAAAGAAGAGGTTGTCATGGGAGTGTACCTAGGGCGACCAGACTCGTCCTGAGTTCGAACAACCTAGAGAGGTTTATGAAACTTTTTAGTGATGATGCCTGGATAATATTGCCTCGACTCAGCCAAATACTATAACTACCTCTGAACATAAGGCTCGTAACTCATCAAGGAATATAATCAGGGTGGAAATGTGAGACTATTTAGCATAAACAAATACTCTGGGGATGTTTGGTTTCAAAAATCAAGTATTTGTAATACCCCGTATTTTTATGATTTCTAAATTTGGGATTTATTAAATTTAATATGAGTTATTAATTTAAAATAAATCCAAAAATTAATTATATTTTTATAATTACTAACGTGATGTGAGTTAGTAAGTATGGGAAACTTGTTGAATATTACTGATGAGCAAAGTAATATATGATATTGGTTCTATTAAATGTCACGAGTGAATAAAATGACAAATTTTGGAAATTTAAGTCGGGACGCGCCTGTGTCGTGTTGAGACTAAATATCGATTAATAAAAGTGAATAAATTATAAGTTGCTTGTATGGTTGTTTTGAGTGCGCCAAAGTGTTCGGAAGGGTCGAGATAGTCAGAAAAGTGTACCCGGGGGTTTAGTTTGGGTCTCGGGGCATTTTTAAGCTTAATTAGTACCCCGAGAGGGCATTTAGGACATTTTGGGTAATTAAACCCAAAAATTTTCAAGGGTTATATCAGATGCCTAAGGTTGTCTTCTAGGGTTAACACAACCAAAGACAAGTTACGACAATAGGAGAGGGAAAGAGAGAGATTGCCAAGGAGTTCAAGGCCGAAAACTCCTCCGTTTGCGCCACCGTCGCTGCCAAACGATAGATCACATCGCAAGGATCATAACCACACTGATTTCAGCACAAATCAGAGACCAAAAATCCCCAGGCAAGTATTTATCTTGCTTAATTTCGTTAATGCTTCATTCATGTTAGTTTAGGGTTGATTAGGATGAGTTCTATGAAAGAAAACCCATGTTGGAGATTAGAAAATTCCATGTTTTAGTGATATAAATGATAATCTGGAAATCCCCTTCATATGTAGAGGCTTAAGTACGGATTTATGATGAATTAGAAGTAGAATTTCTGGAGAAAGAATGATCTGAATTAAGTTAAAGAAATTTTAGGGTTCATGAGTATTGTATGAATTTGGGCACTTTTAATCCATGAATCTTGATGAAAACTCGCATGCTTTACGTTAAATATTGTCCATTTGGGTTTAGGACGTTTGTGGCATAAATTTCTAGGAGTTTGGGAGTTAAAAATTTGGATTTGAATGAGGTTTGATGATAGAACCCGTAACTGGTTTTCTGCAGAATTCGTCATACCTGTTTGATCGATCGATCGAACCAGGAGTATCGATCGATCGACGCATCGATCGATCGACCCCTCCTGGCAGACTCATATTTTCCCTTCTAAATAGTTGAATTCAATTTAAATGTGTAATAATCTTTGGACATTCTTATTAAAAAAAAATTGGGAGGTAAAGAAGACCAGTAGGACTTATTAAAAATACCAAATCTTTAATGTAAGATGAGATTTACATTTTCGGGGATGTTTACATAAAAGGAACGATGGAATAATGTATTAAAAAAAGAGACGCGTAAGATAGTTACGTTGGAACATAAATGAGTACCTACTGGAATTACACTTGGGAGTATAGAAATTCACGAGTGTCACTTGATAAGTTGGAATAATCACACAAATTAAGATACGAGGCAACCGTTATACGTGATAACTAAATAAAGAGTAATAAGGATAAATGTCATAATTATGGGTTATGAGATGTACCTAAATTTGATATGGTAATAGTAGTATATTTATATGACTGTGTTTATGCATATACTATATACGTGTAAAAATCATGGCCGCGCTACTTGTTATACCTGAGGTTACCGCGCTAGAATAGTCTTATCTCGATGGGACCTTTATGGGGGATATTTCATCGTACCCTAGAAGGTAGAAATCCTTCGGTACAGGATATCGAATCGATAGTTCAGACGGTCCTAAGAGACGTGAGGGCATGTGCTGACCTCTTAGAGACCTGGAATCTATGCTTCGCCTCAATGTTGTTTGTGTTTGTGTTAATACAGTTCGAGAGTGATTCCGAACTTGTATTTCCCTTAGTACGAGTAATACGGGGACTGGATAGCAGAGTATGCCCACACCATAATTATTATATTGGGTGCTGTTAGAATATATATATTATATGAGTATTTAATATATATATATATATATATATATATATATATATATATATATATATAATTCTGGAATTTGGGAACTGCCTACTGTGTTTATGGTAAGTAAGATATGAATAATTATTTCAATTTGGGAATAAATGTTTGAAAAGTAAAATATATTGCTGAGAGACTTTATTAGTAAATAAGGTTAAATGAGAACTATGTTGTTAAATGAAATGGACCTCTTAAACAGTTGAATTTGTCAGATTAAAATCTTACAAGCGGTATAGGATAAGATAAGATAAGTTAAACCGTTAGTAAGGTTAGTACGATAGGCATGCACATTAGAAGAGAGGTGAGAATTTCTCAAGGGAGTGTCGCACTAATATGTTGTTGCATTGGCCAGTAAACATTTTAAATACTTGCTAAACAAATTTTAAATTGTTTTTACAATCGGGCTCTGACCCGTTTCCATTTTCTTTTCTCTCTTGTATATATATGTATATATTACAGCTGCCCAGCCACAGGGGCATCTTGCATAGGATCCTTTGGAAGGAACGCACAGCAGCTTAGGTGGGAGTTGCAGGCCTCTTGCTTAGACGACCTCATTTCTTGATTCCACTCCTAGCATTTATTTTATCAGTTGGGCATGTGTCGCCCTTTTCCATTATTCAAGTTGTTTTATTGGATATTGTAATTCACTTATTCCCAGTATTTACACTTTGGATTTTTATTACTGTCAGGATGTTTTCCTTTAAGTTTTAATGTTGGGATTTATTTGTTGAATGTTTAATTCTTTGGGATTATAAATTACAGGATAATTGTTGTGTAGTTCTTTAAATTGTGAATTATGTAAAGTTTTAAAATGTTGGTTTATAAAATAAAATTTGGAAGTAATGTCTAAAAATGGTTTTTGACACTTAGCTTAATTATTTAGGGTGTTTAAATTGAAAAGGTTATTTTCATGACAGTGATGCTAAGAATGAACCAACCGTCACCTTGATTATAATTTAATAAAGGTCTGATCACCCGGTATTTAATTAGGCGGGGTGTCACAGGTGGTATCAGAGCATCAGGTTCTAGTGTCCTTAGGATCTGTATGGCTTATTTCGCTTTCAGCTTAACATTTTTGTTATAGAGCCCTATTTTAGGATTGTTGTATTCTTGCTTTTACGATTACGTCTTCAGCTATTTGAGATTTGATAATAACTGTAGACTAATAAATTTCTTCACGTTTTAGATTCCTCCGAGACGTGCACCAAAGGATAGGCGTACCCAAGCTGAGCAGCCAGCAGATCCGGCTCAGGGAACGATGAATGCTAATGAGGTATCCGCTATTGTTGCTCAGGCAGTGAATGCCGCGTTGGCGGTAGTACATCAGGCTCCACCCCAGATTCAGGCAGTGGCGAAAGTTACTGAACTTGAAGCAGGAAAATTCCACTGTTGCTGAGTATGAAGAGGAGTTCACAAGACTTCTCACTATAGTGCCAGATTAGGCACCCACTGAGGGTAAGAAGATACTATTGTTTATGGACGGGTTCGCTTGGAGGATCCGTCAGCACCTTATAGGGAATCTGTCTCTGAGTACCTTCACAGATGTACTCAATGCTGCTTTACTACACTGCCAGGATGACCGCTTCCATCTTCAGGGAAGCAAACGGGCAGGAGAGTCCGGCCAGCAGGGCAGGACAGGGGGTAGTGGCACTAGTGGAGCACCAACATCTCAGGGGCAGACTCGTCAGCATGAGCAGAGTTCCCATCAGGGGGACCCTGCCAAGCGGTTTCGATCAGGTGATTCCAGGAAGGGATTTGGGGGATTTAGGCAGGGTCAGCAGGGCCAGGCTAATCAGCAGGGCCAGCAAAGCCAACATCGCCAGCAGCAGGGCCAACAACGTTTTCATCAGGGCCAACAGGGCTAGTGGCGGGGCGGTAAGGACCAACAGGGCTGTGGTCAGCAGGGTCAGAGGGGAGGGAATTTCAGAGGCCGATGTTTTGTGTGCGGTAAGCATGGCCATAAGCGCCAGGATTGTCCAGAGGGTGATAAGGCCCCACAGCAGCAGGGTGCCCGTAATGAGCCACAGAGGCCACTTTTTCCAGGCGCCCTCCCAGCACCAGCTCAGGTACCAGCCCTACCAGCCATTCCAGCCGCTCCAGTGCAGCAGGGGCAGTTACAGTACGAATGTGTCTATAACGTCCACCAAGCAGCACCGCCCGCGATTGAAGGTATGTTTCCTATCCATGGTACTATGGTTCGGGTTTTATTTGATATTGGGGCGACACACTAATTTATAGATACCCATTTTGCTAAGGCCTTAGGGTTATTAGCCACAGCGGAGAGCATTATGACGTGTGTAGACTAACCATTGAGAAATGGATCGCTAATTTTCTTTATATACTGGGGAGTGGGGGTAGAGATTGGTAGCTTGGTATTACCAGCAGACATGTTAGTCTTAGATATCCATGAGCACGACATTATTATTGAAATGGATTGGCTCGCAGCTTACAGAGCCATGATAGATTGTTTCAGTGGGAGTATTGTCTTTGCCATTCCGGGGCAAGAGATGTTTGTAGTGGCGATGCCTCGCCCGGAGGGAGGCTCGACCGCTCATTTGTATTACATAGAGGAGGATACCTCTAAGGAGGTTGTGATTCCCTTAGACTTCATCCCAGTTGTTCGTGAGTATTCCGATGTATTTTAGGAGATACCAGGCCTACCCCCCAGTAGAGAGATAGACTTTGTCATATATTTATTACCGGATACTCGACCTATAGCACGCACTCCATACCGTATGGCTCCGGCGGAGATGCGAGAGTTAGGAGATCAGATAGAGAAGTTGTTAGGTCAGGGCTTCATTCGCAGGAGTACCTCACCTTGGGCGCTCCAGTTCTATTTGTGAAAAAGAGAGATGGTTCACTGAGGCTATGTGTGGACTAAAGGGAGCTGAACAAGGTCACGATACGACACAAGTATCCGTTGCCTCGAATCGGTGATCTGTTCGACCAGCTGAGGGGAGCAACCTTCTTTTCGAAGATAGATCTGAGGTCAGGGTACCATCAACTACGTATTAGGGATGTTTCAAAGACTGCTTTCTTGACAAGATATGGGTCCTATGAGTTCAGAGTGATGCTATTTGGACTCACAAATGCTCCAGCCGTACTCATGGACTTGATGAACCGAGTGTTCAGAGAGTTCTTGGATCAGTTTTTCATCATTTTCATAGATGACATTCTGATATATTCACACTTCGAGGAGGAGCATGTCGAGCACTTGAGGCAGGTTCTTCAGACTCTACGAGAGCATCAGCTGTATGCAAAGTACGATAAGTGCGGGTTCTGGTTACGGAAAGTACATGTTGTTTCTGAACAGGGGATAGCAGTTGACCCGAGTAAAGTGTCAGCGGTGAGGGAATGGGGACAGCCCACGACACCGATAGAAGTACGTAGTTTCTTGGGATTAGTCGGATACTACAGGAGAATCATTCGGGGTTTCTCCAAAATAGCGGGTCCATTGACGAACCTAACTCGCAAGGGGGTGCCAATGTTTGGGAAGGTGCTTGTCAATTGGCTTTCGACGAGCTGAAAGACAAGCTTACTTCAGCACCGGTCCTTGCTTTACCTAAGCCAGGCGTGGAGTACCTAGTTTACACCGATGCTTCTTTACGGGGACTTGGGGGAGTACTTCAGCAGGAGGAGACGGCTATAGCTTTTGCCTCCCGCAAGCTTAAGTCGTACGAAAAGAATTAACCCACACACGACCTAGAGTTGGCAGCGGTCGTTTTTGCATTGAAGATATGGAGGCACTATTTATTGGGGGAGAAATTTTGCTTGTTCAAAGACCACAAGTCACTGAAGTACCTTTTCACTCAGCGAGAGTTGAATAAGCGTCAGCGCATGTGGTTAGAATTTGTGAAGGACTATTAGTTCGACATACAGTACCATCCATGAAGGCCAATGTAGTTGTCGATGCGTTGAGTCGTAGACCGATAGACGATGTAGCGGACATCTAGAAAGAAAAGTGGAATGAGTTGGGTCACCAGGACGCAGTAGCCCGTTCCTTTATATCTGTCATGATAGTGACACTCGAGATTGTTACGAGGGTGATACAAGCGCAGACCGCAGACCCATTTTTCCAGGAGCAGATTGTACGACTTTTAGCCAAGGGTGCTGAGTCCTATTCCGTTAGTTCTAATGGGGGTTTGAGGTTTAATGGGAGATTTGTGGTCCCATAAGGAGCAGACTTACGTCATGCAGTGATGACCCAGTCTTACGAGTCCCGATTTGCGGTACATCCCGGGGGAGATAAGATGTATCAGGATATGAGGCGGCAATACTGGTGGAGTGGGATGAAAAAGGATATTGCTAAGTTTGTTTCCAAGTGTTCTACCTGCCAGCTGGTAAAGGTGGACCATCAGAAACCGTCAGGGTTGCTTCAGCCATTGAAAATACCCGCGTGGAAGTGGGAGAGTATTTCTATTGATTTTATTAACGGGTTGACTATATCACAACGGGGCCACGACTCCATCTGGGTGATTGTGGACCGTTTGACCAAGGTGGCTCATTTTTTGCCGGTGCGGACAGACTATACCACGGGTCAGTATGCTCAGTTGTTCATTGCTGAGATTGTCAGATTACATGGGGTGCCCCTGAAAATTGTGTCAGATAGAGATAAGATTTTCGTGTCGCGTTTCTGGGAGAGCTTTCAGGAGGCTACGGGTACAGAGTTGAGGTTGAGTTCAGGTTATCACCCACAGACATATGGACAAATAGCGCGTATTAATTAGATGTCGGAGGATATGCTACGCATGTGTGTCCTTGATTTTGGAGGAGGTTGGGAGTCACATCTTCCATTGGTAGAGTTCGCTTAAAATAACTCTTATCAGTTCACGATTGACATGGCTCCATTTGAGGCTTTGTATGGCAGGCCTTTTCGTTCCCCAACGTTTTGGCTAGAGGTGGGGGATAACAAGTTGCTCAGACCAGAAGTGATTCAGGAAACCTCCGCGAGGATTGAGATTATCAGGAGTCGCATTCGAGTAGCCCAGGACAGGCAGAAAAGCTACACCGATGCGAAACGGTTCTTCCGGGAGTTTAATGTGGGGGACCAAGTATTACTACGTGTATCTCCTATGAAAGGAGTGATGAGGTTCAGTAAGAAAGGGAAATTGGCCCCGAGCTACGTGGGTCCATTTCCCATTATCGAGAGGGTTAGGTCGGTAGCATACAGATTGGGACTGCCACTGCGTCTACATCGCATCCACGATGTATTCCACATCTCGTCGTTGAGACGATACCTTCGGGATGATATGGCCCACACCCACATCGCGATAGAAGAAATAGACTTACAGCCCGACAGCTCTTACGAGGAGAGACCAGTGGATATCCTAGACCATAACGAGAGGAGATTGAGGTCGAAGGTAGTTCCGCTTGTACGGGTCCAGTGGGAGCATCATAATGTGGAGGAATTCACCTAGGAGCGCGAGGCAGATATGCGCGAGAGATACCTAGATTTATTCTTACCAGGTATACCTTATTTTTCGAATTTTGGGACGAAATTTCGTTATTAGGGGGAAGTATGTAATACTCCGTATTTTTATGCTTTCTAAATTTGGGGATTTATTAAATTTAATGTGAGTTATTAATTTGAAATAAATCTGGAAATTAATTATATTTTTATAATTACTAACGTGATGTGAGTTAGTAAGTATGGGAAACTTGTTGAATGTTACTGATGATCAAAGTAACATATGCTATTGGTTATATTAAATGTCACGAGTGAATAAAATGATAAATTTTGGAAATTTAAGTCGGGACGCGCTTGTGTCGTGTCGGGACTAAATATCGATTAATAAAAGTGAATAAATTATAAGTTGCTCGTATGGTCATTTTGAATGCGCCAAAGTGTCCATAAGGGTCGAGATAGTCAGAAAAGTGTACCCGGGGGTTTAGTTTGGGTCTCGGGGTATTTTTAAGCTTAATTAGTACCCCGGGAGGGCATTTTGGACATTTTGTAATTTTGGGTAATTAAACCCACGAATTTGCAAGGGTTATATCAGATGCCTAAGGTTGTCTTCTAGGGTTAACACAACCAAATACAAGTGAAGGCCATAGGAGAGGGAAAGAGAGAGCTTGCCAAGGAGTTCTAGGCCAAAAACTCCTCTGTTTGCACCGCCGTCGCCGCCAAACGATAGATCACGTCGCAAGGATCATAACCACAGAGACCAAAAATCTCCAGGCAAGTATTTATCTTGCTTAATTTCTTTAATGCTTCATTCATGTTAGTTTAGGGTTGATTAGGATGAGTTCTTCTATGAAAGAAAACCCATGTTGGAGATTAGAAAATTTCATGTTTTAGTGATATAAATGATAATCTAGAAATCCCCTTCATATGTAGAGGCTTAACCACGGATTTATGACGAATTAGAAGTAGAATTTCTGGAGAAAGAATGATTTGAATTAAGTTAAAGAAATTTTAGGGTTCATGAGTATTGTATGAATTTGGGTACTTTTAATCCATGAATCTTGATGAAAACTCGCATGCTTTACGTTAAATATTGTCCATTTGGGTTTAGGACGTTTGTGGTATAAATTTCTGGGAGTTTGGGAGTTAAAACTTTGGATTTGAATGAGGTTGGATGATAGAACCCGTAACTGGTTTTCTGCAGAATTCGTCATACCTGTTTGATCGATCGATCGAACCAGGAGTATCGATCGATCGACGCATCGATCGATCGACCCCTCCTGTCAGACTCGTATTTTCCCTTCTAAATAGTTGAATTCAATTTAAATGTGTAATAATCTTTGGACATTATTATTAAAAAAATTTGGGAGGTAAAGAAGACCAGTAGGACTTATTAAAAATACCAAATCTTTAATGTAAGATGAGATTTACATTTTTGGGGATGTTTACATAAAAGGGACGATGGAACTATGTATTAAAGAAAGAGACGCGTAAGATAGTTACGTTGGAAAATAAATGAGTACCTACTGAAATTACACTTGGGAGTATAGAAATTCATGAGTGTCACTTGATAAGTTGGAATAATCCCACAAATTAAGATAAGAGGCAACCGTTATACGTGATAACTAAATAACGAGTAATAAGGATAAATGTCATAATTATGGGTTATGAGATGTACCTAAATTTAATATGGTAATAGTAGTATATTTATATGACTGTGTTTATGCATATACTATATACGTGTAAAAATCATGCCCGCACTACTTGCTATTCCTGAGGTAACCGCGCTGGGACAGTCTTATCTCGATGGGACCTTTATGGGGAATATTGACTCGTACCCTAGAAGATAGAAATCCTTCGGTATAGGGTATCGAATCGATAGTTCAGACGGTCCTAAGAGACGTGAGGGCATGTGCTGACCTCTTAGAGACCTAGAATCTACGCTTTGCCTCGATGTTGTTTGTGTTTGTGTTAATACAGTTCGAGAGTGATTCCGAACTTGTATTTCCCTTAGTACGAGTAATACGGGGACTGGATAGCAGAGTATGCCCGCACCATAATTATTATGTGGGGTGCTGTTAGAATATATATATTATATAGGTATTTAATATATATATTTAATTCTGGAATTTGGGAACTGCCTACTATGTTTATGGTAAGTAAGATATGAATAATTATTTCAATTTGGGAATAAGTGTTTGAAAAGTATAATATATTGCTGAGAGACTTTATTAGTAAATAAGGTTAAACGAGAACTATGCTGTTAAGTGAAATGAACCTCTTAAACAGTTGAATTTGTCAGATTAAAATCTTACGAGCGGTATAAGTTAAGATAAGATAAGTTAAACTGTTGGGAAGGTTAGAACGATAGGCGTGCACATTAGAAGAGAGTTGAGAATTTCTCAAGGGAGTGTCGCACTAATATGTTGTTGCATTGTCCAGTAAACATTTTAAATACTTGCTAACCAAATTTTAAATCGTTTTTACAATCGGGCTCTGACCCGTTTCCATTTTATTTTCTCTCTTGTATATATATGTATATATTACAGGTGCCCAGCCACAGGGGCTTCTTGCATAGGATTCTTTGGAAGGAACGCGCTGCAGCTTAGGTGGGAGTTGCAGGCTTCTTGATTAAACAACCTTATTTCTTGATTCCACTCCTAGCATTTATTTTATCAATTGGGCATGTGTCGCCCTTTTCCATTATTCAAGTTGTTTTATTGGATATTGTAATTCACTTATTCCTAGTATTTACACTTTTTGATTTTTATTACTATCAGGATGTTTTACTCTAAGTTTTAATGTTGGGATTTATTTGTTGAATGTTTAATTCTTTGGGATTATAAGTTACAGGATAATTGTTGTGTAGTTCTTTAAATTGTGAATTATGTAAAGATTTAAAATGTTGGTTTATAAAATAAAATTTGGAAGTAATGTCTAAAAATGGTTTTTGACGCTTAGCTTAATTATTTAGGGTGTTTAAATTGAAAAAGTTATTTTCATGGCAGTGATGCTAAGAATGAACCAACCGTCACCTTGATTATAATTTAATAAATGACTGATCACCCGGTATTTAATTAGGCGGGGTGTCACAATATTTAGCAGAATGAAAGTCTAAAACACCTAAAAGGACTAAAAATCCCTAAAAATTAAAAACCATAAGGCTACCAACTTAATGGCTACCAAAAGACTCAGGATTATAAATCAGAGGTTCAATTAACAAACAACATTAATAAATCGATGCTCCAAAGGGAATAGGTTGTAGAAATAAAAACAAATCAAAACCTTAAAAGAGAAATGACGTACCTAAAATTCTAAAAGAGCTAGAGAAGACCAAACAATGCTAAAACTTAGCCAACAGATGGAGGAAACTGGAAAAACTCACCGGAAATTGGTTTCTAAGCAAGGACCAGCCAAAAATGGAAGAAAAGGGAGGAGTTTTGTCAGAGAAGAAGAAATTTTGGGAACGAAGGGAACTTTATCTCCCTAAAAACAATGACATGAAGGAAAATAAAGTAAGATAGTTTGAAATGATTCAAAAATTGGGTTTTATAACTTTTAGTTAATAATCATTACCCCTAATAATGCAACCCATGACATCACACCTGGAAAAGTGGGTTGACGCAATGCAAATTGGCATACGTTATCCTAGGCATGCGCATCATAATTATGCCAAACGTCACTCCCAGCGCTAGACACGTGTCAAGTCTAATATCAAGTGAAAAATTTCTTAAGACATTCTACTCGGTACGCATTGAGAATATTCAAAGACGACCAAATTTATGAATGAGGATAATTTTCCACTGATTAACACTTCACTTACTCAATCTACTTAACATATATCCAAAAGACATAATACTTAAAATAATCAATTACATACCCCAATTGCTAGAAAAGTCTTTGGGTCTTTTATTGTACCATTAATATGGCAAGACCCAGGAACCAATTAGAAGATGGCATTTGGACTTACCTCCCTTTTAAAGCAAGTTAGCTCATCTATCTATCTTGTCGGCCAGTGCAATTTTGGTCGCCCTCAATGTCACAGGTAATCGACTTAACCTAGCTAGATCATAATAATTGACATTGTTACGTAACATTGTCAAATCAACCACGTACCAGTGATAGGAGGACGTCAATAGCAGTCACATCGGACACGTATGTGAAAGATATGAAAATATCATCCTCCATGTGTGCGTAACAAACTCATGATTATCCTCCCCTACTTCCATATAAAAGGTCTACCTCCTTAACTTATAAAGGCATGACACATGCATTCCACTCTCTCTCTCTCTCTCTCTCTCTCTCTCTCTATCCTTTAACAGCTTATATATAACGTTATCCCTCATTGAAAGGGATCGATATATATTTTCCATACTGTTATGCTATCCATTTCTGGAGTGAGCACGAGATCTTATAATTGTTGTTCATCTATGGCTTTTTCCCATTAGAATCTATACAATTAACACTACACCTCTGGATGTAGGCATCTCTCTAGGATGAGCCACATATACTCAGTTTCCATTTCTTTCTCTCATATCTCTATTATTTTCTTTATATAATCATTTATACGATTTATATTTATTTATTTGTTATAGTTTATAATGGGTGTACCATTGTTAAGGCCCATTTAAGTATAATAGTCTTAGGCAATAACATATATAAATATAAAAAATATACCATGACACACAGGCACACACACACACACACACACACACACACACATATATACATATATATATATATATATATATATATATATATATTATAGAGGGGGCTTGAAGGTAATCCTGACATTAGGGATAATCCCCCCATTAACAGCAGTGTTCGGGATTAAGGCAGCTTGGCGCGGCAACTCATACTTTAGTCTTGTTGGTTACTTTAGTCTTATTGTATATTTTGTTTGTATATATATTATAGAGTGGGCTTGAAGTCAATCCTGACATTAGGGATAACCCCCCCATTAACACCAGTGTTCGGGATTAAGGCAGCTTGGCGTGGCAACTCATACTTTAGTCCTGTTGGTTAATTTAGTCTTATTGTATATTTTTTTTGTACTGTCTATGGGCTATAACGATTGTAATGATGTAACGAGAATAATGATTATGTATGAGGTCGAACGGTACTCGCGAGAGACCAGGCTTGGCAGGGACTGAGAGAGCTTTCATGCTCTATCGAATGACCTCGCTGTGGGAACTTTGGAGGGACTTAGTTTGGAGGATTAATAAGTGAGGCACCGTTGGGGCTTGTCCTAACCATCTTAGATACACCTGATAAAACACCGAAGGACCCTGATCGTGGAACCTCGGGGGGAGTAGCCTGGAGTTCCATCTGGAGTTGAGTTATGAGCCAAAAAACCCTCTACTTAATGTCACATCCACTTTATCTAATGTCACTAACCAGCTAGGGAATGTCAAACCTTCACTTGAGTAAACCACCGTGGTATTTGGGGCTGTCAGACAGTTGGTGATCCACCTTTGTGACAACAGTCCCCTGACACATAGTGGTTAGGCAAAAGTCATGTCTTGGCTTTTAATGTTTATGACGTGGAGAAAACTAGGGAATCAGGCATTTAATGTTTGTGACATAAAGTATGAGTGATGTCTTTCACAGGCATTAATGGCGGAGTTACCTCGGGGGTGGTGTGGGAGGCTATTTAAGGACCCCAACCACCTCTGAGGAGAGGATGATCCTTTTGAGAGTTCAGAAGTTATTACTAGAGATAATATACATCAGAGAAAGAGTTATTAAAAAAAACCCAGAGAGCTTACTCACCATTGTCATTTATTACGAAG